>CM021105.1:149173366-149572903 GCA_007115665.2 Sequoiadendron giganteum
TGAAGGAGACAAGGAGGGAGAGGTGTGGAGGGAGGGAGGTGAGATATAGATTGGTATGGAATGATGGAGGGAGAGGTAGGTAGAGAGGGAGAAGAGAGATAGAGATAACTATAGATGGAAGTAGAGACATAGGGAGATATAGGGAGGGAGAGAGAGAGGTCAGATAGAAAGAAATAGAGATAGAGTGATAGGTAGTGTGGAGGGAGAGTTAGGTAGAGAGAGTGATAAGGGAGATAGAGAGAAGAAGAGAGGGAAGGAGAGAGGGAGGGAGAAGTAGGGATCGAGAGAGAGAGGTGAGATAGATTTAAAAAAAGAGAGTGATGGAGGGAGAGATAGGTAGAGAGAGGGAAAGTGCTTTATCAAGATGCATAGAGAGGGAAGGAGACATACATAGAGAAATAGGAGAGATAGAGATAAGTAGAGAGAGAATGATGGAGGAATGGAGAGAGGTGTAAAGAGAGTTATAGAGAGAGTGGTAGAGAGTGATGGATGGAGAGGTAGGTAGAGAGATAAATTGGGAGATAGAGAGTAAATATGGAAGGAGAGAGAGGGAGAGGTAAAGAGGGAGAGAGAGGGGATGAGAGAGAGAGGTGAGATAGAGAGAAATAGAGAGAGTGCTAGGTAGTGATGGAGAGAGAGGTAGGTAGAGAGAGGAGATATAAATAAGTACAAAGGGAAGGAGAGGATGGATTTTAGGGAGGGAGAGAAAGGTGAGATAGGGAGATATAAAGAGAGGGAGGTAGGGAGTGGGAGGTAGGGAGAGAGAGGGTTGAGATATAATCAGAGAGGGAAAGTGAGAGTGAGAAAGAGAGAGAGAGGTATAAGGAGAGGGAGAGAGGAGATAAAGAGATTTAGAGAGGGGAGGAGGGAGGGAGTGAGTGGAGGGAGGGAGTGAGGGATGGATATATATATATATAGAGAGAGAGAGAGGGAGAGAGGTAGTGAGACGTGGGGAGAGAGAGGGGTGAGATAGAATTAGAGAGGGAAGGAAAGAGTGAGAAGGAGAGAGAAAGGTAGGAGGATGGGGAAAGAGGAGATAGAGAGATGTAGAGAGGGAAGGAGGGAGGGGTAGATAGAGAGAAGTAGAGAGGGAAGAAGGGAGTAAGGGAGAGAGGGAGGAAGGGAGGAAGGGAGGGAGGGAGGGAGGGATAGACGTGAGATAGAAGGAATTTGAGACAGAGATAAGTGGGAGGGAAGGTGAGGTAGAGAGAGAGGAGGGAGTCAAAGGTAGGGAGAGAGAGGGGTGCGATAGAATTAGAGAGGGAAGGAGAGAGTGTATGAGAGAGAGAGATGTAGATAGTAATGGAGAGGTATAAAGTTTAAGGGATAAACAATGAGTGAGAGATTTACATAATGTGAGCAATTTATAATGCACTTGTGTTATTTGAGTGCATTCAAAAAATGTAGGCACATTTTAAGGCACTCATGCTTTGTTAAAGTATTCACATAATGTGAGCACATTATAACATGTTTTCATTTTATCTTGGTTTAGAAATTTATAATCCTTTGGCTTCCAACCTAAAGGCTTAGACCAAATTTCCAACATCCAAAGACATTCTTTTGCAAATTGTTAAAAAAATGACATAATCTCAACCGTTCTCCCCATCAGGTTTGCACGTGTTTCAATGTCAATTCAAAAAAATGGGTAATGTTAAACTCTCTCTTAGTTATCTAAACATGTAATTGTTTTCACATTTTGAGTATGTTAAGGTTTTCATCATTAATTTCTTTTGTTAGTGTATCCATTTTTGTCAAAAACCAATATTTGGTATTTTTACATTATTTTTAACCATTTTTTGAAATTTCAAATAAAACTAAACTTTCAGAAACTAGACTCCATTCTACATGTATTCAAAAAAATATAGCATTTTCAATTAGTTTTCAAAAATTTTAAGGGGGGTGGGCTCAATATTTTGTTTTTAGGATGTGCCCACTTTGAAAATTAGTTAAAAATTGTATATTCATTTAAAATTAGCAATAAAATGAGGGATAAACTACAACATAGAATTCTTTTACTTCTTCTCCCAGACCTTAGCTTCAAATCTAGTCGGTAAGATTCTGATGACCTTAGTTACAACATAGAATTCTCTTACTTATTCTCCCATACCTTTCATAGCATTGACAATTTCATCAACTCTCAAGAAGTAATCAACTACTTTTTCATTGTCCCTCATTTTTATTTCCTCAAACAAATGTTTTAGAGTAAGGAATTTTGACTGTTTAACTTTTTCATTTCCTTGATAGATGGTTTCAAGTTTAACCCAGACTTCCCTAGTAGAACTGCAATGCATGAGTTTGATAAAGACATCTTTAGTCAATGCACATATGAGAGCATGTTTTTCTCTTGCATTACTTTCATATTTTTTCTTTTCATCAGAAGTTGTGGGCAATGTAGTTGGTACAGTGTACCCAGTTAACACTATGCTCCACACATTGAGATCAATAGAATTTAGATAAGTCTCCATTCTATTTTTCCAGAATACATAATCCGTTCCATCAAATAATGGAGCTCTAGTCATAGATGTGCCTTCATGAGCTTGAGACATTTTAAACAGACTCCAAGACCAGAATCAATCCTAGGTTGGATAGAACTATCAGAGGACCCTACGCTCTGATAACAATTGTTGGAGTGAAAAAGACACTCAGAGGGGGAGGGTGAATTAGTTTCATGAACTGATTTGAATTTTTTACTAAAACTGAAACAAAAAAAATTATGCTCTCATTTATCAATGATTAACTCATCCATATATTGAATGAAATCACATATAACTGAAATGCGAAGTATGACAGTGAAACATTGCATAATAAATCATTCAAACAATAAATTAGAGGAACCCCTAATGAACAAAGTGACACAAGATATGTCAAGTGGAAAACCCTCTTGGGGTAGAAAAACCACTCCTAAACTACTTCCTTGTTAGGCTTATATTAAAACAACCACTTTTAACCATGCCTAATAGGCTGATTTCTGAGCACCAACTCAAGGAGCACCAACCCCTCATTTTTGAAACACCAATTTCAAGGAACACCAACCCCCTTTTTTGTTTACTGAAATTACAATGATAGAGAAGGTCTCTCTATTTCTCTTTTCTCACAAGTGCCTCTCAATAGAAAATACCTACAATCCTCAAGGTTTAGAGTTGAGCCTTTAAAATTCTACTCATTGTCTCATCTTAAGACAGCTTGTATTGATCTCTTTTTGTTTCAAGTATACAATCTCAGAATAATACATGTTTTCTAGTATAGACAATACAATGGATGTGTTTCACACACACATTTTCCTAGTCATTTCTAACACTACAAAAATATTGATTTAACTCTCTTTTTTTCTTCTGACTCATATCACTGAAAATTACCAACAATACAACTAAAACATGTGTGAATATTTTATCAAATCAGGTATTTTCAATATGTCAAACTGATGTCGAATTTTTGTGCCAGGTATATTCAGAGATTCAGAGAAGTATCCAAAAATAGAAGATTGCTTTTGACAAAATGGTCAAGAAAACGTATTTGGAGAAAGAAGACTCTGAACCCTGACCACACAATGAATCTGCACCATCAATACTATCTAAAAACAAAGGTTATAGTAGCGTATTTCACTAGAGAAAATTTTTCCCATCATTTACAATTTCTAACTAACTTTTTTTAGAATGCCCACAATCAATAGTGTAGAGTAATTGAAAAAACATGACATGCCTTATAGGAAACCACTCTTGCATGTTTAATTTCAAAACAAAAATAATAATTGCCTTACATTTTTTTTTTTAAATTGAAAACTTTCTCCAAATAAAGATTAATGGTACATGTTCGAGCAGCAAGAGAGTTATGGAAATACCAGTTAGATTTTATATATGCCCGGGTCTCAACCTGCCTTATTCCATCCTTGATAGAGCCCACATGACAACAACTTTCCATACACTCTAAAATGCCAATCATGAGAACAGAAGAGCAATGAACAAATTCACAACAGAGAGGAGACATTAAGCAACAGTTACAAATCCTTTCATGGCAGCAATTTGGCTAGGGTTTACACCCTTAGTGAAAGAAAAACTCAATAAGGAAAGCGCTAGTATTTCTTCAAGACATTCGATACCCCAAGCCAAAACATAATCATGTTTGAAGTCCGAAAGGACTGAAGACATAAGTAAATACATCATAATACATTATAAAATCCGCAGTCAAGAAAATGCCTAGTATGCCAACAATCTCATTACCTTCGGAATTCATATAGACCATCGATCAATTTCATCATAACATAAAATTTAATCGATGACCGATGATCAAACAAAGAAAATTTCAACACCAGTATACCTTTAATAATTTGTCATGACCTCTTAAAAAAAATTTTGACCACCTTATCAATCATTGTTACCAAGAATTTGAAGCCATGTCACTTTCATAGTGGCTTTTAAATAATTAAATCCTCATACTTATTGTCAGCCCTAAGGCCTAATAAATCAACAAATATAAGACCCGATCCAAAAAAGACTTCTTTTTAATTCATGTTCAAATGAGAGTGAGCCAAGAGTAAAGCTCCAAGACAACATTATAACAATTGCCATGATAATAAGTTTTCCTAAAATTGATGCCAATTGATATCAACTTATCATATTCCCATGCAAATAATATCAAAATTATCAAATGTTTAAGGAAACCCGATAGGGTTTTCTTAATATTAAATGACAACTCCAATTATGATTCCAAAACCATGTTGCCTATAAGCATTACCTATATGAGGCTAAAAAGAAAACACAGCTATGATGTTGTTCAAAACCTTATCAATGCCATGTAACCACATGAATCTAAACATGCCAAAACTATATAAACTTGTAGATCACCTTAGCACAGTATAGCTTTAAATGTCAAACTTGTCAAACTAGAACTATACCACCTAAACATAGAATCATAATCCTATAAACAAAATGCCTTGTAATCTGTTCATGGAGTCAAGCGATCAGTGCCATCAAAACCGTCATCACAATGTCGAAGCCAAAACCAAGTATGCCAAGACATAATATAAACAAGAGTGTCGACCAACTGAATGTAAAATGTGCACCTGATAATCAATCACCAAGATGCCAATCTGAAACACAATTTTGACATCAAGGAAAATTACCAAAAGAGAAGTTCAACACAACTAATATTTTGGTTCTCCCTAAAGTTATATTTATAAAAGAATAAAATAATTATAGAAACAAAGGACTTGAAAAATTCATGTGTTCAAGGATACTATATTGATGAATACAAAAGTAAAGCTGAAGGAGATTCTTCCAAAAAGGACAACCAATGACTTTCCCAATAAAGACCACATGAACTTCTGTTAAAAAGTAAATTGGAAGAAAAAGGAAATGATGATTATTGTGCATATATGTAGGAATCCTAAAATTTGTTGTAGTGATTGCAATATAGATGGGTATACTAATGCATGGTGTTGGAAGTTGCATCCAAAAAAAAATTTCAAAGAGAACTCTAGGAAGTCCATATTTATACATCAATAGGAAGAAAAAATTTAAGGTCCTTCGGATGTATACAATAGGTTAGGACTCATAACCACCAACAATGCATAGAACAAACCTTTTCTCCTTAAACCATAAGCCAATAAGTGAATGTGTACATCTTAGTTCTCAATGTAATTTTATTTTAGTAAGTGTTCTTCAAAGGCTTGTATTAAGAAACATTATCACCCTCACCCATATTCAATGAGTTAGTTTAATGAAGTATACAAATTTAATTTACTACAAATTGCAAATTTTTGCTAGGTATTAGCCAAAAATATATGAACAAAGTAGAAGTAGATGTGATTCCACTTGATTTTTTTGATATAAATCATGGTCTAGTCCATATTTTTATGCTTTAATTGGAACTTTAATGAGGATAACAAATACAAATAGATCAAAGATACATTCAAATGGATTGCTAAGAGGTCACCTAAAGCAAGAGGACAAATGACATATTTAATCTTGGACAATGGGTTTTATAAACTTTGGAAAAGATAAAAGGAAAATATATAGAGTGAACACTAGCTAGAGAAGCATCATAAAGAAATGTGTGATAATAACTAAACTAAGGGAAAATAATTTCAATGGTGTTAACCAAGGCATAGAAAAAAGAAATACTTTTCCAAGAGGGTATGATTAGTTGGAAACGCATGACCCTAAGGAAGGAGGGCTAATGGAGCAAGTATAGAGAAAGACCTACACCAAGGCAATGATGAATTTTTTATACATAAGCCATCTGATGAGACAACCTACACCCAAGCCTTTAAAATCACTTCTAGTCATAGGCTTAGTATCTCAATACCAACCATTGCTCCTATGAAATCCATATCCATGTAACTTTATGGTTGAATGGATATACAAGGACATAGGTATAAATTATAAGATATACAAAGGTATATAGAAAATAT
This sequence comes from Sequoiadendron giganteum, assembly GCA_007115665.2. NCBI lineage: Eukaryota > Viridiplantae > Streptophyta > Pinopsida > Cupressales > Cupressaceae > Sequoiadendron > Sequoiadendron giganteum. The sequence continues at coordinate 149,179,776 of CM021105.1, forward strand.
AGAGTTATAGTGAAAAGGGGGAATTTAAGATAGAGATAGAATGTATGACATATGGATAAGGAAATACTTAGAGAATATGGAGATAGTATCATAGACAATTTAGAGAATAAAGAAGAGGAGCTTGCATGAAGTATGTTCTCTTCACATCTTGTTGTATGCACAAAGTTAGAATATATATATCATATTTATTTATAAAGAGTCTTTGGAGAATAAAATAAGGAAGCATTTTTTCTAATTTGATTTGTCTATATTATCTTTCTTATTTTCAAGTATGAATGAGTAAATTGTTTAATAGTCTCTTAAAATGGTAAAGTGTGCATTGACTCTTGTTCAAATGATCAAATTGGTACTAACCCCTTGCATGACACCTTCTTATTGTCATGCTTCTAGAAAATTATTGAAATGATACCTTTTAAGAGTTGCTGTGCCCTAAGTGAACTCTTAAGTTCTTTTAAATTCCATTTATAGACCTTTATTGTGTCTTCTTCATTATGTGATCATTGATCTACATAAAAATAAAATAAAATTTCTAATACCTCTACACTTACTAAATAGTTAATCCATAAGAATAATACAACTTAAATCATACAAACTAACAATATTTATGAAATTTAAAATCCTTCTACATTACTATTTTTAAATTATATATATATATATTCTAAGATAATTATCTGAAAAAAAATTTAAAGAAAAGTTTTTGACCTTTCTTTATCTACTGTCTAAATACTAAACTAACGCCACATATGATTTAAGTGGCTATCTTAAATAACCATTCAAGTGTCATAAATAAAGTTTGCAGAACAACTAAAATTTTATATTACCTGTCCAACCATCGAGAGTTTGAATTGGTCCCTTCCCAAAAAGAATGCCACTGCAGTTTTGATAACATTGTTCATTCAGGACCATATTGATGATCGTCTTTATCTGAATTAGTGTATTTTATTTATTTATTTTTGTTTTCAGTTACCTAACATAATTTTTGGGTATATTGTATTTAACAAATTAATTATTTTAATTAAAATAATGGTTTTTTTTGTAATTTTTTTAATTTGATCATATTTTATGATTTATTATTCAAAAGTAAGAGTCTTTGATGATAATATGATCTGAAATGTTGACAGAAAAAATCATGCAATCAAATTAAAAACCATTTCAACACAAAATTTTTATCTTTAAAAATAAAATATATTAATTGTTAAAATCAAGATGCCTCCTTTCCTCTTTCTTTTAGTTGCATTATCCCTGAGCTGGGAAAGAGGACAATAGTTTATACAAAGATATCCAGAACCGCGAAAGAATTGGTTAAAGTGTTCCCTAAAATGATAATTCTATTTCTAAATTCTTTGACGAATCCCCTGCATTAACTAATATAGTCCCTAATGGACTACATAAGTAATTGTATCGATCCTTAACTGCTCTTCCTCTTTTGATTGATCATGTGGTTTGTTATGTAGATTGTGGTGATAATCCAAATATTTTTACGCAGCAAATAACAGAATGTGTAATATTTTTAGCTCATCTTTGACCTCCTCAATTATAGCACATGAATGAAACGTGTGTTCAGGCTTGGTGGTTTTCAATCTCTTTCCTGTACACCTCTATTGAGTCTAAAATAACTCCTCTGTCTCCAACTACATAGGATGATCAACTTCACATTTGGATTTCTCATGAAGAACATCATTTTATTTTATGGTTAAATTTTTTTCATTTTTTATATTTTTTTTGATTCTTAAGGCTATTCTAAATATTAATCTTTTATTTATTGATAAAATTTTACTAATAAAAATAGAACAATTCTTTATCACTTTTATGATTTGATGAGGTGTAAAATTGTCATTGATCATTTATTCTTAGAAATATTTAATCTTTAAGTAGAACAACACTCATAATAATTCCTTAGATATCAAAGGGATGGGTACAAAAGAGACACAAGGTCATCCACTCAAATATTCTCTTTGAGAGAGCTTGACCAATTGAGGTATGGGAGATGCACTGTTGATTTTCCATTACACCAAAACTTACAGGTGTCAATGAACTTCCATGTAAACACTTTCCCTTGAACCTAGAGTGGTAGTTAGTTTGCAAGATCAACTCCGAGAGGTTCAATGTTTAGTCCAACACCCCCACTTTAATGTAACTCGATGGAATTGAACTTGAGTTGAGGCTTTGATACCACGTGTAGATTAATCATTATACCAAAATAGTTTGGTGTCAATGGACTTCCAAATTAGCATATTCACTTAAATCCAAAGTGAGTTAATCCACGAGATCAACTCTTAGAGGTGCAATGGTTAGTCCAACACCCCAATTGATGTAACTTGAGTTGAAGCTCTAATACTACATGTATACTTTTTTATATTTTACCAAAAATGGCAATTATTAATGAACTTGTAAATCAACATATTTTCCAAGATCTAAAATGACAATAGTCAACAAGATCACTCCCACAATTGTAATAATTAAACCAACAAATATTTTTTAGGAATAGTTTGTATATGAAGAAGAGAACTAATAAAGTGACTTGGATGGTTGGATGTGTATAAAGAACAAGCATTAACATTATTGTGACTACTTTCTGAGAGGGGAATTTTGAGTTATTTCTAATAGATCAATAATAAGAAGCGTGAAGGATGCATGCGGCCCTTCTTTTGATGCAACAATATATTCTTATTCTAGTTCTTAGTTCCATCCTCTATCATGCCCTCTTTAGAATTTCTAGTATTCCTCAAACTAATCCATAACCTTCAAATTACTTATTACACGCAAAAAAATAATAATTGAAATTATCCTCTTCATAATGCTAACATTTACATATTTAGGTTGATCCATTGTATTAGGAAAAACACAAAAATGGACAAAATGCAAACATGGAACTATTTTTTGGTTTCCCAATTAGTTGGGAATACACAAACTCAAAACATGGAATCACAAGGAGACATGCAACTTTCTTATTTTTGTATTCAATAACTAGAAATGACAATATAGAAGGGAAAAGCATAATACTCAGAAAAACTAAACTTAAGCTACAAATTACAAACTTTTGGGAACTTTCATGAGTTGCTCAACCAAACTGACACATTTCAGGAGCTTCTGGGAGCTCACTATCAAGAGCTATGCAGAGCTCAACCTGGAGCAATCACTGCTTGCATACAAACAAATATAGTTGCTGCTATTTAGGAGCTTCTGGGAGCTCACAGAGAATGTTCTCCACACAGTCTGCTACGGCAAAAACTAGACATTCCTCAACTATTCAATTGATAGAACAATCTACCTTCATTCCTTTTTGTCCAAACAAAACATTCCCTCCGAAATTTTAAAATTACCTACCACTATAAATTGCAAATTCAAAATCAGCTACCACATTTAATTCTGGAGCTATCAAGAGTTGCAGGGATGATCCCCAAAATAGAAAAAGAATTATGATAGGTAGGTGAACACAATTGGGGGTCTGATGGATGAATAGGAGGCTCAGGAACATTTAATTTTCCAACACTTCCCCTTGGTCTTGAGCCTACAAAACAAGGTAAAACTTGATCCAAATCAACAACGCCCAATCTGCTCCTTAGGTGCTCAAAACTATCCTTGCTCAAAGACTTGGTGAATATGTCTGCTAGCTGCTGCTCAGACCTACAAAATTCCATTTTAATTTCACCATTTTCAACCAATTCTCTGATAAAATGATACCTAATTTTAATTTTTTTCTTTTTACATGAAACACAATATTTTTTGTCAAAGTTATTGATGAAACATTATCACAAAAGATTGATGTTCCATCTTCTTGTTCTTCTTTCAAATGTAGAAAGATTCTTCTCAGCCAAATAGCTTGACATGTTGCTACATTTTCTTCTATAGACTTAGCCTCTATTGTTGATAGGGAAACTATAGGTTGCTTCTTGGAAGCCCATGAGATAGCTCCCAAACCCAAATGAAACACATAGCCTGATGTGATCTTCCTATCATCCAAACTTCCTACCCAATCACTATCTGTGTATCCAACCAGCCCAAACTCTTTTGGTGCCATTCACATACCTTAGGATCCTTTTACCCACTTGCTAATGGGTGTCTCTTGGAATCTCCATAAATCTGGAAATAAGAATCACTCCATACATTATATCCGGTCTAGTTGCATTCAAGTATATCAAGCTTCCAACCAAATTTTTAAACATGGTCGGTTCCATATTGCTATTGCAATCTTCCTTGCTCAACTTTAGACCTACGGCTACTGGTGTTGGTGCAGGCTTTCTTTCAAGCATCATAAATCTCTTCAAGATCTCATTTGCATATTTTTCTTGAGAGATAAATATACCATCATGCATTTGTTTTACTTCTATGCCTAGAAAATATCTCAAGAGACCTAAATCTATCATTTCAAACTCTCTTTTCATGGCCTCTTTAAAATCAGCAATGAGGAAATCATCATCCCGAGTAAAAAATAAATCATCAACATACAAGATAAGAATCAAAATATTACCATTTGTTGCCTTGATATAAAGAGTGGGCTCATCACTTTTGCTAAAGCCATTGCTCATAAAATATGATTCAATCCTACTATATCATGCCTATGGAGCTTGATTCATCCCATAAAGAGATTTCAGGAGCTTATACATCTTGTGTTCTTGGTCTGGAACCTCATATACAAAAGGTTGCTCCTCATAAACTTCCTCTTTCAACACTCCATTTAGAAAGGCGGACTTCACGTCCATTTGAAACACCTTCCATTTGTTTTAGGCTGCAATTGCAATGACTACCCGCAAGGTCTCCATCCTTCCAACAAGGGCATACATCTCATCATAGTCTCTCCCAAGCTGTTGTTTGTACCCCTTAACTAGCAAACATGCCTTATGTCGATCTATGCTTCCTTCAACATTTAACTTGGTCTTGTAGACCCATTTCACCCCAATAAATTTCTTGTTGGGAGGAAAATTAGTTAACTCCCATCTGTTGTTCCTCTCTATTGCATCTATCTCCCCATCCATGGCCTCACACCATTTATCCTCTTTCATAGCATCCTCAAAATAAATTGGATCACTATGAGAAAATAATGAAAAATTCATATTCTCATCAAACTCTTCATCATACCTTTCATCTTGGTATATCTCCCTTAGACTATTGGTCTTCTTTGGCATTGGGGAGGTGAGAGTGGGGTTTGAAATTTCACTACTATTGCTACTTTGCTGAATAGGAAGGTTCAAGAGCTCTCAGGAGATGATCTTCTAGCTGCCTCTTACTGCTTGCCTTTCTATTTGCTCACTTTAGGAGCTGTCGGGACCTCTCTATGGCCAAGTCTCTAGCTGACTATGACTATCTTCTTGACACTCTTCCAACTTTAGGAGTTACTAGGAGCTATCTAGAGCTCTCTATGACTAAGTTTTGTGATAGTCTATTTAACTTCTTGTTTACTTGAGAAGCTCTCAGGAGCCAACTATTTCTACTGCTAGAGGATCTTGTTGATCTTCCTATTCATATTCTTCATCTTTAGGAACCTTTGGGAGATATCAGGAGCTCTTAGGATATGTCGGATCATCCCATGACTCATCCTCTAAGAACTCCACATCTCTACTTATGATGATTTTCTTGGTGACTGGGTTATACAACCTATAAGCTTTGGACTCTTCACTGTAGCCCCTGAAAATGCACTTCTCACCCTTTTCATCCAATTTCTTCCTATTTTCTTTTGGCACAAGTGTGTATGCCACACTCGAACACTCTTAAGTGTTCAACTATCCAGTTGCATTTTGTCCATGCCTATTGTGGTATTTTGTCACATAACCCCTTTGTTGGACTTCTATTTATCAAATATACAGTTGTTGGTACAACATCTCCCTAATATTCAGTCAAGAGTCCCTTTTCTTTCATCATGCTCCTTGCCATCTCCACGATGGTCCTATTCTTTCTTTCAACCACTCCATTTTGCTATGAAGTATAACTGGTTGTTAGTTCCTTCTTGATGCTATTTTTCTTGCAAAAATACACAAATTGATTGGAGGTATACTCTCTTCCTCGATCTGACCTTAGGACCTTGATGAAATGTCCACTCTCCTTTTCAGCCTGGGCCCTAAACAACAAAAACTTATCAAAAGCTTCAGACTTATGCTGCAAAAAATAGACCCGTCTTACTACTGAAATCATCAATGAAGGTCATAAAAAAATGGATTTTACCAATGGATGTGATTTACATAGGGCCTACCAAATCCATGTGCATCAGCTCCAATGGTGCTCTTTCCCTTGTAGATTTTCCCAATTGAAAGGGTTTCCTATGTTGCTTGCCTAAAATGCAAGCCTCACACTTAACATTAGGCTCTACTATTCTTGGCAAACCATCAACCATATTGTTCTTCGACAAAATACTTAAATCAGCAAAGCCTAAGTGTCCATACCTAGGATGTCATAGCTTGGAGGGGTATTGAATGGTGCTCTTGAGGGCTACTAAATGTAATGTTGTACATTTTCCATTCATGAGAGGTGGAATAACGGACTAAGATGAGAAACACGTCTCAATCTTCAACAAAAACATTTGGTTCTTTGTCATTTGTACTACTGCAAAAACTCTTCCTCCTCTCATTCTTGTCATAAATGATGGATTGACCTTTATCCATCAAAACTTTTTATCCATTTTGGATCAACTATCCAACACTCATGAGGTTGTGCTTTAACCTAGGTGCAAAAAATACATTTTGGACTTCCTTCTTTTCATCTTTCTTAGTGCGAATCATGATAGATCATTTTTTTTCCTTGACTAGAATTACTCCATTGTTCCCCATTTTAATTTATAATTTTACATTCTTATCAATGAAATAAAATAAACTTTCATTACCACTCATGTGGTTGCTACAGCCGCTATCCAAATACCAGATTTTGGGGCTGCCTTCTTCACCAATGTTCACACTATGAAGGATGTGGACTGATTTCCTTTAGCCACATTTGAATCAACCACAAATTTGAATTTTGTCTTAGCTGATTATTGTGCTTTTTCCAACACTCACTAGCATAATGCCCAAATTTATGACAGTAGTAGCACTCAATTTTTCTCTTATCATTTCTCTCATTTGAACTATTGTTCTTCATGCCTCTTCGGGAGCTAGTATGTGAACAACTTGCTCCCTCTTGGTTGATTTCTCATCCCAAGATTTCTCCTCCAAAATTTCCTTATCTAGATCTACCTCTACCATCTTGAGAGCCATTTCTACCTCTCCCCTTGCCTCTTGCATTTGACTGAGCTTTAAAAAAATTCTCTTAGGCACTTCTCACGTGTTTGAAGAGAACTCAAATTTTAACTCATCCACCATCAAATTTGAGAGGTCCTTTGCCTCTTCAATGGAAATGACAATTGCATCATACCACATGGGTAGACATCTAAGGATTTTCACCACAATCTTCTACTCCATCATTTTTCCATTTGTTCTCAGCCAGTTTAATAAGTTAAAGAACCTTTTGTGAAAGTCTGAACTAGACTCATTATCCTTCATTTCAATGGTCTCGAAATTTCTTCGAAGTATCTGAAGCTTCACCGGTCTATCTTTTTTAGTCCTTTTATGATTGGTTTTGAGGATTTCCCAAGCATCCTTTGCATACTCAACTGCTTCTATCCTAGGAAAAATGACCTTTGTTGAGGCTACTTCTATCAAACTCAATTCCTTAGCATCCTTCTTTCTTTGCTCCTTCAACTAGATCTTGTGGTTATTTGTGAGAGCTGCAAATGCAGCTAGGTCAGTAACATCCACAAACCATTGGTGACCATAATGGTCTTCATATTCTTTTCCCATACATCATAGTTTTGTCCATTAAAGGATGGTGGTTGCTTCCAACTCTTCCCTTCATCTCCAGCCACGTCTCTTATAGAAAAAACTCAATACCTAGAAAAACAAATGCCCTAACTCACAAAGAAATGGGGCCTATAGGTTTGATACCATGTCAGAAAAAACAAAAAAATGGATAAAATGCAAACACAAAACTATTGTTCTATTTCCCAATCAGTTGGGAATACACAAACTCAAAACGTGGAAGAACAAGGAGACATGCAACTTTCTTCTTTTTGTATTCAATAATTGGAAATGACAATACATAAGGGAAAAACATAAAACTCAGAAAAACTAAAATTAAGCTACAAATTACAAACTTTTGGGAGCTTTCATGAGTTGCTCAACTAGACTAACAAGTTTTAGGAACTTCAAGAGTTCACTATCAAGAGCAACATAGAGCTCGACCTAGAGAAATCACTGCTTGGATACAAACAAATACAACTGCTATTGTTCAAGAGCTTCTAGGAGGTCACACATAATCTTCTCCACATAGTCTATTGCTGCAAAAACTGAACATTACTTAACTGTTTAACTGATAGAACAATCTTCCTTCATTCCTTTTTGTCCAAACAAAACATTCCCTCTCAAAATTTGAAATTACCTACCACCATAAATTGAAAATTCAAAATCAGCTACCACATTTCATTCTAGAGTTGTCAAGAGTTGCAGGGATGATCCCCAAAACATAAAAAGACTCCTGACGGGTAGGTGAACACAACTAGGATTCTAATGGATGAGCAGGAGGCTCAGGAACATTTAATTTTCCAACATATTGATCACATGCCCAAAAAAAAGCGGCCACATTATTGTTCCACGCTGATAGGCTGAGATGAGACAATTTTTCTATTAGGAATTCATAATTTGTTCCTCCCTTTGGAAAAGTGGTAGGTCCTAGTAGAGGGGCATTTCAATTATTTTCTTATAGCAATGGTTTCCCATTGTGTATACTGAAAGTAAACTTCCATCAACACCAATCATTTAGGTACAACATTTTTCGAAGTTATTGTGGGGATTAGTGACAACATCCATCCTAGTATGATTGCACGTTAGGATAGAGGAACTTAGGGGAAAATATGTAAGTAAATAAAGCTCTAAGAGCATAGAGAAGATCTATAGTAAAAGCTATTGGTTGGTATATATAGTTTAAAATATTAATAGCACTCAAGTGTTAACAATAGACGATGATGGAGATTTCTACGGGAAAGATTTAAAAATTCAAACATAGTTCGAGTGAGAATTGCCATTGTAGAGGATGACAATGACCATGGATGCACCAAAGATGACTCTTGAAGAGCTAGAGGATGAATGGAATTATCTGGAAAACTAGGTCTAAAAAATAAATATCAATCTAAAAGACAATTATAAAACAAAGTAACATCAACAAATGGAGAGTTTTGAACTATGATACCATGCAAAAATAAATTCAAAAAGTAATTGTTAAAGAAGGCATCAGGCAAATTTACCGCCAATAATTCACTACAAGAAAATTCACCGTCATGACAAATTAACCTCAAGGAAAATTCACCACCAGCAATTCACCACTGAATTGCTCGCAGTGAATTTGCCTGATGCCTTCTTTAATAGTTAATTTTTGGGTTTACTTTTGCATGGTATCAGAGTTCAAAATTTATCTAGTTAGATAAGCTTTGAAGTGGTTTAATTTATTTGTTTAAGGGTTGATTTTTTTAACATGGATTCTACAAATAAAAGTGTGTCAATCTTAGATGGAAGTGGTTTTGCAAATTGAAAGATTGTAGTAAAAAATGTTTTAAGAGGAAAGGTTCTATGGAACAATGAATAAAGAGATTGGAGAACCTCAACAACAACAAAAGAGAGAAAAAAAATTATGGAAGTGCACGTCGGAGCAAACTAAAGGTATTATTAGTAGAGTTCCAATCTCAATGAAATATTTGTTGATGTTGACAATCTGATAAAACTATGAGAAGATTTAGAAAAACATTATAAAGAAGCAAATATTGCTAATATGTTTAGTATAGAGGAAAAATTGGCGAACTTAGATCCAATTAATTTAGAAAAAATAATTGACTTTTTTTTTAACATCCTCCCTTAAGATTAGCTAGAATAACACAAAGAAGATACAAATGAAAGGGAAAAATTATAACACTAATCAAAATCTTTTATTTGAGTTTGATTTTCCACAATATTTTATTACTACTTTATACTTGACAATCAAAATATCATATAAGTTACCAACAATCCAATTTTTCATGAGAAAACAAAACATATTGAAATTGATAGTACATAAGAAATCTTGTTCAAACAACTATTGATAATATATAATTTTGTGCAAGTGAAAAATAAACAATTTCCTTCCCCTCTTGTTTTGTTGCTCTATATTCTATTTCACATAAAAACAATGATATAATTGTTTGTTTTTTACTACTCCATATAATAAGACTGGCCTAAACTCAAAAGCATGACCGCAAATACATTTTCTGTATTCTATACCATCCGCTTGTTGAAAAGGAGGAACATTTGCTATGCTAAGATTTTCTCCTCCCCGCTTGTCTTGTGACTAAGATTAGAGCAGCCTTGGTGTGTTGGGAGGTGTGTGTGGGCACCTATTATTCCCATTTCCTTACCTGTTTGCATTCCTTGGTGAGTGAAGCGGATACTAACGAACCTGTTGTGTAGCCTGAGGATAGAACTGCCTCAAGCCTTGTGTTCTCCCTTATTCGGAGTTTTCTAGGGGTGTCACCGAACATAGCTACCTTTAGGAATCGAGCCAAAAGACAATGGAACAGTTCGAGGTTGTTTTGATATAGAAGCTATGGTGAACATTTTCTTCATGATCTTTTCGAGTCAAGAAGATTCTATTCGAACTTTATTGGGTAACCCATGGTTTATGGGTAAGTATGGACTTGTCCTAAAGTGATGGGTTTTGAGATTGGATCTTCAAAAGGAAGGCACCAATAAAGTTTTCGTTGATTATTGTTATTATTATTTGGGAATGATGGGAGGATGAGGTTTAGAAATGTATTGTATTTTGAATTGATTAGCTAATTGTTTTGGCATGATCTTTTCTAAAAGTATTTGTTATTTGTTAAATTTAGAATGCATTTTAATGTGGGTGAGGTGCTTCTTTCTTGAATTATCTTATCCATCAAAATTGGGTAGGTAAGATGCAACATTTTGTTTAAAAGGGTTTTTCAATTATATGTCAAAAATAGCTTATGATTAGTCACTCCTTTATTGGGTGCTTGGTCAATAGGCAATCTCTTAATATTAAGAAGAAAAATAATGTCATGGTGCTTGATTTTCTTATAGTTGACGAGAAGCTTCTTCCAAAATTTGTTGAAGCAAAGGATGCCTTTGGTGGGAGGGTTGCAAAGATAAATTTTTATAGCAATAAGGATATTACTCACATCCCTATTTGCATGCTCTAGCACTCATCAAATGAGACTTCTTCAAAACAAACCAAAGAGGCTTTGGGGAAGGATGGATGTAGGATTAGTCATCCTTTTATTTCTTTAGAGGTTGGATCAACTTCTAAGGGTAAAAGTATTCCCATATTAATTAGTGACCACAAATATTTTGTCGATGGAAACAATGAAAATTTTGGTATGTTCTAGAAAGGCTTGACTTTAAGCCACCTTGATTTAGTGTAAAAGATGTTTATTGTTCCCTTTTTTGAGTTGTTATGTGATCCTTACTTTGAGTGTTGCTCGCTTGTTGTTTGGTTGTAGTCTTTATGTTGCTTGTTTCTTCTTATAGCTTTGTGTTACTTGGCTGGAATTTTTTGTCCTATTGGTATTACATTGTGCAAAAAGATTAGGACCCTTTAGAAAACCCTACCTTTACCATTACCAAACAAATTATCTTAAACACTATTGTTATTTTTCAAATATTTGACATGGGCTTCTTGTGTATTTTTTGATAAATTATTGCATAGAAGAAGTCACATATATGCCAATGATATCCATGGAAGCTATAAACGTATAAAGTACTTAAGCAAGACATTCATGAGGAGTAGTGAAGGGTGATTGGATTGCAGGAAAAGTAGAGTCATTATTCAAGTAAAGAGAAGACCAATTTTTTTCAATAAGATACAAAATTATTATACTTAAACATCATCCATTTCAATGATCAAATAGTCAAATAGCAATTTTACACCTCAACTCTCCAAAATGTGATGAAAATGTATTTGTATTAACTGACTAAAACTATTTTTTGATTGTTGTATTGAATGATATCTAAAAATAATTATAAATAACCATATAAAAATTGTTAATTAATTGATTATCTACATTACAAGAAAATTTAAAATCAATAGTTAGGTACTCTACCTACATGACTTCTCTATTTATCTTCAATCAATTTAAATATCCCATTGTAATCCTTCTTCCTCGTAATTCTTCAGGAAGGGTGGTGACTTGAAATTTGTTTCAAAATTATTGGGTTAATGGATGTTACTTTTTAAATCAATCCATTTTTCTATTTTTTCAATTAGCTCCTTCACTGAGTCTCTAGCTAAATAATCTTCAAAAAATGATGACGACCCCAATGCCTTTTCATAAATTTTATCATGGCTAGCATTTGATCCACATACATGTACATTTATTTTAGATTACCTAAATGTCTAATCAAATTTACTATCTTTTTTTTCCTCTACACAAATATGACATATCACTCAGTTGATGTGACCAATATTAGCTATTACTATTTATTGCTTTGACACATATGTATGTCACAACTAGGTGTTTATTACATCAGCAAAAGCTATTCTCCCTACAAAATGCATTTCTTAGACATGACTACATAATGCCACCTCCCCTATACTATGGCATTATTACGAGATAAGGCTGATGGAAAAATGTTTAGGCACATGTCATTTTGAGCGTCATCACCTATCATGTATGTTAAAAATAATGGCATGCATGCATGTTTTAAAATTATGTGAATTGAAATACCAAAAAGATTACCATTTTTGGCACACACATTCTTGAAAGTTGGGGATCTCAGAAGGGAGTTACAGGAATTTGCAAGAAGAAGCAAAGTGACCATTCTCCCTACCAAAACACATGTGAGGTGTGGGAACGTAGTGGGTATGTATATCTAGTAGAAATATATTTCATTTTTCCAGAATGTGTAGGGACTATGAAGAATTGAATGGGTTTTCATTGTGAGATGGGGTATTCATTAATATTTAGATGGGTTTCCATTTTACATACAGAGGTGTTTATGTGTTTTTTTTGTTGAGGGTTTTTTAATTTTGTGATTTTAATGCTCACACTATAACTATTTAAGGAAGAAAAGTGGAATAACTAACAACCTACTATGGTATCCAACTTGTAATTCTTTTTTGCAATTAAAATAGTTCTCGAATAATGTTTTGAAAAACTAAAAATGAAGCCATTTTTGTAAGCTTTATTGAAAGTTGGGGAGCTCAGAAGGGAATTACAGGCATTTGGAGGAAGAAGCAAAGCAACCATTCTCCCTACCCAAATGCATATAAGGTGCAAGCATGTAGGAAGTATGTATATATCTGATAGAAATATATACTATTTTTCAATCCTATCTAGGGACTACTAATAATTCAATGTGTTTTTTATGGTGAAAAGGGGTTTTCATTGATATTCAGAGGGGTTTCCAAGGGTTTTCCTTGTGAAAGGGGTTTTCATTTGATATGCAAAGTTATTTTATGTGCTTTTCTATAGAGATTTTTTAAATTTTTCAATTTTAGTGTTCATGCTAGAACTATTTGAGGAAGTAAAATGAAATAATTCACAACCCATTATGTTATCAAACTTGCAATTATTTTTTGCAAATTCATTTATAAAATAAAAAATCATATTTTTACTAGTAGAAAATAACATAAAAAACTATGCATATCAAATAAAAAACCCTTTAAAATAACAATACCATTCAATAACTATGCCATACACAATGAGGAATTACAACTTTCAAAATATGGTATGTCATGTAAAATTATAGGTTGGAAAACACTCAATGTTATGAAACTTCCAACCCACATACTATTTTAAAACCATATACACATAAAAATACAACTGGTTAGTCACCCCTCACCTCAATTTGGTTTGTTTTATGTATCCCCCACCTGCAAATCCTCCCTGAGATTTCCACACATTATCTTTGAACATAAAAAAAGAAATAACTCACAACCCATTGCATTTTCCAACCTCCAATTATTTTTTACATTTTTTCAATCATATGAAGAAATTGAAATATAATTTTTACTCTAACTAAGATTTGTTATAAATTTTGAGGGTTACTTTCATTACATTCTTACTATCTAAATAAAAAAAGGTTTTCAAGACATTCATACTATCAATAAAATTATAGATTGGAAAACACTCAATGTTATGAAACCAAAATCCAACACTCTATTTTAAAACCCTAAACATGTAACAATCCAATTGGTTAGTCACCCCTAAACTCAATTTGGTCAGTGTTATGTATCCCCCACCTACAACTCCTCCCCATTCTCTCCACCCTTTACCTTTGAATAAGCGAAATGAAAAATTTCACAACACACAATGTTTTCCAAGCAACAATTACATTTTATAATTTCATTTATAAATAGTATGTTATTACAATTTTACTCACGTTCTACAGTAGAAAGAAATGGCTTGTTACGAAAGACAATACATAATATAATACAACACATAGGTGACATTTATGGTCAATAAAACTCCTACCCACAACACTAGCAGAACGTCAAGAAAATATAGGAAACACTAGTTGATGATGTTGTTTACTCCATGTTTCCATCACCAAAATGTTTCCTCTCATCTGCCAAATTTGTTATTTTAGCCCTCATCTTGGTGACCCCCCTCTGCATTGTTCCATCATGTTATGTATGTTACTATGTTATAGTTTTAATGTTTTTTTATATGTTATGATGCCTCTACCATGCATCCTTTAGGTTGGTGGCACCAATACAAGAACTTGTTTGGTCAATCAAGGTTATCAACAAGGTTTTCGTTGACTTCTTAACCTTTATTCCTACATAACTGATGCACACATGAACTACAACTTATGTGTCTTGCAATATTCTATATTTTTTCATTCATTTGTATAAGTAATGGTTTAGATTACAATATATTTAAACAATGCTTATGATACCAACACTCATCATTCAAGTGTTCATTGATAGACATTTTTTTTATAAAAAAAAATGATAGTGGTACTTGGTAACCTTTTTTTTTTTTCTTCTCTACCCTTATTGATTATTGTAAGTTATGGCATCTATCATATGCTTTTATTGACAGACTATACAATTCCAAGTGAACTATCACTAATTCCCTATTCTACTTGCAATTTTTTTCCTATCATAATATTGGAAATGGTCTCTAATGTGTGTATGATGATGAATGGTTATCTTCAGTCAATGCATACAAGCATAGTGAACCGAGCATATCAAACATCTTCCATTTGGATTGTTCAAGATTCTTTAACTTCTTTCTATAATGTGACCCTTTTATGTTTTGGAGTTTTGAAGACTATAATTGAAATAAAAAAAGAAATGATAAATAGATTATTATTATAAAAAAACTTACATTTTTAGATATCATTTCATGTGTTTGGGAAGGATTGGTATAGAAAATTGCATGTGGTAGTACAAAATGTGTTTTTCAGAATGTAATTATCTTTACTATGGATGTGACTATTATCCCTACAAAAATGCATGTGAGGCATGATAGCATAGAAAAACACATTTAAACAAGTTTTTTTCTGGCATATGAGAATTGATGATGGCACTTGCTAATGACATGCACCCAAATGTACATCTACTAGACTTATCTCGTGTAATGATGCCATATATGGGGGATGTGGAACTATGCTATCACATCTAAGAAATTGTTTTTGTAGGGAGAATAGCTTCTCCTATTTACTACCAATACAAGAAAATATTAGTGAAAAGTTGTCAAGGGAGATGAGATTTTCATATATTTGAATGAACATTCACTTCTTCACAATTCTAGCACAAAGGAAAATTGGTAGATATAATTGCTAATATATATTACTAGTGTTAGTAATAGGTTAAATTAGAAATTAAAGTATCATTGTACAGTTTAATATATATTTTTATTGTCTATAAAATTTTGCATGTTGTAGTCATCACAACATATAATCCAGTATTGGTGAATTTTGGAATAAAATAAATTCTTTGTAGCACCAAATGTATTTAATTTACCAATTTAACCTATCGCTAACACTTTTCTTCCTTCTAGGTGGTTGATATAGGTGAGGAAATAAAATTGAATAAAACAATGCCAGGTGGATTTTAAAGGACACATCAGGAGATGTGAAGGATTTGCATTAAATATAGTTGATTCTAGCTCTCATAGCTTGAATTACAAGTGTACTACATAGTTAAATTTTCAAAATTTATTTTATATTTAGAAGGTCTAATTTATTTATAGATGATATTCTTACTTTGGGGAATGCATATAATTTATTGTTTAACACTTGTTAAAAAAGTGTTGGAGTGTAGAGAAAATGGGAATTGAAACTGGTTATCTGGGGTGGGAATGTAGATGGTGGATGTCAAATTTTGTTATCATTAACAAAAGGTAATTTGATTAGGCTATTATACACCTTGAATGGTTGGGGTAACAGAAAAAAATGACACTTGTCATTATTGTTAATGTGTTATTTTTTTTGGAAGGGAAATGATATATAATGTTATTATAGTTTGTTATATGAATGCACCTGTGTTTAGTTGTGAAGCATCTCTACATAGTTGGTTTTATAAGGTTTTGATTAAGGAACATTATTATTGGTATTGTTATTAATATAATATACCATATAAAATACAAAGGCTAGGCCATACTAACACACAAATGGCCATTACACTTCCTAAATTTTGTAAATTGAGAATTGCTATTATATAAACACAATGTGTTTTTCAGTGTAGAAGCCTCTTTACAAATATGAGTATTCCTCATTTCCCATTTTTAAGCTTTAGAAACATGGTCTGTTGTCAAAGTGTACATACTCTCATACCATGCTTTCCCTACACTGTGAACTACATACTATGAAGTACACTATATAATGATAGTTAATATAGGTCACCTTTAATGAGAAACATGTTATTTGATAAAATAGAACCCCATCTATACATTTTTACATCTTCATGTCATGAAAATTTTTGGGTATAACTAAAGACATGCATCAAAACACATTATCTTTTGCAACTTGCACTAAACAATGTTCACCACTATCAACAAGTTTATTCAATTTTACCATTAATGATAAGCAATTAGTGTTCTTGCTATTTATAATGCACACCTGCATATACAAACTTAAAAATTATAAGGGGTTGGGTATGTTGTGATGTGAAGGTTGTGAAATAAAATGTGTTATGAAGCATGCAATTTCTTATATCATGTAGCATTTCTAGGTTTAACTATCTACCCTAAGCTTGATCTATACCATTAAGTGCAGTTAAAAAATGACAACATGCTTTCAAATGTTCTATTTGTGTGAAGACATTCATAACTCTACATATCTTTGTGTACATTTTAGAGAAAAAATACATTTCTCAATAGTCTATGTTGGTATGTTAAATTACAGGCTGTGAAACATGTTTTCTATTACATACATTTGTGAATATGTCTTTAACACACCATATTTGTATCATCTACCATCAAGATGTGGATTCTATATTTTCTAATACCAACAATAATGGGGGTGGTGTAATTTAAATTATAGACCTCTATATACATAGACCATAACCATAGGGGTTGGGTATGTTTTGAAGTGAATGTTTGAAAACAAAGTTTCTTTTGCAGACTTCATTTGTTAGAAAGTACACAAACATTTTAAGGGGGACTATAGTCCCCCATTTATTGCTTGCATAATAAATGGCCCCGTATTAGTGATGATAACACGTATCTCATAGGAAGTGTGACCTTGTCAATCAAAGTGTGTCCGTCTTGATTTATGTGAAGTGTATCACTTATGGTGATATTAGGCTTGATTTCCTCTAAGAGTGTGACCTTTCTTGGCTATGATTTCTCCATTGGTGGTAATACTATGGCTAGTATTCCCTAAGGTGTGGTTCTTTTATTCCATTATTTGTCCTCTCATAGTGGTGATGTAATGTGTGATTTTACCTAAGGTGTGACCTTTCATGTATTGACCAAAGTCCCTTTGTTGGTTCCATAAATAACCTTTTGTGGTGGTGTTGTTACAAACCCCCTTGAGGTTTTGGCCTTATCTTTCCATCTTTTATGTGTCTCCTTAGGTAATTTTTTGCACCTCCTTAGGTGAGTTTGGTATTTTTGCTTTAGTTTCTTTAGGTGTTTAAATTAGTGATACATTGTCATAACATTTTATTATTTTTGTAGCACCTTATTAGATTTATCAAGGAGAATAAATATTTGTCTGGTTGACATGGGTGCACACCTAGTGAATATTAGATTTCAATAGACCTAGTGTGTTTCTCATTTTGATACCTTGTATTAGGGGTCTCACCTAGTGAATATCAAACTTTAATATCTCATGTTGCCTTCCTATTTGTGATTCACATAGAAAATATTATTTTCTATGGTGTGAGTCATGAATTACTTAACTTGGCCACCAAGAATAATACAACTTTCTTTCGAATGGAGCCATGTGTTTCATGATTGTTTAGAATAACATAAACTTCTAACCTTTTGAAACCCATCATATTGCATAGACACCTAGCATTCCATAGATTGCTAGCCACTAGATCCATGTAGCTTATGAGTGATATGGCATAACATAACTTTCTATTCCTCCTAACAATGTTCATTTGTCTAACATTTATTTGATGCATGATGTTTTCTATTTGAGACAAATTAAGGTTGAGGTCTCTTTGCCTTATCGATTCAAATCCTTTAGCACTAACCTTGTGGTTTTTTATATATATTTTGTGTGTTTTCTTCATGTTTGCATAATTTTTGCATCATGTTTGTGTTCATTTTGTTGTAATTTATGTGTTATGTTATATCATTATTTTTTGTTGTGTATGCTTCATATTTTTTGATGTGTATGTTGTCTTGTTGCATTTCATTTCATACATGTGGGTTACTTTTTTCTTATGTTGTGTTGACATGTGATATTAGATCCTTGGGGCTTACACACTCCCCCTTGATTCTTATTTATTCCATCTCTTCAAAATTAGATTTTCTACTTTATTATGAGTCTGAGCATAAGCTCATACTCTCACTAAAGTGTACGATAAATGTAGCATCAAAAATTTGTCACCCTTAACAATTTCACACTATGTTTTTCTCCCCCTCAATTATTGAGCCTAATTGGGTCTCTTATTTCCTAAATTATGCATTCTATAGATAATTTGTACCATTTCCCATGAAATTGCAAGCATTGAATAAATGCGTCTAATTAATATTTTCCTCCCAACATTTAATGTATTGGAAATTAGGGCAAAGACCTATTTTCTCTTGGTTGTATGGGCCCCCCTATTTTATCAGGGACTAATTTTGGATATGTCAATGTCAAAATTTTAACATTCAAAATTCAAATTCAAGAATGTCTAATATCAAGATTTGATTTTCAGCAAATTAGAGAAATACTTATACATACCTAGTTATTGCATCATTTGAAAATCATCTAGAAAAGATACAAGTGAAATAATGATCAAGAGCACTATCAAGAAAGTCAAGATAAACATTTCAAAGCTTTATTGGAGCAATTCAAGATCCTAAAATCATGTCAAATCTTATGTGATTTCATATGTGTTTATGTTATCATTATTTGTGAATGCTAACCCTTATAGGTCTCCAAAGAAATTAAATCATTCAAGCAAGGAATATTCAAGACCTTGAAGTGATGCACGCATGAATTGATTCTATCAAAGAAGCCATTAAAGGGTGGTGATTTGTAGCACTTTGTTATTTCATCATTCTTTCCCATCATTTATCCATTTATCATTTACATTGCCATTGTGGAAGTGGAAACACTAACATGAAGTTTGAAAAAGGAAATCCCCTAATGGCACAACATCTCTTCTCTTTTTGAATTTACATATTTCATATTTGAAGAGGATCGAAGGAAGCTTGAAGAAAAAATGTTCACTATTGCAATTGAATCCCTACATCTTGTCAATTTGTGGAAACTCACCTACAAGATTATCAGATTGTGTTTTGAGGACTTTGCAACTAGGAATAAGAAGATCAGATCTATCATTAGAGAACCTAAAAAATAGAAAATGAAAGGTGTACAAGGATCCATACACCCCAATGTGACTCTATCTCTATGTTCAAACCAACAATTTTCTTTTAGGAAAAGTACACAATCCTATGCAGTTCCCAAATTTTCCTACAAGTTACTATTTCAATCTAATTATCGAATTATTGCATTTTGCATATTAGGTCACATAGTCAAGTTAGGTTATTGAAGTCAAATCAATTCTAATACAATATAAGACTCAATAATATGTAGAGGTTTGGTTGGCTCACCTTCATGGTTGAAAGTCAATCTAAACACCTTGTTGTTGTCAATCTCAATGAAACATAAGAAAATAACCGAAAACAACACACAAACACAAAGTTTAAATCCTATGTTTACAAATTAGACCTAGGGTTCCTATTTTGATTTGTTTCATATATTATAATGTGATGTCATAACATCTAAAAAATATAAAAAAATTTAAAAAAATGGAACCAAAATTATACTTTTACACAAAATTGGGTGATTTTTACATTACAAATCCCAACATTACATTGCCCAATTTCACCAAAAATGCATCAATTAAAACCATACAAATTAGAAATTATCGATGAAATTTTAAAAAATATGAATATATCAAAAATAAGCTACAAGAAAAAAAAAAACTAATTGTGAAATGAAGCCATACAAACTAGGTATCTCACTAGAAACTTTGCAAAATAAAACACAATTGGAAAGATAATTTATTCAACTCTTAGAAACGATGAAAAGTTATGAAACAAAAAAAATACTCATAATAGAAATAGAAACACGTACATTAAATTCAAAAATCATGCTACAACTCTCACCTACACAAAAAAATCTACAAAAAAAATAGTTGAAATGATTAATTTGATGAAGCTCCAATAAACACCTACTATGAGAATACTTTCAAGAATAAAAGGGGTTTCATCCTAGGGCCCTCAAAAACCATGATATTTTTTTCATAGGCTATAATATCCTATGGGGTTTCATCCACAAAATAATATTTTAGAACATAAGTTCATACAATGCAATATTCAGAATTTAAATTGGCAAAATAATCTTGAAATTTGAATTTGCTTGCAAATAAATAGAGGAAAAAATCCAAAAACCCCTCTCTTGGAAAAATACATAAATACATGTTATTTTCATCATTTTCCCTCTTAAATAATCTAACCATTTCATTTGTTGCAAGATTATTTACCAAAATTAAATAATAACTCCCCACATGAAAGCTTTTGTAAGAAAACATTACCAATAATTAATTACCAAAATAAGCTAGAGGTTACAAAGCTCCTTGAGAGAAATCCAACACTCTATTTTTGGTCATTACCACCATTAAATTTTATAATATATCTAATATTTAATTGGCCCAACTTAAACATCCTGAAAATGTTAAATAATCATGGGGCCAAAATATTAAATATTAAATAAATTATTTTCCAAACTCCTTGCTCATCCAAAGGAAAATATTGAAATTGGAATTTTTCTTGACAAGTTAAATTAAATATAAATAAGACATGATACTAGAAAGGAAACCATTATATCAAAATCGAAGACTTGGTGGTGAATGATGACCATCAGTATTAAGAGCACGTATTTCATCTTGCCAAAATGCCAACATAGGTGAGGCATTTCATGGGCACGTGGCTATTGGACCCACCATCTAGTTAAAGAATAGGCCTACGAACATGATAGAGGAATGTCCACTATGGTTTTGCATATATACTAGGTTTTCATCTAGTAGGGAAATTTCATGCCAACTAGAGTTTTTATGCCTCAACCTCAAGACCTTGACTTTGATGTCCACTATGCCAAAAAACTATACTAATGTTGAATGATGTATACTAGCATTTAGAGTAGGGTTTTCATCCCTCTAGAGTGCTTGGAGGTGGGCCCTCTCATGGACATAGGGTTTCCCAATTGTGGGTGGGTCTAGCTAAGGATACACCCCAACAAGAATCTACACCATTATAGAATTTAGACTATGATATTGATGTAGAAGAATTCATGGTTGTAAAGAAATCTTGTATCAACAAAAATAGTTCTTGTCTTGCATTGAATTTATTAGTAGTTTCTATATTTCATTCCAAATTTTACCACATCATTATTTCTCAACTCACGGAGCAGGTTATAACATCTACACATTGACATCTATCACATATCCAGATTTAACAACATTTGAAGTTGTCTATCAAACATTATAACTCTCAAAATTTAACTTTGATAACCAGTTAGAACATTTGGCGCTGACCTAGTCTAGATTTCTCAGTTCAAACATATTACAGATTATGCAAAGCTTAATGGGATACCTTACAATAATCTTGGGTTCATTGGGACCTATCTTGGAGATTTGCAAATTATTTATATTCATTTGGAGTTATCTTTCCATATTTTGAGGGTGACCTTCATGTATGTTTATTCATCAAGTTTACAAACCCTTGTGGCCAACACAAAACTTTATGATAGTTTGAGAAGCATATTTATAATAATTTGTAATCATTTAGGAATGAGTTCATTTAGATCAATTCTAAGTCAGATATTTTAGGATCATTACATTTTTGTAATAACCCTTTGGGGGCATGTAATAAGGCTTGTTGGCCAGTTGTATTACTAATTGCCCTTGTGGTAGGCCTGTGAGCCCTAAATATTCACCCATGAGGCATATGTCACATCTAAAATCATCAATTCAATAAAGTTTCTATTTGCATATCAATTTCTTATGTTATTTTCGTTGTGTTAACTGATTGTTATAAGGTTTGAATTGTTCATTTTGGAACCCTCTTATTGTGACCACACCAAGTGGTTTTAGAGTGATCTTTCAATTTCTAAAGGCACTCCTTAAGGTGAACATATCATCGAACTGAGGTAGACTACATTTTTTTCAATTTTATCACCGATTGTGAGGTAGTTGAAACCATTGTAGCTAGATCACCAAATTGAGGTAGTTACATTGATTTAAGGGGATATATGCAACCAAACAAAGAAGCTGGTATAGTGAATGTCTTTGGAAGAATGGAAAAAATATTGGAAATGGTGTGTGATATGTAAGTTTGAATAGATTTTTTGAAGAAGATGGAAGGAAAGGCATAAACCCTAGGTAGGATGATGAAAGTGGGGATGAAGAAAAACATGTGAATCAAATTGCAGAAGCTATAGGAGGAGAAGAAGAAGAATCAAATCAGATAAATATGTTGAAAAATGATTTAAAAGATTGGAAAAAGGACCTAGAGTTGAAATTCAAAATTATGCTAGGAATTTTAATCTTGAAGAATTTATTGATTTGATCAATGAGATAGAAGACTACTTTGAATATGAAGAAATTGAAGATCTAAAAAGAATCAGATTTGGAAAAAAAATTGAAAGGTCATTTTCCTTTATGGTGGAAAGAAGTTCAATTGGATAGAAATAAAGAGGTAAGTAAAGAATCATAAAGTGGGACAAAATTGTGACCAAGTTGAAGAATAAATTCATATCAGGGTATGTGTAGGATCATGATGGGCCAAAAATTGGCGATATGCTGGGTATTTGTAGGGTATGCGGTTGACGACTTTTTTTTTACCCAAAATTGATGAAACGGAAAGGGGTTTTAAAGGATATTCTCAACTTTCCACCAAAATAAATTATTCTTCACTTTTAATTTAATAAATAATAATTATTTATTATCTATTTGAATTACAACTAAAATCCTGATTGATAGGTTGAGTATAAAACATCTATAGCTTTCAAATGGTATCACATTTTTTGAATCCAAAACATGTGTCACATTCTATGCTTTGCATACTATAGGATTAAAAAATAAAATTTAAATTTCATGAAGTTTTGACCAAGTTAAGGTGGTCAGACATATGAGTTTTTATATTTTTTAAAAGTTGTAATAAAAAAATCATAATTAATTATTTACTTGGAAAAAAATTACAAAAAAATACGCATCACATTGGGACATGAATTCTATACTTATATATAAAATCTTATAAAAAATATTATCATTTTATTGTCGTTAGGGTGGTCAGACAAACACCTACTTCTTATTTTTTCCTTGAAATTTAAGTGCCACTGCATTGAAATTTCAAATTTTTACCGAATAGATTTTTAATTTTTTTAAATAAACCTAGTAGTTTAGAAACTAAATTCAATTTTTTTAAAAGATTCTATTCTTACATATTTTTGAAGTAATATAGATAACTTATTCAAATTTTTATGTTAAGTTACCTAACTCTGATTGTTTTAATTTTTTTGCCACTTAAGGGCCTATTTTTTCCATGACGATCCTACACATACCCATCAAAAATTTATAAGCTTGAAATGTTGAAGAGATTGAAAAACTTGAGATAAAAGGAAATATCTGTGAAGGAACACATAGAAGAATTCTAGAAGATGATAATCAGAACTGGTCATAGTGAAGCAAGTAATGAAAGGGTTACAAGATATATCAATGGACTGGGATCAAATATTCAAGAAGAATTGAGCCTAGTAAAGATGAACTTATTTGAAGAAGCATATCAATTTGCATTAAAATTGGAAGAGAAGTTGAACAAGAAATTTGAGAAAAGGAAAATAAGTGCAAGAGGAAGATTCCAGAAGAGAGGATCCCAAACTAGAGAGGCAAGACCTTATACATAGTAGAGAAAATATGTAAAACCCTACCAAAGTGAAGAGAAGGATGCCAATTCATACTATAGAAGTAGAGAAGATAGAAATTTCTACCATAGTGACAAAGGAGGTCATAATTCTTACCACAATGATGGATATCAGAGAGATCAAGGAAGATCTAAGAGAAGACCATTCAAAGGAACCTATTTCAAGTGTAGAGGTGAGGGACATAGAGCATTTGAGTTTCATCAAGGAAGTACTGAAAAGAAACCTGAGCATATTGGAAGAGCAACTTATGTAGATGAAGAACATGTTGGATCCCCTATTTTAGTTGGGAAGCTAGAGAGAGGAAAATCATTAGTGATGAGAAGGGGTTTGATGTATGAAGAAATAAATGAAGAACCACCATAAAGGAAGAGTCTATTCAAAACTAGATGTAAGTCTAAAGGAAAGGTATGCAAAGTTATCATTGATAGTGGTAGTACTAATAATCTAGTTTTAGAGGATATGGTAACCAAGTTGAATTTAACAATATTGAAACATCGAAAGCCTTATAGGATAGTGTGGATTCAAGATGATCATAATATTTTGGTGAATGAGCAATGTTTGGTGAATTTTCATATTGGGTCATATAAGGATGAAATATTGTGTGATATTATACCTATGGATGCTTGCCATTTACTATTAGGAAGGCCATGGCAATATGATAAGAAATAAATTCATGATGGAAGAAGGAATTCTTATATCTTTGGAGGAAGAAGAGAAGAGTGAAGTTTGTGGCACTGTAAGACTATGTTTGGTACATGGAAGGAAATTTCTTGATGGATTGAGGCATGAGAACATGTCTTTTGCATTGATTCAAAAGAAAGGAGGTAGTCTAGAGATAGAAAGAGGTGAAGTTACACCCAAAAAATAAGTTTTAGAATTGTTAATAGAGTTTGAAAACATCATGTCAGAGAATGTACTAGAGGGATTTTTGCCTATCCAGAGTATAAATCATCATATATACCTTGTACTAGGAGAAAGTTTTCCAAACAAGGTAGCACATATAATGACACCGATAGAAAATGCAAAGTTGAACTGATAGATTCAAGAATTGTTGAGGAAGGGATTGATCAGAGAAAGTTTGAGACCATGTGTGCTACCTACTATACTTTCACCAAAGGAAAATGGGGAGTGGATAATGTGTATAGATTCAAGAGAAATCAATAGGATCATTGTCAAGAATAGATTTATATTTCCGTGGATGGATTAAATTACATATTGTTTGAGTGGAGCAATGTATTTCACTAAGATTGACCTAAAGATTGGATATCGTGAGATCATAATCAAGGAAGGAGATGAATTGAAGACTAGATTTAAGACTAATGAAAGATTGTACAAGTGGTTAGTGATGCATTTTGGGTTGACCAATGCACTAGACACTTTTATGAGATTGATGAATGAGGTATTGAAAAAAATATTGGGTAAGTTTTTAATTGTTTACTTGGATGATATTTTAATTTTTGGTAGGAATAGAAAAGAAAATTTATGGCATGCATCTGATAAGTATTGTAGAGGTTGACAAAGGATAAGTTGTTGATTAATGCAAATAATTTTAGTTTCATGAGGATATAGTTAGTGTAGCTTGGATTTTTTATTTCTGCTAAAGGATTAAAGATGGACCTTGAGAAAGTGAGAGAAATTGTTAATTGGCCTACATTGGTAAACATTGGAAAAGTGAGATCATTCTATGGATTATAAAGTTTCTAACATAATTTTATCAGGAGTTTCAGTAGAATTTGTAACCTCATGAAAAATATAGTGAAATGAGATAAGGACTTTAAGTGGACATCTGGAGCACAAATAATTTTTGAATTGTTGAAGCAAAAGGTGATAAAGCAACTAATGTTAGCAATACTAGATTTTGAAAAAGTATTTCAAGTTGATTGTGATGCTAGTGGAAATACAATTGGATCGACATTGAGTCAAGCAAGAAGACCTATAGCTTATTTGAGTGATAATTTGAATGATGCTATAAGAAGATACTTAGTTTATGATAAGGAATTGTATGCCATAATTTAGGCCTTAAATAAGTGGAGACATTATTTGTTTTCTAAGGTGTTTGTGTTATATACAGATAATCAAGCCTTTTAGTATTTGACCAACCAAGGAAAGTTGAATTAGAGACATATGAGATGGGTTTATTTCTTACAGAGTTATACATTTGTGTTGAAGCATAGGAGTGTAAATTCAAACAAATTTTTTTATGTATTAAGTAGGAAAAGAAATTTGTTGATAGAGATGAGAGTGGAAGTGTTTGGATTTGAAGAGTTAAAAAATTTGTATGAAGAGGATGCAAATTTATATGAAGCTTGGAAAGCATGTAAAGAACCAATAGTGACATACCAGTGCCAATGGTTGGATTACTTTTTTTAGGAAGGTTTTTTGTTCAAGGGAAATTAGTTGTGTATTCTAAGAAGTTCAATGAGGGAGAATTTGTTCAAGGAGAAATATGGTGGAGGTTTAGAAGGAAAATTTGGAGTAGATGAGATAGTAGCTTTGGGAAGTGAACATTATTTTGGCCGCATATATAACAATGTTAGGAAGTATGTTGAAAGATGTAGAATTTGTCAAGTTGCAAAAGCGAGTAGTTAGAATACTAGATTATATAAACCTTAAGCAGTAATGGAGAGACCTTGGGAACATATAAGTGGATTTCATAATGGGATTTCCAAGAACAAAAAAAGGTTATGATTCAATAATCTAGTATTAGTGGATAGATTTTCTAAAATGGCACATTTTATTCCATGTAAGAAGTCCAATGATGTTGTGCATGTTGATAACTTGTTTTTTAAGGAGATTGTGAGATTGCATGGATTACCTAGGAGCATATTTTTAGACAAAGATGCCAAATTCATTAGATACTTTTGGACGACATTGTGGAAGAAGATGAAGATAGATTTGAAGTTCAGTTTAGTATATCACCCATAGATAGATTGAGAGAAATAAGTAGTCAAAATAATTTTGGGTAGCTTGTTAAGATGTCTGGTTGGAGATAAGGAAAGAATTTGGGACATAGTTTTACCATACGTAGAGTTTGCATACAATAATTTAGTGAATCAGAGTATAGGGAAGACACCATTTGAGATCATTATCGGGACACATTCTAAAGGAGTTGCAAAGTTAAGAGACATTGATATAGAGAATAAAATGAATGCGAAGGTAGAGGATTTTGTAGATTTCATGGAGACAATGCATAATCAGGTCCGGAAGCACTTAGAAGACATGAACAATAAGTATAAGGAAAAGGTCGATGAGCACTAGAGATATAAGGAGTTTTATTTTGAGGATGAAGTGACTATATATGTAAGGAGATATTTTCAGTTGGAACATATAATAAGTTGAAGATGAGGAGTTTGGAACATGTAATATTCTAAGAAAGTTTGAATCTGGAAATGCATATGAAGTGGAGTTGCCAGAGACATTGGGTATATCACCTATTTTTAATATTGTAAACATATATGATTTTCATGAAGGAAAAAGAAGTAGCAGTAGAAGTGAAGTGAATTTGAAGTAGTTACCACATCAATTAGTAGAGGAGATTGAGAATATTTTGGATACCAAAATTGAAAGGAGCACTAGGAACAAATAGTACAAAGAATATCTTGTGATGTGGAAAGGCAGACTAGTGAAGGATTCATCATGGATTTCTCAAGATGAGGTGGACCATTTTGGTTTTCCTCTTAGCCCTAGAAAGTGAGGGAATTTCCTTTAATCCAACCCTAGGTGTATGATGTAGGAGCATCCCTGGTTGTAAAGCAATCATGTATCAACCAAAACAAAAAAAATTCATAGTGCATTCACTAGAATTTTTTGTATTTTATTCCAAATTTAACTACATAATTGTTTATTATGTTTAGGATCAATATATATCATCTACACATCAACATCTATCACATATCTATATTTCGTAGCATTTGAAGTTTTCTATCGAAAGTTGTCACTCTTAGAATTTAACTGTGATCACCAGTCAGAGAATTTGGGGGCGACCTAGTCCAGATTTAGTGCAGACCTATTCCAAATCGTGTGAAGCTTAGGGGGACACCTTAAAAGCATCTTGGGCTCATTGGGACCTATCTTGGAGGTTTAAAAGTTATTTCCTTTCACGTGGAGTTATCTTTCCATATTTTGAGGTTGACCTTCATGTATGTTCATTCATCGTGTTTGCAAACCCTTGTGGACGATGCAAACCTTGATGGGAGCTTGAGAAGCATATTTATAAGAATTTTTAATCATTTAGGAATTGGTTCATTTCGATCATTTCAAAGTTAGATGTTTTAGGATCATTATATTTTTGCAATAACCCTTCAAGGGCATGCAATAAGGCCTGTTTGCCAGATGTATTACTAAATTCCTTTGTGGCAGGCCTATGATCCCTATATATTTTCCCATGAGGAATATGTTGCATGTAAGATCATCAATTCAATATTTTTCTATTTTCATATCAATTTATTGTGTGATTCTCATTTTGTTGACTCATTGCTGCATGATTTCGATTATTCCTTATGGAACCCTCTTATTGTGACTGCACCAAATATCTTAGCCCACCATGCTTTATGGAGCTCAACCTCAATAAATTATCTCTAATAACAAGAAAGGACACCAACATGCCAAAATATTAGGTTGGTGGTGAATGAAACCCATTGGTGTTAAGAGTTGGGTTTTCATCCCAGTAGACTACTAATGTAGGCTAGCCCCACTGTCGACATGTAGCTATTGGAACCACCATTTGGTTAAGGTACACACCCACTGACATGTTAGAGTAACATCCTTTGAGGCTTAGCCAACATATTGTGTTTTCATCCAACAAGGACATTGCACTTACTCATTTTTATTAGTTTATATGTATATATGTATTGATGCATGCAATATGCCTTCTACTATGTATGGGTGCTTTCAGGTTGTATGGTATTATGGATGATTTTCTTATATGTCATATGATGTTGTACCCCATTGGGTAATTATGTTGTGCTTTTATTATCACATACGTGCAAAACACATGTTTGACATGGGAATTATGTGTGCAAGTATATGGTATTCTTCCACCTAGTTCTGCAAGTATTAGTTATCTCCAATGGTGGTTATTTTAGATATGTCACATTAGGCCTTTCCATTTTAATACATTATTGTATGCAATTCAAGTATGAGATGTGTTTTGTTTGACCTATGCTAGCTTGGATCCAAATCAGAGGTGATTCTAAATTTTTTTACTACTACAAAATACTTGTATATGCATGATTTAATTGGTTATATGATTTCCTTGTTGGTTGTAAATAGAGTTTAAAAGGTTAAATGGTTGAAATTTTATCTAGTGATTTATGAACTATACAATTCATAAAAATAAGGGTAAATCAATTATGCATAGGATTACATATATTTGATTTAATTGTTTATTCATGTGTGACAATAAAATATGGTGCAATGTTCATTTTGACCCAATTTTATTTTAAATGAACAATATGAAAAAAAAATTGAAATAGAACAAAAAAATAACAAAAGGAATAATAATTAGGCATTTTTTCATTAATCTCATCTTTAAAATAAATGCTCTATAAAACCCTTCCACAAAAAGTTTGAATATGGGAAATCATACCCATTGGAATTGGGAAGGCTTGGGATATTATGATTATGTGTGTATGATCTCCATCTCTTCAAATTAGAAAAAATGCAAGCTTTTCATTAATTTTGGTGTGCTTCTAAATTGAGGTAAGTCTCCCATTCCTTCTCATTTTGCTCGTGTTTATCCAATTTGATTCCATGTTCATTCTCAAGAGGGAATAGGACTTCCCCAAGAGGTTTCAATTTGAACTAATGGAATACAAATAAATTTTAATTTAAAATCTTTTAATTTTTCATTTTGTGCCATTAGCCTGCCCAAAATTTTTGAAATGCATATAATTTGAATTTGACTTAGTAATGTGGCTTTTGTTCATATTTGAAGCTAAAGGGTACTTTTTGTTTGTAATTTTTTTTATAAATATGAAAGTTAAAAATTCAAAGTTTCATCAGTGGAGGTTGAATGAATTTTTTGGTTTTTGGTATGCAAATTAGTAAGTAAAAATTGAATTTTGATTGTAGTTTTGGATGCTTTGGAATCGGGAAATCTATGAATCCTTGTAGCTTTTTAATAAATATTTAAAGATCGTGTTCAATTTTTTGTGAGCCAATTTTATTACCCTTTTTTTCATGCCAAACTCAATGATTGTTAGTTGTGATGAACCTAGGATGTAGGTGTTAGAGATTAGTAGTAGAGTGGCTTCTGATGTTTGCTAGCATTGAAAGTAGCTCAAGGATTTCTCAAGTAGAATTTTCTTAACCAATTGATAACTAAAAATTCATAGGTAATCAAAATAAATTGAGATATTAATACCTACAACATACTTGCATCACTAGTATGTAGGCTCAATATGGTGTTGAAATCATGTTCACTGATGGAGTGTTTGGTTCTTATTGATTTACCTTGTCTCTTGTGAGAGATGAACTCGATCACACTTGCTCAATAGCTTAGGCTACTGTGATGACACTCCCTATCCTTTCTCGAGGATCCCATCCTTGTGTCCATTAAAGTTGTACCGAAGATAAATTATACCTTACCCTTTGTATGTTGATGTTGAGTGCCTCTTACATGCCATCCATTTTTCATGTATACTCCATCATTGGTGTGAGTGTGCTTGTGTCCCTTGTGACCATCTCCTACCACATTGGGGTGGACCTGAGGATACCACATGGTTGGGTGGCATGGAAAGTTCTTTGGAAGAATGAGAAAGTTAGAATAAAGGCTTCATCGATCCTTACATGCTCAATTGTTCAATGTTGTAAAAAGTATAATTGAACAAAATTTGGGTCCTCATATCTTCATGTCATGCAATTATTGGACCTTCTTATTGGATGAAATTTAGAAAATCCACACAAGTAGTATTTGTTCCATAAATTATTTTGCATTCCTTGGCTTTGGAGTTAAGCGTGCATGCTATCTCGTATTCTCTTTAACCTTTTCATTTTGATTAGTAAAAATGAACTTATGCACTATTATTTGGTTTTTAAAATTAACATCAAGTTTGGATGAAATAAACTAAAACATTGAAAACATTGGGATTCCTCCTGTGTTTTTAAGTGTGATCAGTCGTGAGGACCCATATCCTTTGAGGTTTCTGAGGGTCCCTTGGGTGGTATTGGAGTGGATGGAAGGTGTGGGGTAAAAATTACCCTTCATCCCTCTTGTTTTGAATATTTTATGAAGCCCTTGGACATTCCCAAGACCTTGGGAGTCTTCTCCTTATGGTCTAGTGTGTCTTTTGAATTGACAATTTAGTACCACTATGAACTTTGAGTCATTTTTCATAATTTTAGAGTTTGATTCTTGTTGTATGCCTTCCTAGGTAGTCCCCGAGTATTTGGCATGTCTTGGGGAAAAAAACATAGCTTGGGGTTGCTCAATTATTAGTAAACTAGAGCAGGATTTAGGACTATATAAATAGGGAGGACTACGACACTTATCTAGGACTTTGAAAAAAAAATATTACAATTGTGCTAGACTAGGACACCTAGGCTTGGGCACTAGTGTCCCACCTAGGAACAAGAACTTATTGGTGCACTATTTTCCTTTTAAGGTTCTTTTTTCCCTCCATTCATCAAACATCAAATATTTTAAGCATATTTTTTGGCACAAATTTATGAATGAAAGTTGTTCCCCATGGTCTTGTGAGTTCCCTAAGATGTCTATCTTTTTGATAGTTTTGGTCTTTGGAAAGTTATGCCAAATTTTCTATTATAAAATGTGTTCTTGCATGAGATCAATCTAATGGTGCCTCTTGTGTTAGGAAGCTCATTTATCTTAGGCTTGTCAAGTTTTGTAAGGGTCTAACACTCATTTTAGAGGCCCCCTTGTTAGAATGAATCCCCTCTTGAGTGTAGTGTTTTTGGGTTGTCATGTTATTTCTTCCACAAGTTCCACACTACATACACAATCATTTTTTATTATTGGTGTGTCTTTGTGCAAAGTGACACCTTTGTGTTAAGCTTGTGTGTTAGTATTGTTTAAAAAAATCATGTTTTTCAGAGCTAATTTACTATGGGTCCTTGGCAAGGCATTACATGGAGACCTTTATCTCCTCTAAACTAGCACAATAATGCAATGACTGATCAAATACCCTATGGTTTGTATTATCAATCAATACACATTTTTACAAACAACTCAAGTTTAATTAAACAATAATTTTTTTCAATTATCTTGTATTGTATTCAGTATACAATATTATCATTAAATTTTTCAAAATTTATTGTTCCCTTTATTTTCATGTAAGTGTTGTTTAATACACTAATATTCACTTCTCATATAGGACCAACATGGATCATTATATTGGCCTCATCAATTTAATCCTAGATGACCACAACAATTCATATTTACTAGTGCTTTAATTGATTATTTTCAACTATTCAGAAATCAACTAATTGATCTATGAAGTCACTCTACCAGCAAATTACTTGGTCATGAATATTTACCAAATATTTATTTCAAAGAAAAAATTCAGCTTCAACTATACTAGTTGTACTTGTGCCTAGTATAAGTCAAACATGGAATCAATCTAAGTCCTAACAATTATAATATTTATTGATCCTGTGAAGTTACCATAGATTTGATTTATAGAATTTTTAATTTATTTTTTGACAAAATTCATTATCATTTCATCCAAACTCATTTATCAATTGCAAAATAAATACAAATACAATACTTCAAAAATAGATACTCATCACAATACCTACATTTATTAATTATAATTTCAAAAAGTATTGTATATATGAGAGTGATGCGTGGTAATTAGACTCTTCATTAGTAAAATTTATAAATGCGATTCTTAGTAGATGGGAAAACAATGTAAATTGTAAGGACAAAATTCTCAAGGGAAAAGGATTTGGCTGGTTGTAACTTTCAAACTAAGGTCGGTTGTACAAGAATTTATTGCAGTCACTATAACCCAGCCCAAATGTTAGGCTGTTTGTCTTTGTATATAATTTATACTATATTACTTTTCCTAGGTCCTATCTTACAAACGTAATTACAACTGAGATAATGTTCACAATATAATTTTTATTTAGATCTGATATAGATGGAAAGTGGATAAGATCACAATCGATATTGTAAATGTTATTTTCATTATTCAACATGAAAAAGAAAGGAGAATAGATGTGTTTATCTTAATGTGTAAGATTTTAATGATGGTTTTGATAATTTTGATGATTACAATTTATTTTTATTTTTATTGAGTATATAATTTTTGTTGTTTAGAAATTTATGGTTATTTTTGTCTTATATTTTGATGTGTTCATTGTTTTTTAACTTATTCTCATAAAATGATAACTCTAAATTGACATCTCTTTTATTGAAAACTTAAACAATCAAGAAAAATCTAGTTTCAAAACCATTAAAACAAAATTACAACCTCAATTCTTATTTCTTAAGCTAAACTTCAAAATACAATACCATTTCACCTAATTTTAAAGAATATATCATAAATCTTTAGAAAAATATATAAACACTATTCATAAAAAGAAAATACAAATTAAATCAATATATTAAGCAAGTTATTAAAACCTACAATGGCTTTTCGATTTAAGGTTAGGATATTACAAATTATGATATTTTTTTAATATTTAAAAACTAAAGCTACATCACAGAGTTTTCTAAAAGATGATGTATATATGGCAGGCACTCGGGTGTTTTTTTGATTGATCTCAAATTGTGTTCTTTGATATGATTGTGCTAGTGATTCCTCATACTGGAAGAGAGAGATTGTTTGGTAATAAACACTTTAAGGATTAGTGTGATATGTTTATATGGTTATATACTTCTAATTTATTAAGTGGGCATCCAAATATCATTGTCATAGTTAACAAATTATAATTTGATTAGTATTAAGTATTTTAAAGATGATTGTGACATTGATAATAGTTTTTGTTTGTTAAAATCTATAAAGTAGGTGAGTGAATGCTATTGTCATATTCAACAAATTGTAATTTATTTGTAAAGCATTGAATGTATTTATGGAAAATTTAAGATTAATGTATTTTGTCTTAACACTCTATTTATATAGTTCTACTTAAACATCATTTGGTTTAATGATGAGAGTATTAATATAAAATTTACATGCCATTGATACTTAAAGGTACAAAATACTTATCTTATTATACTAGTTAAAATTTTCTTTTGACTATTGAATTAGATGTTGCTTGAGAATAACAAATTTATAGAGTTTCTAAGAGTGTATCATGGAGGTTACACTCATGCATAATTGTAAGATATAACACTTGTGGTGAGAATGGAGTGTCCTAATTTCTAAAGAAATTTTTTAAAATGTTCAAATTGGGAGAGGAAAAGCAACTCACATGAGCACCCTTAAATTGAAACATTAAAATTATATATTCATCTAATTGTGACCAATAATTGAAACAATATTATCATTTATCATCCCTATATGTTTGAGTAATATTTATGCATGCAATCTTATCTGCATTCCCTAATTCCAATGTTACTAGAACCCCAACACAACAACTTATTTCAAATCACCTTAGAATGTCATTGTTCCTATTTTCCTATATTATAAACTAGTATTTAAGTATATATGTGTACTAATAAAAGTTTTATACCCAAGTCATTTTCCTTTATTTTTTGGTCCTACTTTTATTAGTGCCATAAATGTAATAATTAGCTTTTAAATAGCAAAATTTTGTATGTGAAATTGGTTAACCACATCCCATACATTGATAGCCTTTATGATTAATCCTCTAATTATTATTCTTGATCCCAAAACATGTTTTTAACCACATCAGATGAGTTTTGCAGTCATGGACATGAACCTTATTTTATAAAATGTTAATTTTCTTGTTATTGTCCACTTCACTAGCCATTATGAGTTGATTTGGCATGTGTTTGGTTAGTTTAAGTTTTTAGTTGTTAAATTGTAGTGTCAAAAAATGTACACCTTTACA
The DNA here is from genome assembly GCA_007115665.2 of Sequoiadendron giganteum. NCBI lineage: Eukaryota > Viridiplantae > Streptophyta > Pinopsida > Cupressales > Cupressaceae > Sequoiadendron > Sequoiadendron giganteum. Next base: position 149,215,361 of record CM021105.1, read on the forward strand.
TTTTCACATAATTTTTGGGTCCCTTAATTAAATTACACTTAATTAAGCCTTTAATTGACCTAATTAAGCATTTAAAATCCTAATTGTCTACTTTTGAATTTTAATTGTTAGGAAATTAGAAAATCACTATAAATACAAGGTCTTTTAATCAATTCAAACTAAGCAACATTAAGGAAACTTTCACAAGACCAAAGATTATTGTCAAGAGCATTGGAGAGCATATTTATCAGTCATCTACAACAAATATCAAGATCAAGATCATCATGTCAAAGTTAGTTTCATTCATGCATGTTTTTGGAGCTAACATTGTGATGTAGGTTTGAATTTTCAAGCAAGTATTCAAGCATCAAGATCTATCAAGCAATCAAGCCATCTCATGCAAGATACAATCCTTAGAGAGATATGTTAGACTTCAGTCCTCTAAGGGAAACCATTAAAGGGTGTGGTGATTTGGCAAAAAATTAATGTTCATTCATCATTTGCTTCATTTTATTATTATTTTATTAACAAGGTTTAATTATCAAACTAGGCGTTTGACCAAGGAAAACCCCTATTCACCAAAAATAAACAATGTTTCCCTCTCTTTGTATGTGTAGATTTGTAGGTGAAGAAAGATTGAAGATTTTTTGTTAGCGCAATTTTGCAAAGTTGTCAAAATACAAAATTTTACTTGTAGAATTCATTTACAACTTTCTAACAATGAGATATATAGGAATCAGGAGTGCAAATTCAAGAGCAAAGGACAGTGAAATCAGATTTTGGATCCCTATAGTAGGACCCATTCACCCTAGGGTGAATTTGTCCCAAGATAACACTCAACAAAAATTTTTGGTGACTGGTACACATAAACTTACCCTTCTCAAATTTGTTTGAAGCTTATTGTTTTTTATTGTGTTATGCTTTAATTTGATGATTCAATTTTCATAATACATAACTAAGTTCATTTAGTATTTTTAGTTTTTTCCCAAAAGTGCATTTCAATCATATTTACCTCATCTTGTCATAAGGAAAATAGTCAAAGATCTCTAATAGAGTTGACTTGTGTAAGGGTTGAAAATCAATCATACCTTTGGGGATCTCTTTTTCATAATGAAATAAGGAAGATAATTGCATGCATTCTCCATTTACCCATTTTTGCAATCATCAGCTACATTTTCCTGCATTTCATTTTGGTGAACATGACATTGTACATCTTTTTTTTATTTGGAGGTCATTAAAACCCTAGATCTACAAATTGCATTAGTTTGCATTGAAATTGCATTAATTTACATTGTATTTAGGGTTGTCTAAATTGCATAAGTTTACATCGCATTTAGGGTTTCAAATTTACATTTTTCATTATTTAAAATCTAAAAAATTCAAAAAATTGGATGCATATTACATTGATTTTGCATAGTACTTGCATATTAGTGCATTTTAAATCATTTACATCAAAAAATTTAGGTTAAATTGCATCTTAAAAAGTGTCACTTTGTTCATCATTTGTCACTAATTTTATTTACATTAGGACACCTAAATCTAGAAAATTTTGTTATAGAAACCATATTTTGCAACTTGGAATAGAGAACACGAACAACTTAGAATTTGCATTTTTCATTTTTAAAGACCTTGTAAAAGGACCTGATTTCCCTTTGGTGAATTATTCCTTGAGGGCACATCAAAACCAAAAAAATTTGGAGCATTTTTGTGGTCCTCTACACTTCCCAGATCTCTTGATAAACTGTAGTTTCAGTCTATCAATTTTAGGGAATTTCTATTTCATGCATTAGGTCTAATCATCCATTTAGTTTAGGCATTGTAAATTTGGAAAATATGTTGCATTTCAAATTTGTAGAAGAATTATCAGATCATGTTTTCATTAAAAAAATCTCTTGTTATTGAATACTTCATGTTAAATTCTTAGATCTTGTTGAATACTCTAGGAAATTATTGTTACAAGCATATGAATATGAATTCCTTTCCCCTCTTTTTTTTTTCAATTGATCCCTCTCCTATGTGTGAAACTAACTTAGTGAAAGAGAATACAATCTTGGACAATCATGACAATCAAGTTTTTCCTTCTGCCAATATCTCTCATATTTGTGAAGAAGATATTTTGGTGTTAGAGGAACCCATCATTGAGAGCCATGAGAATCCTATTTGTTTCTCTTCTCCCACTTGGGAAGACATTGAACATGAGGATTCAATCATTGATAAGTAGTAAAATCACATTTCTTCTTCTCTAGATACCTCCCCTACTTGGGATGAAGTTATCTTAGAAGACCCAACCATTGAATGTCCTGAAAGTCTTGTTTGTTCCTCTCCTAAGAACTCTCCTACTATTGATGATATCATAGTGCAAGAGGATGATAGCATTGATACATGTCTTTCAAACAATAGTAACATGGATTCCTTAGATGAATATGATAAGGTGACATTAGACTTCCCCTCACTAGAAGATCATTAAAATGAGGATAAGTCAGTTGAGGTTCTTAACATTATATCTCCCTTGATTATTAGACCTCCTAAAATTCCTTTAATTATTGGACCTCCCAAGTCATCTCCTAATAAAATTCTTATTATAGGACCACCACAACACCAACCATAACCTCCAAGACATATCTTAAATTTTCCAAGACAACTTACTAGTAACAATATTTCATAGTAACCAAGTTATAATACCATTGCCCATAGATATAACACAATGAAAAATAAGAAATCACAAACAATACCTACTTCATTATCACTTCCACAACATATCTTTCCTAGTGCTCCTAATTTTCCTTTATATAGTGGAAAGGAGTACGATCTTATGGAATAACTTCGTAACACTCTTGCTAATATTTCTTTAAGGGATCTCATTCATACATCACCTGATTATCATAGTATACTTATAAATTCCTTACAACAAGTTGTTATTCATCCTAGTGCACAACCAAATGTTGTAGTAGCCCTAATTTAAGGTATGAATTAGTTAACATTTCAAAATTTCATTTCATCAAGATGAGCTACATCCATTAGAAGTACAAAAGAAAAATGATGATTTGATGATAGTGGGTAAAATTAATAAGAATGGGATAAAATAGTCTCTGATTGACAATGGTTTAGATCTTAATGTGTGTAGTGTGAACCTTTTAGACAATATTGGAGTATAAAATACTATGATTGAATCTAATTATTTATCTATTCATGGCTTTGATAATATGGAAAAACAACCACTTGGTGTTATAACATTTTCTATTAGAGTTGGAAAGGTCACATTTAAAACTCCTATCCATGTCAAGCCTCAAGATATCCCATACACTCATATTTTAGGTAGAACATGGATTCATGAAATGAATGAGGTACTTTCAAATCTTCATTGTTTAATGAAGTATGTTTATAACAAAAAGGTTTATACAATCAAGTCTGACCCTCAAACAGAAATTTGTCTGCGCATTGAGAAAGACAAGGGAAGTACTTTGAAAATATTGATACCAACTTCAAAAGTAGAACTAGTTATTAGGAAGAAAAATAGAAGAATATTGAAGAAGACACAAATCTATTGGATGATGATTGTGTTTCATTGAATTTTCCATCTACATTCATGGGAGAATACAAGATTACATAGAAACTAGGAAATTAAAAAGATACTACCATAGTGTAAACATAAGCTGAGTAATCAAAAGCACGTGATTCCACAAGCTTTTGTAAAGAAGAGGAAAACAACAATTATACACCCACATATGATGAATGTGATCATGAGAAACCACCAAATCCAAAAGAAATGGAAAAAAATTATGGAAGAGGTTATAAAATTTTGAAACAACTTGGCTATAATGGAAAAAGGATGTGGTGTTAAAGAACAAGGTATACATGTCCCTATAGAACCTTACACACAAGAAACAACTAGTGGTCCTGGTTATTGTCCTTTGAAAGAAATGAAAGCATTAAAGAAACCTTTTCTTAATATCAATTTCATCATGCAAAACATTCTTAGGACATCTTCAAACACATTACTAATGATTGGGGTTCATTAGATTTTACACCCTCCTTTAAGGGAAAGTAAAAAATCTCACGATCTAAAGAGTCTTGTGTATGTATGACATCTTGCACCAAGCATAAAATATCTTTGTCACAAAAGAAAGGAAAATATTCTACTATTGATCAAGAGGATACCTTGTCAAGGCTTCTCGAAGTCTGCTTGCTATCTCTCCCTCCAAGAACACAAAAGAAATTTTACAAAAAAAGTTTAGTTTATGTATATCATCGAGTGCATGACCATTCAACTAATGACTGTAAGGCTTTGAGTAATAAAATTTAACATCTTAATGATTGTGGTGATCTTCCTTGTGTTGATGCAACTATCTCCTCTAATTGATAATGATTTTCATCCTACCATGTTTCTCATCACTATGTGGCATTGGTAGCTTTGTGTGTCTTGCTCATTGACTTTCATGGTGGTACAATTTTAGGTGTAACCATATTTCTCTTGGCAGTAACATGATATTTCTTAGTGGTTGTCTTTGTCTCTATGATTGGGGGGCAAGGATAACTAGTTTTTAGAGGTGTGTATTCTTTCCAAGGATCCCCTTTTCCTCTCTTTCTACTTAAAATACCAACATAGCAAGTATGTTGACCTTTTAAGTGGGGTGCATATTGTCCCCCATTCATTATTTGCATGTCCTATTCTTAGTGATGATATGATACATATCCTAGGAAGTGTGATCATTACATTGGAATTATTTCATTTTGGCGTTATAATTATGTCATTATTTATTTGCACCCTATGAGGTGAGTTTTTTTGGACATCTTTCTTCACTCTTTTCACATAAGTTAAATTTAGTGTAGCATTGGCATAGCATCTTTAATATATTGTAGTACCTTATTAAATTTATTAGGGAGTATAAATTTTGGTATGGTTGTAGTATGGGAGCTTGTAGATGTGGCATGACTTTCCCATCACCTAACTTTTTTATGGGTACACACTAATCTAGTGTGTGTTTTTTACTTTCTTTGGGCTCACCTGGTGTATATCATACTATACTAGCCCTTGTGAGCATATTTTTCATGACCATTGAGAATATCTAAAATTTATTGCCTATGGAACCATGTGTTTCATAAGTGATTTTACATCCTTGTGAGTTAATTTGTTGGATGTGGCATAATACAACTTTCTAGTCCATCTTTCTTTCTTCCTTCTGATGGAGCTTCAAATTTCATTCTTTGAGTTCCATTAATTTTTCTGCCACATTACTTGTCTTTCATGCTATTTTGGAGAAGCCTAGGGTTGGGGTTTTATTTTTTCCTTCATGAAATCCTAATGTTCTATCTTAAACCCTAGGTTGGATCTATTTCTCCATTACCTTTTTAGGGGAGGTTTTAAAACGACTTATGCCCCATTGACTCATCTAGGCCGAGCCTCTTTAATAAATTGTGTTAAATATTTCACTTGACTTTATTATTTCCTAAGTCTAGGTCAGCCCATGCCCCGTGCTTTAAGAACAACCTTATGCCATTGTTTGTCATTGGCCTAGGCAATGTCCCCTTTCCCCCTTTTAATAATTATCTTATTTTGCAAGGAATGTATTTCAATGACCTTCGATCATCTTGTGGTTGATCTTGACCATTCCCTGCGATCTCCTGATGACATCACCACTTTGTTTGAACTGATCGCGATATCACAGGCATGCACAACGTGTCTCAGCTGCCGATGCCGATGCTGAAAAAGGATTAATAAAGTGTTTAATATTTGTATCGGGTTTTAATATGTTAAAAGGTGGGTTACTAAAAGAGTTGTGAGATGCACGTGCTCAAGATCAACGATGGTGTTTTAATCTTGATGAAAAGTTGCTCAACAGTTATGTTTGGTGTTGTTGACTGCCGTGAGTGAACATGATCGTCGATGGTGGGAATCAACGGTTACCCACCATTGCATGATCCAAAGATGCAGGGTGTTTAGTGATTACGATATCACGGGCGGGCACCACGTGTATCCCTTTGGAGCTGCGTATTATGGTGGGCCCTTGACATTGACATAGAGATTACATCAGCCTTTTTGAAGGTGGTCATTCGATGATCTGACAAAAAAAAAAGATCGACAGCTGAAATTTAAATTCCCATCAAATGCGATTAGAGCCATTGGTGCGGCATACAAATGGGCTTTAATGGCAGATGAGACATCTACTGGCTAAATTCAATCAACATAAAGTATTTGATTTTATTCTATCTTCACCACAAAAGAATTCAAGTGTTTTTGAAGCGGTTCAGAGCCAGAGATAAAGTTTTTCAAGCAATCACAGTGAAGGTTTCGTTCTCTGCAAGGCGTGAAATCTCGTGAGTTACTTTCTATATCACTATTTTAATTTGATTGTGATTCTTGTGAAAGGTTGTAGTGTGTTGGTCAGGGGGTTGTTGATTATTGTTATAGGGTTATTGGTTTGTTTGAATTTTTGGAAATTGCATAGTTGTGCTATAATTTCAATTTCTGGGTAAACCTAGTTTGTTCAAGAATTTGAATTTAAAGAAAGCCCTAGTTATTTGAGATAACACCACCGGAGCAGCACTATGGCCATGTTGATTATTTACAGAGGAATTTATATGATGATTTTTTGGATCAACTCCCATTATCAACAAATGACAGAAGAAGGGGTTTGGTGTTAATGAATGGAAGAACCCTGGACGAGGGACTAGTGTGCAAAAATTATAATATTGTTGATTCTAGGGTTCCAATGACAGGTCTAGAAATGTTTAGACTCTGGTATGGACAAAGACACCTACCCCACCCTTTTCCTAATGGCTAGAGACACAACATGGGGAAAATAACAGTGTCGAATGTGTTTCCTAACGTGAACCTACTCAGAGCAGTGGTAACACATTATGACCCAGTTACAAGGGTAATTAGGGATAATGATGGCGGGGTTCCGCTAAGCATAAGTACAGTTGAAATTCAGTAGGTTTTTGATTTGAGTGATCCTAGCTCATTCTTGGTCCAAATTGATTTTGAGGAGATGAAGTAGGAATATGCGAGGTCAAAGCCTCTTTTTAGATTAAAGTTACTTCCTCCTCACCTGGCCAGGGCAAGTAGTTCAATGATTCATATCAGCCCAAATGACCTAGAGCCTTTCAGGCTAAGCTATTTTACCAATCACTTTTTGGAAAAAATTTATTCATTGTGCCAAATTTTGGGATTCAGCCCAAATACAGTGATTCCCATTGCATATATGTTTATGGGGGCTCAGATTCAGCATCCCAACTTCTCCATGGTGTATGACTATGCATCTTTTCTTGCAGAAAAGATACATGATGGTTTGTTGAGGTTGCTTGTGGGGGATGTTAGTACTCCTTTCTTTTGGTACTCCCTGTTAATGTATATGTTCTTGTACAAGAAATGTTGACTTCTTCTCAGAGAAGATGGACTTGAGGCAAGAGGTGAATGGAGAAAGGTTACTAGTACAGGTGTGGAGTGTAGATTTGTCTTACAATAGGGGAGATTCCAACTTTGTATAGTTTGATAACTGCTTTGCCTCCAGAATCAGAGATAGGTTTGTGGTAAACATGCTATGAGTTCTTGAAGATTTGCATGACTTCCTCTGATTGAAGGTGAGGAAGCTTGATTTAAAGGTCTGCCACAATTGGGGTGACATCATCTTGTACCTCGTAAGCACTATGCTAAGGGTGTTTGGTTTCTAGGGAGACCCTCACATTCTCCCATATAATGTACCATCAAGGATGGGATTTGCCGAGTTCATGTGGCAGCTAGGTTATATTCATGAAGACAACCTAACAGGGAGAGGAAAAGGGACTTTGTTCCCTGATTATACTATTGTTTTAGATTTTGTCTTTTCCAAGGGAGGATGGGTCCACTTTGGAAGGTTTTTTGATGATTATCATTTGGAGAGTGGATCTACAAGGCAACATGACCCTGAGGGACTTTTTGCCTTGTTCAGGCAATGAATTAAAGGTGGCAGATTTGTACATGAATTCAACTTTCCTGAAGACGTAATCAAAAATGAGTTTGATTTGAATAGGCATGAATTGAATAAAGAAAAATAGATTGCCTATGAGAAGTTGTTGGCCATGGTGCATAAAATGGATCCAAAATATGATCGATTAATGTATTTTACTCCATTCCATAAGAGAATTTATTTATTGTTGGATAATTTTAAAGAGATCATGGGCACCTTGATGACCAAGAAGGTCAATTTGGAAATGGAATTTGGAATCTAGAGACCAGAGGTGAGGTCTGAGGAAACAAGGGCAACTTATCAACCCCCAGTTGAAAAACCTTTATACAAGAGAAAGAGGAATGATAGTAGTGAGGAAGATGAGGGAGATAAGAAAGGAAAAAAATTAGTGAGAGCATCATCACAACTAGGCTCAAGGATCAGAGCACCTAGAGGGATAAGGATTGTGGATGTAGATTCATCACCAAGAGGTGATCTTGTAGTGCTACCATTAGAGCCAAGCCCTAAAAGGAAAAATATTGAGAAAACACAAGAGGCTTTGATGGATTAAATAATTGTGATTGATCAAGACATGTAGGTTGGTATCCATTCCCCTCCTAGATCAACACAATTGGTGTTGTCTGATATGGATATAAAGGGGCAGTGTGTACAAGATGCCAGGATGGAGGCCTCCAAGGCATTCTTAGATGATGATGCCTTTGTGAAGACTCATGTATTCTTGCAACTAATTTGGAGGATGAAACTGGAGGAATACCAGGATAAGTGCAAGAGAAGGAGAGAATCAGATTCTGATAGGTATGAGCAGGAGAATGATGATGAGGTCAAGGCTGAACTAATGTAGGATTTCAAGAACATCACTCATGAGGAAGGAAGGATGGTTGTGACTTAGGATGGTGTCATAATATTCCCTGAGTGGGACATACCCGATGTTGTAGCATTCAATTTTATCCTATAGTCCAATAATCCTATGCAAAACAATGAAGAAGAGGTTAAGGAAGCTTTGTAAGACTCTGCATTCAATGAAGACTATGAAACTCTGGTGATATGGGCATTGGCACCCCAAGGAAGAAAACCAAATGTAACTGATATTAGTCCAAAACTAAGGGGAGGGCTAAATTTCAAGAGAGCTTATGAAACTTCAACAACAAAAGCTAAAAGCGTAACAGTTAATATGGCCAAATTGTTCCAGAAGACAACTAAGAGAGAAGAGGTTGAAAAGAACAGTTTGATGGAGAAGTACAACATAATAATTGTGGAATATAGTAGGATGCAACAAAGGAATGCTGAGCTGCAATCTGAAATAGATAGGTTGAAACATAGGCAGATAGGAGAATCCTCCAGTGCTCCTAGTATCAGAGCATTACCTCCTACTTCAGGATCAATTCTCCCTACTACTCCAATTGTTTCAACTCCAAAATCCCCCATCCAGACACCTAGTCTCAGTCTTACACCAGGGCCAATTGAAGAAGAAGTTGAGTATTCTGTGGATCCCACCAAGAAGCAAATGTTAAATAAGATCACATAATTACAGGTTGTGTTAAAGGCAAGAGAGGATGGTGCAACTTCCAAACTAAATGAGGTGGTGGACATAGTTTTGAGGAATTTAAATGGTAAGGTGGATGGTAAATTACCATCTATACATTCCTTATATTCTTTATTTTTGGATGGAATAAAAACATAAATAGGGATCAGGAAATAGTTTTGCCTCTGGCTGAGAAGTGGATTCCTAGGGCTAGTGATTTGGATATTATGTATAAGGCTTCTAGGTTTGATGAAGACAATAGGCCCCAGTCATTGAAGCCTATTCAAATATTTGTGAAATCATTGAAGGGATTCCATGCCATACCTAATGATTTGAGTAGAAGAATTAGGGAGGCAGTAAAGAGCTTTGATGATTAGAGTGATACATTTTTTCTAGACATCACTAATGCACAAGGAAATGTTAAAAAATTGCAGCAGTGGAAGGAAAGGGGATAAGAGGTTATTAATGCACAAATCAAATTGATTTGTGATGATTCTGATTATGACATGTTGTTAAGTAGCATGTATTAAATAATTAACACCAACACATTCTTAGAGTCTTTTGAAAGAGAAGCCAATCACATTGCAGTGAAGTATACACCTTACAATACTAAGGTGAATGAGGTGTTGAATTTTGACTGGCCAATGGATGAAGAGTATCAGAAATGGGTGGAAAAGTACTTAACCAAAGAGGAGTAAAATGGTGTCTTTTACTGGCAACTAACAACTCAGCGGTTATAATTATAAGTGATTATGGTTTTGTTTCCATGGTGGATTTTTGGCACAGGTTTTGAGTTTTGGAAAACACAATGGCTATTCCCTAATGAGTAGAATTAACAAGAAGATGCTTCGGGACATGGTGATTGTAATTATATTTTTGAAATGTCACAAGGCGGTCCAATTGACTGGTGACATGTGTATTTTCTGGCCCGATGCTTGTTTGCTCCTTCATTCTCTATAAGAAGGATTTCAAAGCCAGAAATAAGGGTTGTCAAGTTAGATACTTTTAGGTCAAGTCTAGGCATGGTTATAGAGGAAGTTGCAAAGCCTAATTATTTTAGTGTAAATGGAATTTAGGTTTTGTGTCATTCTATAGTTGGGTTTTGGGTTTATGAAGGTTTGATGTTTCATAATAGTACTAGCATTTGAGCTATAATTTACTAGCCTTTGTATAAGCATATCATAATTTAAAAAAAAATAATCAAGGTTTATAGCATTCATCTCACTGTTGTGGTGTGTATGAATTCCATTTTGGCTTTAATTCAAAGAATTACTTAAAAAGCTTGATTGGAGTTATAGATGGATATGTTTATAAAGGGATTTGGTAAGAAGTATTGGGTTAGGATATAAATTCATGATGTTGTAAGGCAATTGTTGTCAAAGATCTTATATGCTATGTGTTTGAACCTGTCATGGAATTTTAAATGTTTGTGAACTTGACTCCCCTATGGTATATGGCATTGATCTAAATTGTATGTGTGTGTGTGAGTTTTTGTATTTGTTTGTCTCTTCTTAGAGCTTGCTACCAAATTGCAAATTAGGTGACTATCTTAAGTTGTGGAATATTGTTGTAATCATCTCATGCTCCAAGTAGTTGGTATTACTAATGAAAAGTCAATTCAATTCAATATTATCCTATTCTGTTGAGCTATTAAATGGGATTATCTGTTAATTGTTAATGATTTTTTATAAGTTCCTCACAGAGATTATAAACACATTATAGGGACCCACCCTCTTAGGTTTTGCAGAGCCCAAAGTATAGGAGGTTTATTGTTAAAATCCTCGTCAGTTGGTCTAGGTCGTTAGAGCTTCCCTCGATTAGAATTGGCAATTCTATAGGTAGAATAGAAGATAAACCTGGTTACAGTAAAAATAACTAGCAAAATGGTGACTCTTCTTGGGACTTAGTTTGAATATTTCTTGTCAGTGGTTCGGTTATCGATTTTGCATAGAGTTATCATATTATTTATGTGATTTGAAGTTCAAGCTTATGGATTTGATTTTCTTTTATCTAATTTTTCTGTTGTCCAAAAGTTGCAAATATCTCGTGAAGAGAATTCGTACATTGTCAGTACAAGAAAATTCTAAAGGTCTTTTAATTTCCACCAAGTTTTCCTGAATAGTTGGTTTTCCCAAGATAATTGGGTGGCGACTCTAAAGTCTCTGCACCAGTGTGCATTTCATTTGAAGATTTAATATGAATTAAAATATTTTTGGACAAGGAAGGAGATATGAAGAACACCAGGTCATTCGTAAAGAATCACCGAGAACAAAAATTGGAAGGTGAACTTCCTAAGATGAAGAAGAAGGACTGGATAAAGAAGAAACTAGAAACTAGCAATGTTGCTCCCATGTCACATAATCATGTACACCCATGTACAAGTAAATCTCTACATCCTATCCCTGAGACTTTTGAACATGTATCTAGACATTCCGAGTTAGATAGCTATGGATTTTTTGATGCATTGTTTAATACACCTGTTCAAGAGGATGTAGGCTATCATAATAAAGGGCCTGTTAGTGCCCAATATACTGAGAGAAGAAGTAGGAGTATAAGTCAAAGCCATCACAGAGAATGCACCAGTGATGTACCTCCTCCTCCTACTGAAGATGATGGAACCCCTTTATTATTTAGGCAAGAAGAAGCAAACCTGATAGACCTAAGTGAGACATCAAGTTCTGACATGACTTTGCCTGACCCTGAAGATGTTTTTGGGGATATTATTTATTTAAGATGAGAGATCCGAAAGAAAGTTGAGCTTAGGATAACAAAGGACAGAGAAAAGGAAACAAAACTGATGCATGTTGTCACTGAGAGGGATAGATTAATTAGACAACCATGAAACTCCTGAACCAAAGTAGACCAGACCTAGAAGAGGAGGGTCTTGTTGTATAAATTTTTTTTGATAAGGAGGTGAACGGAGTGTCTAAAGTGAGTCCTGTAGGCTAATATGAGGTCAAATCCAAGCCTACATACCCAAAACTCTTGAACCTTGTTAAGCCACAATCAAGTAATCCTGATCCTAAACCTTTTTTGGACAAGGGAAAAAAAAGGCTAAAGGGATCAAGATAAATGAGAGGGTGGTTTGTCACCATCCTAAGAAAGATCCCCTTTCACATGTGTCATCACAAATAGAGACTTCCTTGGAAAAGGTTAGGAGGGAAGGGGCAGCTCTAGCAGAAGAACTAGAGAGGACTAAAATTTAGGCTGCGAATGCAGAAAAGAGAAGGAAAATGAGTTTCCTAAGAATGTCAAGTGTGGATGAGGCTGCACAAGCTACAACTTCATCAGGTCACCAGGATGTCTTAAAAAATGATCCTAAAACTAGTCTGGAGAATACCACAAATAACTCTGGCCCAAAAATTTGGGCAACCAAGTTTGTAAATCTACATCAAGATGGTCCTACAACTCAGAATACAAGATCTAGTGATGACTCTCAGAAAAATCATGGACTATTTCAGAGGAGACCTATACAATTGGAAAGATATAGGCAACTATTCTTTGATGGTATTTCGAGTTACCCAAATCCCATCCTAGATGAGTTAAGAGAAAAGATGAATAGGTTCACTGGGAATAATGCTTTTTCAGCTGAGGAACATTTGAAAGCCTTCATGGATATGTTGAATGATTATGAAGTAGAACATGAGGATGTAGTAATGAAGTTATTTGTCCAATATTTAATAGAAGATGCAAGGGATTGGTATAGGGGTTTACCAAATACTAGTATTGGTTCATGGGAAGAGTTTGCAAAAAGTTTCAAAGAACAATATGGTGATAAGAATAATGCTAGGTTCATGTTGAATGAATTCAACACCATAAAGAAATCAGTTAGTGAGCCTGCAACAAAGTTTAACCTGAGATTTTAAAAGGCAATGTATAAATTGTTTTAGGTAATGAGACTTAATGAGAATGTTTGTTTAACCACTTATTTCCATGCTTTTGATGCTAAAATGACATATCTGCTTAGAGATAAGGACCCTTGAACCATGAGGGATGATTTTAGAGAAACAATTAATATTGAAAGCAATAGGAAAGCTTCTGGAAAATATGGTAGGAGGGAAGATCCTACTCTTTTGAAGAATCCTAGGGATAAAACTGAGAAAGTCTCCACTGCGGGCCCTAAGGATGATGAGAAATGGGATAAGGTCCTTAACACTTTGAAGGATATAAAATATACTATTTCCAAGCAAGAGAAGGGTCTTGGGAATGATAAGCAGCAGTATGATAAAAATGATAGACCTCCTAGACAACAAAATGATCCCTACAATACAAATTGGAAGGATGGAAAACCAATACTACCAGCTCGGAAGCCTAAAACTAATCAACAAACCCCAAATCCTTTACAGAAGCATTTTGTAAATATGGTACAAGATAGACCATGGTGTGAGGTGTGTGTGCATCCACATGATCATAATTATTGTGGCATTACCCAGCTGCTTGAAGTTGAAAAAACAAAAGAAGAAGATACTCATGAGAAGACTCCTAATTTTGAACAAAATGATGTTGATTGTTGTATGGCCCGATCATATATTGATGAAGATGAGTGTTCTTTTGGTGAAGAATTGCAAGAAGTTGATGTGAATAATTAACAATAGAGAAGTGAAATCTACCATCAACAAGTTTTTTCTAATGAGGAAGGTGAGTTTGACAATCAGGCCTGCAATATAGAGCAGGTTGAAGATCCAGTGTCTCTAAGGAGACCATCAGAAGATGAGATTTCTCGGTTGACTGAAGAGATGGCTGCTCAGATGAGAATTACATTACGACTAAGAAATAGAGCTGTGGGTGGTGAGGAGGGCAAGCCTACTGGCCTTTTCATTAAGGAACAAAATGATAAAAACAAGGGTGTTAAAGAAGATAGCAAAAATGATGCTGTCAAAATCAAGGAGGTCAAGAATGACATGATATGGGCGAAAAGGACTGAGATCCAAAATCTTGGTGAAGATGTTACTCCTTTTTTGGTCAAAACCAAAGTGAATACCAAGTTTGTTGAGTCTACTCTAGAAGCAAAGGAAAAGAAACTTGAAGGAAAGTAGCAATTGGAAAATAAAGAAACTATTGAAGGTATGATTCCTAACCTGCCTAAGTAGACATTCTTAGACATTTTTCAAGTATTTTCCCAAGTTAAAGTTACTTTACCTTGGTTGGAGATGATGAGAATAGATGAGCATAAAGAAAAAATAATAACCTTGACTTCTATAATTCCTAGTAGTAAAATTGAACAAGGAAATTGTAAAGAAGCCAAGGAAAAGGAAGAAATAAAAGAGAAAGAAGTGGAGGGAATTGTAACACAAATTCCCCTTGTGTATCTAGGGAATTCCATCAATATGTGACTTGAGAACATAACTCCATTTTTCCTGAGTGTTGATATAAATGGGAAGACTCTGAGAAATTGTATGATATACTCAAGGGCATCAAATATTGTTATGCAGTCAAGATTATGAAAGAAATGGGCTTAATAGTAGATACTACTCAAGGTAAATGCTATGCATTAGATTCAAGAGAAGTTCTAGTTATTGGGACTATTAAAACATTGCCTTATAAAATGAGCCAACACCCTGATAAAGTTTGGGCCATGATTGTTCTAGTTGCAGACATCCCTCCTCATTTTAGGATGCTCTTGTATAGGAAATGGAGTGCATCAATGGGAGGTAACATGCAATGTGATTTTTCATTCGCTACTTTTTAATTTGATGGAAAAGATGTCAAGATTGAAAGAGAGTCCAAAGTGCCTCATATGATTGAGCATGGTCCAATTGAGAATTTGACATGTTTTACTGAATGTGACATAAATGAGTTCAGGGCTGAGGAATCCCCTAGTGATTGTGATAAACGTGTTGCACCAATCGATATAGAAGTTGAGAATTTGTCAGAATCTAATGATTTGAGGACTATGTATTTTGATGGTGCAAGTTCAAAGGAAGGATCTGGTGCAGGTGTGTTGCTAAGGTCTCTGAGTGGAAGGAAATTCATGTTCTCTTTCACTCTATTATTTGAGTGCACCAGCAATGTGGCCGAATATGAAGCCTTGTGATTGGGGCTTAGATTGGCTCAAAAACATGGGATCAAGAAGCTCAAGGTAGTTGGCGATTCTGAGCTGGTGATTTCCTAGGTTAGGTCCATATATGTGTCAAAGAATAAAAGGCTGAAATAGTATAGAAATGTTTTTTGGGATGAATTAGAGAACTTTGATGCTTTTGGTATAAATTGGATGGAGAGAGGCCACAATAAGGTGGCAGATTTTCTAGCAAATATTGCATTGAGACCAGATGACATGACTTATGCTGGGATTTCAAAGGTTGAAGTGAAAACCAGACCATCTACTCCTAACAATATTAGGAAATGGCAAGTTTTTAATAGTGATGATGATATATTGAGATTCTTAAGTTGTGTGGATGAGTATGAAAGTCAAGAAATTGATTTGGAGATTTTGTTGAAAAAATTGATGGTAAGGATATTGTGTTTGGGAATGAAGTTATTCAATTAAAAACTAACACAATTCCTAAAGGTTTAGTTGTTCTTAAAAGAGTGTTTGACAACCAGGATAGGACAAAGACTAATTGTGTGGCTTTCCATTCTGATGACCTAGAGGAAATAAACCTTGGAACAAATGCATCACAAAAAAAGGTGTATATTGGAAATAAATTATCACCAAAGGTGAGAAATATGTAAATTGATTTGTTAAGAAAGTTCAGACATGTGTTTGCTTGGTCTTATGATGATCTTAAGGCTTATAGGCAGGATTTGTTTCAACATGATATCCCTATGAGTAGTGATGCTTAGCCTTTTAGGAAAAAGCAAAGACCTATTAATCCTACCTTGGCTCCAAAAATGCAAGAAGAACTCATGAATTTAAGAGATGCAGGGATAATCAAACCAATTAGACATTCATCTTGGGTATCAAATTTGGTGCCTGTGAGAAAGAAAAATGGAGACATCTGGTTATGTGTGGATTTTAGAAATTTGAATTTATCTTCATTAAAGGATAATATCCCATTACCAAATATGGAAGCCATGTTGCAAAGGGTGACAGGCTGTGAGATGATGTCTATGATGAACAGGTTTTCTAGCTATAAACAAGTCATGGTTAAGGAGTTTGAAAAATTTAAGACAAGTTTCACTACACCTTGGGGAACTTATGTATATGTGAGAATGTCTTTTGGTCTAACAAATGCAGGGGCTACTTTCTAGAGAGTCATGGATGTGGCATTCACAAATTTTATTAACTTGATTTTGGTGATTTATCAGGATGATCTAACAACATATTCCAAGAAAGAAGATGACCATTGTGGACATTTAGAGAAAGTGTTATGTAGGGCATTCGAATATGGTATTTCCTTAAATCCAAAGAGGTGTGCTTTTGGAATAAAGGAAGGGAGGTTTTGGGGACATATTGTTTCCAAGGATGGGGTGAAGATTGATCCAGAGAGGGTAATTGCAATAGATAGGGTCCCACAACCCTGAAATGTCAAAGGAATACAATCTTTCTTTGGACAAATAAATTTCTTAAGGAGGTTCATTACAAATTTTGCTAAGATAGTTCGCCCTATTTCTAAAATGATTAAGAAAGGGGCCAAGGTTGAATGCAAACAAGAGTCAGTGCAAGCTTTCCAGGCCATTAAGCAAGCTATAAAGGAAGCTCCTATGTTAAGAACCTCTAATTTTTCAAGACCCTTGCAAATTTTCTCATTTGCTTCATTCCACACAATTGCAGTTGTGTTATTATAAAAGAATGCTGAGGGTTTTGAACAGCCTATAGCCTTTTTCAGAAAATCCTTGTAGGCTACAAAACTTAAATATGACATAAATGAAAAATAGGCATATGCACTAGTAAAAGCAGTAAAAGCTTTTAGGACATATTTGATGGGAGCTACTGTAATTTCCTATGTACCTAGTGTTGTTGTGAAGTACATTTTTACACAACAGGAAGTGTCGGGAAGAAGATGTCAATGGATCAACAGGATCCAAGAATTTAACATTTAAATCCAGATTACTAGGCTGGTAAGAGGACAAGGATTGGCCAAGCTTATGGCCCAAAGTAATTTGGAAGCAAATCAGATAAATTTGCTTGAAGAAGAGGACAAATCACACATATGTGACATGAAAAATTTTGATTGGTACAAAGGTGTGATCTATTACTTACAAAAGATGAAATGTCCTGATAATTTGAATAAAAATGAAGAGAGGACATTGAAGTTACATGCTATCAAGTATGTTATCATAACAGGAAAGCTCTGGTGGATAAATTGAGGTGTTATATTAAAATGTGTAGACCAAAATCAAGCAAAATAAATCTTGAATGCCATGCATAGTGGAGTTTGTGGAGGGCATTATATGGCCAAAACTACTGCACACAAAGTAATGAGGGCTGGGTTTTGGTGGCCTACTATTTTTAAGGATGCACACCAATTAGTAAAGACATGTGATGCTTGTCAGTGTTTCTCTTGTAAGTTGAAATTCTCTAGTAACTTACCTTTAAAACCACTTGCAGTACAATCTCCATTCCAACAATGGGGTATTGATTTTGTAGGAGAGATAGAATGTAAATCAAGTGGGAGCCATTCATGGATATTGGTGGCCACTGATTACTTTACCAAGTGGGTGGAAGCGATTCCAACAAAGAAAGCAACTAGTAAGGTTGT
This sequence comes from Sequoiadendron giganteum, assembly GCA_007115665.2. Taxonomy (NCBI): domain Eukaryota; kingdom Viridiplantae; phylum Streptophyta; class Pinopsida; order Cupressales; family Cupressaceae; genus Sequoiadendron; species Sequoiadendron giganteum. The sequence continues at coordinate 149,233,450 of CM021105.1, forward strand.
AAGTGACTTCTTAATGAATAATATAGTGACTAGATTCGGATGTCTAGAGATGATTATGTCAGACAATGCAATGTGTTTCAGGTCTAAAGAATATATGGAGTTTTGTGAGAAGCATGGCATCCAAGTCTCTTACTGATCACCTTACCACCCACAAGGAAATGGACAAGCATAATCACGCAATAAAATATTGATGAAGATTATCAAGAGAATCCTAGATCAAAATAAGAAGGCAGGGGATTCTAAATTGAAATTAGCAGTCTAGGTTGTGCCCCTTTTGATTTAGTCTATGGGATAAATGAAAGGCTGCCCTAGAATAACCTAATGGAAATGTATAAATTTGTCCAGATGTATGATAATGAAATAGACGATGAAATGCAGTTGAGAGTAGAAGCTCTCATAGAATTAGATGACACCAGGAGGGAAGCTTAGATGAAAAATGCCAAATTGCAGTTGTAGGTGAATAATTTGTATGACAAGAAGACAACTACAAGGATTTCCCAAAATGGAGATATGGTTTTGTTGTGGAATGCCAGGTTGGAACACAAACGAAAATATGGTAAATTTGATGCAATCTAGTTGGGTCCATTCCTAGTGAATAATAAGTGGGGTGAAGATTCATATTTCCTCCATGAAATGATAGGTGATATTCTTGAATTGATATTTCATGGACAATTCTTGAAGTTATACTTCAGCTAAGTATTGTTTTCCATGAACAATAGTTTAGGTTTGTATATATGTTAGTTGTAGGTTTCCTTTTGGTTGGATTGTCTTGTTCAGATAATCCTCTTTTCTAGTTGTCTCTTCAACTAGTTTTCTCTACCTGAGTTTCTATTATTCTCTCTTCATCCCAGTGGAATGAACTTCCCCAACTGGAGCCGATGATGGAGCCTCAAATTTCATTCTTTGAGTTCCATTAATTTTCTGCCACATTACTAGTTTGTCATGCTATTTCGGAGAAACCTAGGGTTGGGGTTTTATTTTTTCCTTCATGAAATCCTAAAGCTCTATCTTAAACCCTAGGTTGGATCTATTTCGTCGTTACCTTTTTAGGGGAGGATTGAAAATGAATTATGCCCCATTGACTCATCTAGGCCAAGCCCCTTTAATAAATTGTGTTAAATATTTCACCTGACTTTATTATTTCCTAAGTCTAGGTCGGACCATGCCCTGTGCTTTAAGAACAACCTTATGCTATCATTTTTCATTGGCCTAGGTGATGTCCCCTTTCCCCCTTTTAATAATTATCTTATTTTGTAGGGAATGTATTTTAATGACTGTCGATCATCCTGTGGTTGATCCTGACCATTCCCCGCGATCTCGTGATGACATCACCATTAGGTTTCAACTGATTAGGATATCATGGGCGAGCACCACATGTCTCAGCTGTCGATGCCGAAAAAGGATTAATAAATTGTTTAATATTTGTATTGGGTTTTAATACGTTAAAAGGTGGGTTACTAGAAGAGTTGTGAAATGCACGTGCTTGAGATTGATGGTGGTGTTTTAATCTTGATGTAAATTTGCTCGATGGTTATGTTTTATGCTGCTAACTACCATGATTGAACACAATCATCGATGGTGGGAATCAACGGTTTCCTGCCATCGCGTGATCCAAAGATGTAGGGTGTTTAATGATTGTGATATCATGAGGGGGTGCCACGTGTATCCCTTTGGAGCTGCCTATTGTGGTGGGCCCTCGACATTGGCATAGAGATTACATCAGCCTTTTTGAAGGTGTCCATTCGATGATCTGACAAAAACAAAAGATTGATGACTGAAGTTTAAATTCGCATCAAATGTGATTGGAGCCATTGGCGCAGCATGCAAATGGGTGTTAATGGCAGATGAGAAATCTACAGGCTAAATTCAATTGACATAAATTATTTGTTTTCATTCTATCTTCACCACAAAAGCATTCAAGTGTTTTTGAAATGGTTCAGAGCCAGAGATAAAGTTTTTCAAGCAATCACAATGAAGGTTTGGTTCTTTGCAAGGCACGAAATCCCGTGAGTTACTTTATGTATCACTATTTTAATTTGACTGTGATTCTTGTGAAAGCTTGTAGTGTGCTAGTCAAGGGGTTGTTTATTATTGTTATAGGCTTACTACTTCGTTTGAATTGTTTGAAATTGCATAGTTGTGTTGTAATTTTGTTTTCTGGGTAGCCCTAGTTTGTTCAAGAATTTGAATTTTAAGAAAGCCTTAGTTGTTTGAGATGGCAACACCGAAACAACACTTTGGCCATGTTGATTATTTACAAAGGAATTTATATGAGTATTTTTTTTATCAACTCCCATTATCAAAAAATGACAGAAGAAGGGGTTTGGTGTTAATGAATGGAAGAACCCTGGACAAGGGACTAGTGTGCAAAAATTATAATATTGCCGATGCTAGGGTTCGAATGACAGGTCTAGAAATTTTTAGACTCGGGTATGGACAAAGAAACCTACCCCACCCTTTTTCTAATGGTTGGAGATACGACATGGGGAAAATAGCAGTGTCGAATGTGTTTCCTGACGTGGAACTACTCAGAGCTGTGGAAGCACGTTATGACCCAGTTACAAGGGTAATTAGGGATAATGATGGTGGGGTTCTGCTAAGCATAAGTGCAGTTGAAATTCAGAAGGTTTTTTATTTGAGTGAGTCTAGCTCATTCTTGGTCCAAATTGATTTTGAGGAGATGAAGTAGGAATATGTGAGGTCAAAGCCTCTTTTCAGATTAAAGTTACTTCCTCCTCACCTGGCCAGGCCAGGCAATTCAACGATTCATATCAACCCAAATGACTAGGAGCCTTTTAGGCTAAGCTATTTTGCTAATCACTTTTTGGCAACATTTTATTCATTGTGCTAGATTTTAGGATTCAGCCCAAATAAAGTGATGCCAATTGCATATATGTTTATGGGGGCTCAGATTCAGCATCCCAACTTCTCCATGGTGTATGACTCTGCATCTTTTCTTGTAGAAAAGATACATGATGGTTTGTTGAAGTTGCTAGTGGAGGATGTTAGCACTCCTTTCTTTTGGTACTCCTTGTTAATGCATATGTTCTTGTATGAGAATGTCGACTTCTTCTTAGAGAAGATGGAGTTGAGGCAAGAGGTGAATGGAGAAAGGTTACCAGTTCAGGTGTGGAGTGCAGATTTGTCTTAGAATAGGGGAGGTATCGTCTTTGTACAGTTTGATAACTCCTTTGCCTCTAGACTTAGAGCTAGACTGTGCCAAGAGTTCTTGAAGATTTGCATGAATTATTCCAATTGAACGTTAGGAAGCCTAATTTAAAGGTCTGCCACAATTGGGGTGACATCATCTTGTACCCCCTAAGCATTGTCCTAAGGGTGTTTGGTTTCTAGGGAGCCCCTCACATTCTCCCATATAATGTACCATCAAGGTTGTGATTCACCGAGTTCATGTGGCAGCTAGGTTGTATTCATGAAGACACCTGACAGGGAGAGGAAAAGGGACTTTGATCCTAGATTATACTATTGTTTCAGATTTTGTCTTTTCCAAGGGAGGATGGGTCCACTTTGGAAGGTTTGTTGATCATTATCATTTGAAGAGTGGATCTAGAAGGCAGCATGACCCTGAGGGATTCTTTTCCTTGTTCAGGCAATGAATTAAAGGTGGCAGATTTGTACATGAATTCAACTTTTTTGAGGACCTAATCAGAAATGAGTTTGATTTGAATAGGCAGGAATTGAATAAAGAAAAATGGATTACCTATGAGAATTTTTTGGCCATGGTGCATAAAATGGATCCAAAATATGATCTATTAATGGAGTTTACTCCATTCCACAAGAGAATTTCTTTCTTGTTGGATAATTTTAAAGATATCATGGGTACCTTGATGACCGAGAAGGCCAATTTGGAATCCAGAGACCAGAGGTGAGGCTTGAGGAAATAAGGCCAACTTATCAACCCCCGGTTGACAAACGTCTATACAAGAGAAAGAGGAATGATAGCAATGAGGAAGATGAGGGGGATAAGAAGGGAAAATAAATAGTGAAAGCATCATCAAAACCAACCCTCAGGATCAGATCACCTGGAGGGATAAGGATTGTAGATTTAGATTCATCACCAAGAGCTAATCTTGTACTGCTACCATCAAAGCCAAGCCCTAAAAGGAAAAATATTGATGAAATACAAGAGGCTCTGATGAATGAAATAATTGTGACTGATCAAGACATGCAGGTTGGTATCCCTTACCCTCCTATATCAACACAATTGGTGTTGTCTGATATGGATATAAATGGGTAGTGTGTACAAGATGCCAGGATGGAGGCCTACAAGGCATTCTTAGATGATGATGCCTTTGTGAAGACTCTTGTATTCTTGCAACTAATTTGGAGGATGAAACTGGAGGAATACCAGGATAAGTACAAGAGAAGGAGAGAATCAAGACCTGATAGGTCTGAGCAGGAGAATGATGATGTGGTCAAGGCCAAACTAATGGAGGAATTCAAGAACATCACTCCTGAGGAAGGAAGGATACTTGTGACTCAGGCTGGTGTCCTAATTTTTCCTGAGTGGTACATCACCAATGTTGTAGCATTCAATTCTATCCTACAGTACAAGAATCCTATGCAAAAAAGTGAAGAAGAGGTTAAGGTAGCTTTGTAAGACTCTGCCTTCAGTGAAGAGTCTGGAACTCTAGCCATATAGGAATTGGCACCCCAAGGAAGAAAACCAAATGTAACTGATATTAGTCTAAACCTAAGGGGAGGGCTATATATCAAGAGAGCTTCTGAAACTTCAACAACAGAAGCTACAAGCCTAACAATTAATGTGGCCAAATTGGCCTAAAAGACAGTTGAGAGAGAATAGGTTGAAAAGAAGAGTCTGATGGAGAAGTACAACATAATAATTGGGGGAATATAGTAGGATGCAACAAAGGAATTTTGAGCTGCAATCTGAAGTAGATAGGTTGAAATATGGGAAGATAGCAAAATCCTCCAGTGCTCCTAGTATCAGAGGATTACTTGCTACTTCAAGATCAGTTCTCCCTACTACTCCAATTGTTTCTACTCTAGGATCCCCCATCCAGACACCTGCTCTCAGTCTTACACCAGGGCCAGTTGAAGAAGAAGTTGATTATTCTGTGGATCCCTTCAAGAAGCAAATGTTAAATAAGATCACATAATTACAGGTTGTGTTAAAGGCAAGTGAGGATGGTCCAACTTCCAAACTAAATGAGGTGGTGGACACAATTTTGAGGAATTTAAACGGTAAGGTGGATGTTAAATTACCATCTGTACATTCCTTATATTATTTATTTTTGGATGGAATAAAAACCATAAATAGGGATCAGGAAATAGTTTTGCCTCAGGCTGAAAAGTGGATCCCTAGGGCTAGTGATTTGGATATTATGTATAAGGCTTTTAGGTTTGATGAAGATAATAGGCCCCACTCACTGAAGCCTATTCAAATATTTGTGAAATCATTGAAGGGATTCCACACCCTACCTGATGATTTGAATAGAAGAATTAGGGAGGTAGTAAAGAGCTTTGATGACTGGAGTGATACATTTTTTCCAGACATCACTGATGCACAAGGAAATGTTAAAACATTGCAGCAGTGGAAGGAAAGGGGATAAGAGGTTATTAATTCACAAATCAAATTGATTTGTGATGATTCTGATTATGACCTGTTGGTAAATAGCATGGATAAAATAATTAACACCAACACATTCTTAGAGTCTTTTGAAAGAGAAGCCAATCAAGTTGCAGTGAAGTATACACCTGACAATACTAAGGTGAATGAGGTGGTGAATTTTGACTAGCCAACAGATGAAGAGTATTAGAAATGGGTGGAAAAGTACTTAACTAAGGAGGAGTAAAATGGTATCTACTACCGGCAACTAACAACTCAATGGTTATAATTATAACTGATTATGGCTTTGTTTCCATGGCGGCTTTTTGGCGCAAGTTTTGAGGTTTGGAAAACACATCGGCTATTCCCTAATGAGTTGAATTAACAAGAAGATGCTCCAAAACTTGGCGATTGTAATCAAATTTTTGAAATGTCACAAGATGGTCCAATTGACCGGTGACATGTGTATTTTCTGGCCTAATGCTTGTTTCCTCTTTCATTCTCTATAAGAAGAATTTCAAGGCCAAAAATAAGGGTTGGCAAGTTAGATATTTTGAAGTTGAGTCTAGGCATAGTTGTAGAGCAAATTGTAAAGCCTGATTGTTTCAGTGTAAATGCAATTTAGGTTTTGTGTCATTCTATAGTCGGGTTTTGGGTTTATGAAGGTTTGATGTTTCATAATAGTACTAGCATTTGAGCTATAATGATTCATTTCAAGCTCATGTCTCTCCTTTGTATAAGCATATCATAATTTTTAATAATATAATCAAGGGTTATTGTGTTCATCTCACTGTTGTGGTGTGTATGAATTCCATTTTGGCTTTAATTCAAAGAATTAATTAAAATGCTTGATTGGAGTTATAGATGGATATGTTTATAAAGGGATTTGGTAAGAATTATTGGGTTAGGATATAAATTCATGATGTTGTAAGGAAATTTTTGTCATAGATCTTATATGCTATGTGTTTGAACCTATCATGGAATTTTAAATGTTTGTGAACTTGACTCCCCTATGGTATATGGCATTGATCTAAATCGTATGTGTGTGTGAGTTTTTGTATCTGTTTGTCTCTGCTTAGAGCTTGCTACCAAATTGCAAATTAGGTGACTATCCTAAGTTGTGAAATATTGTTGTAATCATCTCATGCTCCAAGTAGTTGGTATTACTAATGAAAAGTCAATTCAATTCAGTATTATCCTATTCTGTTGAGCTATTAAATGGGATTATTTGTTAATTGTTAATGATTTTTTATAAGTTCAGTGCAAAGATTATAAACACATTATAGGGACCACCCTCCTGGGTTTTGCAAAGCCTGAAGTATAGGAGGTTTATTGTTAAAATCCTCATCATTTGGTCTAGGTCCTTCGAGCTGCCCTCAATTAGAATTGGCAATTCTATAGGTAGAATAGAAGATAAACCTGGTTATAGTAAAAACAACCAACACCTTGCATTATTTTTGACATTGTATATTTGTATATCTTGTCATTCTACTTCACATCATACATATATGTGTGTCCCTTTGTACATATGTTGGTTTTCCATGGGATCTTAAATCATGGGGGCTCGTCCAACATCCTTGATCTTTGTCATCCTATTCCATCGATATTGTTTACATGGATCCCTCTTGACATATATTTGTCTACTTTAATGTGAGATTGAGTGTAAGGTCATCCTCTCACAAAAGTGGGGGCTAAATGTAGTGCCAAAAAATGAACAAATTTACATTTACACAATATTTTTGGGTCCTTTAATTAAATTGGACTTAATTAAGCCTCTAATTAACCCAATTATGCATTCAAAAGCCTAATTAATTTCATTTTTGGAAAGGGGAACCTGTATTAAACAATTGCAAACATCAAATTAAACACCGTGAAAATTATGTGTCCTAGATTTAGGTCCTAGGACCCATTCACCCAAGGGAAAATAGGTCTCCTTTAAATTCCAAAACCTAATTTCAAATATTATTTTGGCATTATTTTAATGATCCCAATACAAGTTACAATTATCAGCTTTTGATTTTTAATTCTCAAGAAATTAGAAAATCGCCTATTTAAATATAAGGTCTTTTTATCATTTTAAACTAAGAAACATTAAGGAAACATTCAAAAGAGAAAATAATATTGTCAAGAGAATTGGACAACAGATTTATCAATCATCTAGAAGAACAATCAAGATCAAGATCATCATGTCAAATTTATTTGTATTCATACATTTTTTGGAGCTAACATTGTGATGTGGATTTCAACTTCCAATCAAGTATTCAAGCATCAAGATCTATAAAGCAATAAAGCCATCCAATGTAAGATCCAATCCTTAGAGAGATGTGTTAGACTCTAGCTCTCTAAGATAATCCATGAAATAGTTTGGTGAGTTGCAATAAGCTAGTTTTCATTCATCATTTCCTTTATTTGATTATTATTTCATTATGACGATTTAATTACAAAACTAGGGGTTTGACCAAGGAAAAACCCTATTCATGAAAAACAAACATTTTTTCCCTCTCTTTGTATGTGTCAATTTTCAAGTTAAGAAGGATTGGAGATTGATCAAAAGTGCAATTTTGAAAAGTTGTCAAAGTTGTCATCAAAGTTGTCAAAGCAAAAACTCTTGTACAATATATTTTTGACTTTCTAAGATTGAGATCCAAAGTAATCAAGAGTGCAGTCAAGGATCATAGGATTATGAAATTAGATTTTGGATCCCTATAGTAGGACCCATTTTCCCTAAGGCGAATTTATCACAGGAGGACACTCAACAATATTTTTTTGTTATTGGTACACATCAGCTTACCCTTCTCAAATCTATCATAATTTTGTTGTTTATGATTGTGTTATTCTTTAAAGGGATGATTCAAGTTCCACATTGCATAATTGAGCTCATTTAGTATTTTTTGTTTTTCTCCCAAAAGTGTATTTTCGACATATTTACCCCATCTTGTCATAAGGAAAATAGTCAATATCTCCAATAGGGTTGACTCACCTAAGAGTTGAAAGTCAATTCTACCTTTGGGGATCTCTTTTTCCTAATGAAATAAGAAAGATATGTGCATGCATTCTCTATTTACCTATTTTTCAATCATTACCTACATTTTCCTTCATTTCATGAATTAAAAAACATTCAATCACTCATTTGACAATCTTGTAAGGACATCCTAGGTCATTCATTATCAAGCACTTCTACTTGGAAAATAAGAATAATTTATATCCATTTCTATTATAAATCACTTCATGATAGGTAAACTATGTAATTGTCCATTGTCTTTAATATTTTTTGAGATATGTAATGTTGCTCCATCTAGTAGTCTAACCTAGGAGAAAAAAACCTTGCAATCTAAAAATTTCCTAAAGTTTTTTATAAACACTACATGTACTTTTATCAACTCAAATATCAAGATTAGGGTGAGAAAATATAATTAAGACAAATTCAATCAAATTAGATATACATAGATTAGGTAAAAAATTTATAAGAGATCTAGTATCTACTCATGGAGTTCAAATCTAAATCCACAGATATTAACATGAGAAAAATATTTAAATATGAATAAATAAAATATAAAACCAAGTTACATTAGTTGTTAACATCTTGCATATTAATTTTTCGTCATTGGCTTTTTTATAATTATGGTAATGAAATGCCCCAAAAAATTTATCTACATTAATTTATGACTAAATGAATGTATTTGATTATATTATATTGATGAATTTAAGAAATTGTGAGAATATCCTCACATTGTTCGGTAACAATATTTTTTTCAAATGACCTACAATTTCTCCCTTGGGATTTCTTCCCTTCCATTAGGGTTTTATGTTGTCTTTTTATTTTTTATCCTTCATATTATATTCTCCTAAGATTTGATTGTCCCTTCATCCATAAATTTTTTCTATAATTTTTTAGGGTTTTGATTATGTGTCTTTATCTTGTATTTATCTCACCTTACTCATCATTTATATGATTTTGATGGTTACATTTTACACATGTTTCAGATGTAATTATTGTATAATTATTCTTATTTATATTATCCCTTAGGTTAGTCCAATTTCATTTTTTTGATATGATAAGTAACATTTATAGGGTGGTGTAACCTTTACACATTGACCCTCAAGGGAAAAAATGATCAAGTCCCAAAAAAACAAAAGAACCACTAACCAAAAAACACCACAGACATAATAGACCAACAACCGATAGAAAAACTAACTAGCATTCTCCAAATTTTGAGAGAGGAGGCTAACAACATCCTCCCCAACCCATTCAGGACCATCATTTGCAACCTTTTCCATCTCTTCATTAAGCACAACAAAGAAGGTGCTAGTCACACATTGGAATAACTTGACAATGAATGGGGTCAAGCCACTAAACTTCTTCTCAAGCTTCACCATTTCCTCTGGTAACACACTGTGATCAACCTCTTTATCCACTATCTTCTCTATGTCAACATTCTACATTTCCTGAGGGTCAGAGGACTAGGAAGCCAAGTTCTCATTAAGAATTTTGTTGAAAGTTCAAAAGTTACTAGGACCTTCAACAAAGCCATATGATATCCCTTTCTATCATCACTATGTCTCTCTCCATAGATATATCATCCCTATCCACCAAGAGGCTATTCCTCTCAGGTATTAGGGTATCAAAACATGATTCTACACTATTCAACTATTGTTTTAGGGCCTCCACATGGTTTGATTCCAATGATAGTCTCTCCTACAAATATTCTCTCTCATCTCCTCCCTCCTTCCCCCTCAATTACCTATATTGGTAACTTTGTAATTTTTCCTAAAGATCCCAATACTTCCTCCCCCATCTCTATATCCTCTGACCTATATGAGATCAAAGATCTACTACTACTACTACCTATGACCTCATCCTCCACCTCCACATCCTCCCCATCACCCCTCCCACCACTACCACCTCTTGCACCTCTGACAAATTTGGACACTCTCCTTCCCTATCTAATCACTCTAGCCCTTCCTTATTTCACATCTCAACCTCTAAGCCTCCTCCTCCTCCTTTGTGCCTCCTTTGTGGGAGCCTAAATCTACCCAACCAATGCCTCTCTTGATATTGTGGTCATTCTAACTAGCCCCTAACTATCCTACCTATCTTTGTATCTATCTGTCAACCCCTCCATACACATCCCATACAACCTACTCTAGCCAACTTCAATCATATTCTATTGTATTATGGCCCACCCTTGGCCCCCAATCTGCCACATCCCACATCAATTGAGAAAATTCATGTGGCCCACAAGTCACATCCTATACCATTGCAATATATCTTGTCACTCGATATATCTTGTACAACTCAATTAAAAAATGGGTAACAACTAATGATATAACATGTGGTAAATAAGTATGACTCATACCACATTTCCTCCTACAACTCACCCTCTATTGAATAGGGTCTCAAAACCATGTCCCTATCCTTCATATCATCCAATACCATCCTCCAATACAACATTCCTTAGATCTACCTATACCACAATACCCCTCCCCAACTAAACACCACATGCCCCTTGGCATCTCTATCCACCCTTTTCCCCACTATTCATGTGATAAATATGTGGTCTCATGCTTAAGTTTGTAGGATTGTGACATGTGTCACACTCCATCCCTCTCTATAGAAAATTAAATGCATGTCTTGGTATAGGTGAGTATTGGTGTACAAATAAATTTTTGTACCTAGTTAATTCATTACTAGGGGGCTTAGGGGACTTATTTACATGTTAAGTTCACGTAGGTTCTAGGAAGGAATATTTCTAGACTTGGTGTTAGTTATAATTATATCTTATCTTATATTTTTACTTGTAGAACATATGTCCTAGGTAGTTGTGATAAGTTGTCACATGCCATAGGATTAAGACACTTGTAATAATCATGTTTAATATAATGTATCACCTTGGCTATATAACTAGGTGGTTGTATACATTGTATATTGAGCTATCGGATAATCAATTCCATTGCAATCTTCAACATTTCATATTGATCTCTCTTGTTCTTTAATCGAGTTCACTATATCTTGGATGGCTATAATCTTCAGCCAAATCTTGCATGGTGTAGATTTATTCTATACAAAAACTTACATTGTATCAAAGCTTTTGGGATTACTTCTTTTTAGTATTTATTGAGAGCTCTTGGTAAATATTGAAAATTTGAATATGTTGTTATCTTGCATTGAATGATGACCTAGAGAATCAAAAAATATTGAAAGAAATACCATATTTGGGGGTTTCCTCTTTGTGAATTTCTATTGCAAATTCAAATTGAATCTTGTTGGTGCAAATATGAGCTCACCATTGAGATCAGATGATTCAAAAAAGTTATTTTAACCTTTTCTTTCATCCATATCACACATATAAGGCCAAATATATGAGGGTTTGAAGTTCAAGTGTGGTTTCTAGATCCAAAAGGTAGTCATAATTTTAGAACATTTTGGGTCAAAATTGACCCTACCATCACATCCAAAAGAGCCCAAAACCCTAAGATTGACTATCATATTGTCAAATTTGGAGAATTTGTCTGCTGAGGCAAAAATAAATTCCCAGGAAGCCATACAACCCCCTAGGTTGCCACTAATGCATGGTTTATACCATCCAAGGAAAATTAGTAGTTGGTAAAATATTTTATTTAATAAATAATTTCAAATTTTATAAAGTTTTCTAATTGAATTTTTTTTATTACAAAATCAAATAAATAAATGATTTTCTGCGGTTTTTAAAAAATTGTGGGCCTTTTAGACAAAAGTATATGCATCCTGCAAAGGATAGGTTATGATAGTGCCCATCACCTAGACTATGACACATGGTAGCATTTCATTTACGCACATGACCCGATCAACCAATGAGGTAAATAAAAAAATTGGCGATAAAAAATTCATCATCGATGAGTCAAATCATATGGCCATAATATTCCAACAAATATTCCTAAGTAGACTATTTCATTTGAAGATTCATCGACATTCCAAGTCTAACCAGTCGACAAGCATATTTTGATTCTGGAAACTATTCCAATGGGTGAGTATATATTTTTTCACGTGCAACAAGATGTCAAATTATATTGCACAATTTGCCGATGTCATCACTGCATCAGTGATGACATCACCATGCATTCAAAAAATTGGACCCACTCTCCAATAAACTTCTTGATTTTGTAGTCCAATTTTAGAGGGCCATAACTTTCTCATATGACCTTTTCTCAAGATTTGTTTTGATTTGGGGTAGACTTTCATCCTCTACATGGTGGTACAATTAGATTTTGATTTTGGTGCCTGGATTTTCTAGAAATTTCATATTCTCATAGGTGTTGCTAAGTCATTCTCATTTTCACAACATTAGGATCTTTGTTCTTACTCCTATGGTAACATTTTTGAGTGATTGTTTTTTAAGTAGATAAGTTTTTGTTTAATTTATTGTGGTGTGATTAGATTGATCTCATTCTTTGTAAAATATTTACCTTGAGCTTGTGGCCAAATTTCATAATTTGTATGCACTAGGATCATGTTGACTTCACTATTGATGGAAAGTGGCACCTGTAATCACAATATGTATAAAGTGCCACATAATATTTGTTGAGAGGGTTTCATGATTGAGTAATTTAGGTGGCGGGGGGGGGAGAGGGGGGTAATCTTGTAGTGGGTGACTGCATTTTTTTGTTTGGTTTGTGTTCATGCAATGGGGAAATCACAAATTGAACTCCTAACTCTGCATAATAATGCTATGTGGAGAAAATTAGTATGTAATTATCTCATGATGAAAGGTCTAATAGGCTATCTAACTAAAACCATTACTCAACCTACTGATTCCAAAGAATTGGTAAAATGGGAGCTTGATTGGATGCATATATTCATTAGTCTCATTTGATTTGCAATTTCATGTTGAATCATGCAAAACACCTAAAGAGGATTGGGAGGCTTTTAAAAAATTGTATGGTAAAATAGATAATATTAGCAGATATTAGATTGATAATGATTTGATGAATCTTGATCCTAAATTTTTTGACCACATCCAAGACTACATCTCAAAAGTTAAGCAATTAAGAACATAACTAAAAGATTGCAACATTGATAAAGAGGATTTACAATTAATTATGAATGTGTTATACAAACTTGGTACTGAGTATTTAGTGTTTGTTTTTGGCTTTCATACCCATAGAATTTCTTTGGGATCATCATATATTGATCCTAAGTTTGATGAATTTGCAAATATCCTAATACAAGAAGAAGCTAAGTTAATGAACATGGGTTTAATCAAGTCTTCCAAGTCACAAGCATTGTTAGCTACTGATTCAAAGGTACACAAAGAATCAGGTAATTTTGATAAGAAGCAAAAGAAGAAAAAGAAAAAGCCACAAAGAATTTGAATCCTCTACCTCAAATAGGGAATCATCTAAGAAGGAGAAGCCTACATCTACATATTGCAAGAAATCAGGGCATGATGAACATTAATGCTATTCAAAATAAATTGATGAGTTGAAGCATCTTCTTAAGAAGTATCAAATCAATGAGTCTTCATCATCAAAGGGTTCATCATATTCTTCTTCATGAAAGTCCAAAAAAAAAAGGGACAAGCACTTGTTGTAGTTGTATATTCTCAGTTAGAGAGGTGGATACTTGATTCAAAAGCCTCACATCTCATTGATTCATTAGAAAGTGTGTTCTCTTCATTTGAGACCTGTTCATCACCACACATCCTAATGGCTAACACATATATGTGTGTTTGTGGGAAGGGATCCATTTATATGGGTGATGGAGTATTCAATGATATTCTTTATGTGCCTTAATTTTCAACCAATATCCTTTCTATCTATTAGATAAAAAATGGTGGAGTAGGGAAGAGTGTTGTGATCACACCAGGTTCTATCATAATTTGGTATTTCTAGAGCAGAGATATAGTTGCAATTGGGGAGCTTGATCACCAATGTCGAGTCTAGAACTTCTCACATTTTTCTCCTAATGATTCAACAGATGTTCACATTGAGGCATATAGTGTGGAAACCTTTGAGGAGATTCAATATGGTCATTTCAATCTTGGTATTGTTTCATACACTAAGAACCTAGTGACATGTGTTGATATTCCATCTCCTTCATCTATTTTTGTACCTCATGATGCTTGTGTTGCCACAATTTTGGATCCTTCTAATTTAGTGCAGTAGGACATACATCATCTTCTAGAGATGGCTACTTGGGATGAGTACTTGACATAAATTACTGGGTATGTGCAAGATCATGATGGGCCAAAAAATGGTGATATGTGATATGGTGGCCCATGTGGCTAATGACATATTTTTTACCCAAAATTGATGAAACGAAAAGGGTTTTTAAAGAATATTCTTAGCTTTCCACCAATATAAATTATGATTTACTTTGAATTAAATAAATAATTATTATTCATTTTCTATTTGAATTATGACTAAAGTCTTGATTGATATGTTGATTGAAAAACATCTATAACTTTCAAATGCTATCACACTTTTTGAATCTGAAACATGCATCACATTCTATGCTTCTTATACTAAAAGATTAAAAAAAATTGAATTTCATGAAGTTTTTACCAAGTTAAGGTGGTTAAACATACAAGTTTTTATATTTAGTAAAAGTTGTAAAAAAAATCATAATTAATTATTTACTTGGAAAAAAATTACAAAAAATATGCATCACATAAGGAGATGAGTCCTCTACTTATATCTAAAATCTTATAAAAAATAATTATCATTTTATTGTGGTTAGGGTGGTCACACATACACCTACTTCTTATTTTTCCTTGAAATTTAAGTACTATTGCATTGAAATTTCAAATTTTCACCAAATAGATTTATTTTTTGGGGAGAATTCTTGTCCCACTCGGTTTTCTCCTTTTCTTCATTTTTGAGATAGTGCATTTGTATTTGTACATGGGTACCTGTGAACCCTTAAACCTGAAATTGCATAAGAACAACAAACAAATCAATGTGTTAGATCAAATGCAAACAAGAATGAAGGATTCCCCATGAAATCCATTTACTCAAACTTAAACTAGGAAAGATGAAGAACAAAATATGAAAAAAGCATGTAAATCCTAATTAAGTGAGTAAACTTATGATCCCATGGGGGAATTGGTGCCAATTGAATGTTGAAATTGGCCCTTTCCCAACTCCAAAGTTGCAATGTTGAAGTTGTAGATTGATCAAATCTCCATGATGATATTTGATCATAACCTAGCTATGAAAATGATGAAATATGTGAATGATGGAATGAAGTGCACAAAATTAGCTCTCAATGTCAAGAGAGTAACTTTGCATGAAATTATGGATGAAGAATGAGAGGAAGAGTCTCTCATTTATATATTTCCAAATTGGAAGAGTGAGCAAGATTGAGCAATGTGGGATCATTCAAAATCGAATGGCCAAGTGCCACTTGTCAAGATGTGAATGGTTGAAGGTTGTGCATATTTTGATCAAAGTGCCAATAAATACAATTAGGTGGAATTTGAATTTGAAGAAATAAAAAGTGAGAGGGAAAAATGAATGAAATAAATGCCACCTGGCTCAATGCACAAAGACATATAAGAGGAGTGAATGCCTTGTTGGATGTACAAGTCCACTTGGACTTTTTGAATTCAAATTTGAGGGAATATTCTTTTTTGATACCATGTGAGGGAAAATAGAGATTTAATGAATGAATTAAATATATTTTCATCTGCATCTTGCATTCTCTAGAAGATTTTAGTGATAGGGATTAAATTAATCAATGATTTGATTAATTGAATGAGGGATTAGATGATTTGACAATTTTGACTTAAATTGATGAATTGACTTAAATCATAATTGAGAGGAAAGGGTTTAATTAAATAAATGTTTTGATTTATTTAACTAAAGGGGATAATGTTAGATTAAATTAAATATTTAATTTATTCAATTTAATAAAAGGACTTTAGAAAATTTAATTAAATAAAATGATTTATTTAATTAAACAAAAATATAAGGTTAATTAAATTAAATTGATTAATTTAATCACTCGAGGAGAAAGACTCAATCAAATAAATAATGATTTATTAAATTAAGGGACAAAATATGATGAAATTCTATGATTTAGGAGGAAATATTGTTAGTAATCAGGATCAAGTGTGTCGAACCAAACTTGTATATTTTCCATGTCTACATTTTGCCCCTCTTTGAAGAAATGTACTTGTTGCATTGATTCAAAGAATAAATTGTTGTGATCAAAGTTCAAAATTTCTTGAGCTTTTTAGATGCCCCACTACTACTCCAATGAAAGGATTATGCTGGTATAATTCCCCCTCGAGAGATTGGGCAAATTTTTTGATTTTTTGGATGATCTCAGAAAAAAAGAGGACAAGGTGCTTGACAGGTTCAAAAATGCCCCAGAATGCCAAAAAAACATGTTGAAATGCCAAAAAAGATGCAAAATGGCCCTTAGTTGGACAAAAATGGGATCAGGGACCAAAACCCTAGTTCGGAGGTCAAATTAGGTCAAAAAACCCTAATTTTTAGGCTTAAATAGACCTTGAGGGGTCATTTTCAATGCATTTGCAATCTTAGCCATTAGAAAAATTCACACTTTTAGCTCTGAGTCTTGGTCAAAATGGTGCGATGACAACTTCCCAGGCATGTGTCAGAGAGTACGAGTGCACCAGCAGCCAGTCGGTGCAGGACCCATGGTATGTACCCTTTTTCGACTTTCAATTTTATCATTTTACGTGCATTAAATAGGGTTTAGGTGTCTTTTAAGTTGAGTAGCGCTATATAGCGCCATTGAGAATTATTTATCATGGTCACACAGTCTTATATTGGCCTGCATATGTAAAGAGCACCACATGTCTTAGTTTGGATATTAGGGCTTTGCTGGTCAAAGTTTGCCGCATGTAAATATTCAACCGTGCGGCGTAGTTAGGGAGTTAGGGATCGCCGCAAAGTGGACCGCATATGCGAATAGCACCGCAGAGGTCACTTTGGAAGTAAGAAATTAGCAAACTCAACCACGGCGATACAGTTTGAAACTTTCCAAACTGCACCGCACCCACAAACAACACCCGATTTTTTGTTTTGGAGGAGAATATTAGCGCGAGATATAAAATTTTAATATTTTTCTTGATGCGATGACTTCCCTTGCATAAGAGGAGGTTGATGTGCTTCACTCATGGGAGCATAGATGGCCCATGCTTAGCAGATTGCAAGGTATGCATGAGTTGGTTTAGGAGCATCTTGGTGCTCTTGGTCTTTGGTATGTTGTGTACGTCCCTCCTGGTCGGGCGCACTTAGGCATGATGAAAACCTTGGCCGAGCAGTGGCATAATGAGACTTCTTCCTTCCACCTTCCTATCGATGAGGCAACTATTACCCTCGAGGATGTCTAGCACATCCTCTGATTACCTATTTATGGGGCCAAAGTCATCTATGATCTAGATGCTGACAGAGATGCTTGCTATGGGGTTATGGAGCTCGATGAGATTGAGTTTTCTAATGGGCAGATTGATCTAGAGAGATACCATGGCAATGTACTTGTTTATAGATTGATTATTGCTGCTATCATCTCATGGCTTATGGCACCTGATCAGTGGGGCTGATACTTGAGTCCAGGATGGGGACTAGCATGGGATTAGATGGTTCACCATAGGGTGATTATTTCTTGGGGACAAGTATTACAAGTGTCCCTATATAGGGATCTTCATGACTTCGCATATCTGGACAACAGGTCCGTCGGGGCCGGAGTTACCCTATTACACATCTAAGGATGGGAGTGGATCCCAGTGCTTCACTTAGATGTTACACCAGTTATCCTATAGAAAAATGATCCTGCTGTTTGGTGGTATGGCGGGGCACAAATTCAATTCACCCACACTGGCACAGGTGGTCTGGCACACTGGTGGCGAGTTCTCGATGAGATGAGAGAGTTCATCTGGAGACCCTAGATGGGCATTGGACCATCGTACAATGATGTGGATCAACTTTTTTACGCCAGATAGGATAGGTGGATGTAGGGTTGGGAGCACACCATGATCGAGAGATACCTCCTAGATAGGGTAGCCAGGTAGTTTGGTGAGGTACAAGACAGGACCGATGACCAGTATGTGGTGATCTTCGCCCGTATGACTAGAGAGACAGCATGGGGCCAACGCATTGCATCAGCTAAGGCAATATCTTCTTTTAGATAGTTGGTGGCCCGACCATGGACTTATGATTAGGGGCCATCAGATGTAGGGGTCACTCCAAAATACAAAGCTTGGTGCAGGCCTCCTCTTAGACTGATAGTTCCTAGTGTAGTGATTCTGCGGCGCAGGCCTAAAGGTAGGACAACCAGTAGAGGCAGAGGATAGGGTAGAGGAGGAGGTGGACCACCTCCTCATCAAACACATCTCAGGGATTGAACACAATAGTCGCTCGCCCAAGTAGATGGGCAGGATGGTCAGATGAGGGTAGTCCCTCAGTAGTAGCCAACAGTGCAGCCAAATGCATAGCCAGATCAAAGAGACACACTGATCTAGTAGTTGTAGGTTTAGATCCAGGTTTTGATAGTAGAGCAGGATGACGCTAGGCAATAGGTTGTAGTAGTTACAGTTGAGAGGGCCCAGACATGATCCAAGAGGGATCAAGAGATTGGTCGATGGTGGCAGCTAGAGAGCACAACTTCCTCATCCCAGGGTTGATCACTTGATCTATGGGCATATAGAGAGGTTGTCAGGGAGGCCGAGTATTAATGGGAACATTACAGGTAGGGAGTGCCACCAATAAGTAGAGTTCTAGACTTCTCCTAGTAGACAAGGATGCGGCTGCCAGAGGATCACGATGATAGGCAGGTGGGAGAGGGTGAGGGGCATAGCCAGCAAGGCTAGCCCTTGATCATAGATAGTTTATTATTTTTTGATTCACGTACCGCATTATTGCTCCTATTGTACCATGTATTTCGATGTACACTTGATCCGATTTTGTATCATAATAGTGTATTATTTGATTATATATATGAGATGATTCACCTTTATGATATGTATGGATGCATTCTCATTTTTATGTGATGCTATGAGATGTTCCTTTTTTCTTATGATCTTGCGATATGATGTATGTTTCTAAAGGATGCACTTCTTTTTGTATCTTTTTCATGCATTTTAATAATGATCCTATGAATGTAATGTATGGTTAATAATGGTGAAAATGGATGCAAATGGTAATGAATGCTAATAAGTATGTATGATGTAATGATTTCTCAAGATGCTTAGAATAACAAATTTATATTATTCCTCATAACTTAAGATAATGATATGATGCAATATGCTTTTTATTCTAATGATCTGGTGGATGCAGAGAGTATGCATTGGTGATGTCCTGATTACTGTTATGATGCCATGTTAGTATGAAAAGAAGATAGAAGAACATATAATAAATGAGTTAGTTAGGATGATAAAGACTTTTCTTTTTTAGGAGTTGGGATTTTCAAAGGGTCAATTATGTTATGTTTGATAACACACATGGGTATGATGCATCAAGGTATAAAGGACCAGGATGGCATTGTACCTAGTGTGATGGAATTTGACTTGACAATCAGATATGAATGTTCTTGTTCATACTTAGCATGCATACTTCATTTAGGATGTGGTTCAAATATTCTAAACATCTCGAGCCAAAACATAGGAAAGCAAGCTTTCCTATGTGGTAGAAAAGATATCCAAAACATCTTCTCCACAAACCAAACAAGGTATATATGACTAAGTTATTTTACAAATGTATCCGACAAGCATAGTAGATAAAAGAGACAATGATATTCGCCCCATTCTTTTCTCTCTAAACCTATTTTGTTTAGGCATCATCGAGAGGTCCTTGGAATGAGCGCAAAATAAGATAAGCCAATAAAAGACCAAATAAAGAAAACAAACAAGATAATGTTCTTCATACCACTAGCCAAGGCTAAACTACTGTGGGGTACATGATGCTTATATCCATTGTGGGAAGGATTCATCCTAGGACATGTTGTGATCAAGGTTTCGATGGGACTAATTGGATGATAAGCTATTGATACTCTGAGTTAACCAACTTGCTTTCTTACTGACTTAGGCTTTCAAGACTCTAACAATTAGGGTGTTCACTTTTGAACCTGCTAGACTTGCTTTTGACTAACTCACCAAAGGGTGAAGGCAACGATTGAATTTATTAGGAATGATGACTATTGCAGGTGAAAGTGAAATGAGATGGATGCACCATATTTGGATTTTCAGATATTTTGAGGTTGTTTTTGGTATTTTTGAGATGTTTTACAAATGTTTTTGGTATTTTCAAGATTTACTATGAAGGGAATAACTAAAAGACCTATCCTAGGGGTCTTGAGAGCTGATCCATAGATTATCCTTTCCTATGTTATACATGTAGAGACCATGTAGTTCGAGTGACGAAAGACTTGACTCAATGATGAGATAGGTGGGCAAATGGATTTGCCATTTTATTTCAGCAGACGCCTAAGGACTAACCTAAGATGTCTCGGGGGATGATCAAAGATCAAAATTTCCTACTTTCAAGCTCAGAGATGACCTAGTTCAGACAAGGTGAAAGTGTGACAAGACTCAATGATGAATTCTTTTGAAGATTTTCTGAGATTTTGACATGTTTTTGGTTTTTTGATGAAATTTCTGAATGTTTTTGCATTTTATGATGAATTTGGGAAGAGCACAAAACACATACACAAATCTGATCCACTAATAGTTTTAAGGATATGCCCCCAGCGTTAAGCGATAGACTACTTTGATAAAGGCAGGACAAGCTAACCTTAGGAATATGCCAAGTAGTACTATGGTGGAATATGATATGGTCATCAACTCAGGCTATGGTATGGATGCGAGCGGATGGGTGGATGAATGATTAATGAAATGTGATGGAATGGATGAGTGATTCATGCAGATCCTGGTAGATGGGGAGTGCTTCATTTACACTTGGTGCCTGTTTGCTAGGTTTTCACCAAGGTACTTGTCCAAAGTGCCACCAAAGTGGTTTTCACTAGAGGACGATTTTTTTCTTTACTGTTTTCAATCCTTTTTCTAATTTTTTGGAATTTTTTTTTTTGTATTTTTTTTTTTTTGTTGTCACCAAGACGCTTTCTTGCCAGGTTTTCATCAAGGTAACCATTTTTTCATAAGTTTTTCGGATTGTTCTTGTATTTTTCGATTCTATACCTTGCAAGTTCTTAGGCATAAAATTTTTTGAGGTGGGAGTTGTTCAGAGGCTCGTGCAAAGGTTCAACTTCTAGTGGTGATAATTGATATCCTCCTGATTTATAGCTGGCTATGATGATGAAAGGTCCCAACTAGTTGGGCTCGAATTTTCCTTTTCTCTCTAGATTTGGCATATTCTTTTAGTTCTCTTTCATCACAAGTTCGTCGACTTGCAAGGTGCGTTGCTTGATCTTCCTATTGTAGCTTTGTTTCAGGTGATTCTGGTAGACTTGCAGATGGTTTATGGTGTTCATGTGCCATTCATCTAGTAACTCCAACTCATTTAGTCTTATGACCCTGTATTCGTCATCTGTGATGAGGTTTTCAATGATATTCTTAGTGAAGGGAGCTCGATCTCGATAGGGAGGATGGCTTCTAATCCATAGACCAGGGAGAATGGGGTGGCACTTGTTGGTGTGTAGATGCTGGTGCGGTAGGCCCATAAGGCATGATTTAACTATAGATGCCAATCATGACTAGAGTCATTGACTATTTTCTTAAGGATCTTAAAAATGGTTTTGTTGGTAGCTTTTGCTTGGTCGTTGCCTTATGGGTAATATGGTATGGAAAAGCGATGTTGGATTTTGAATTTTTCACACAAGTCACGAACATCCTGATTCTTGAAAGGTGTCCTGTTATCAGAGACAATAGATTGGGGAACACCATATCATCAAATGAGGTAGTTCAAGATGAACTTGGATATCTTCTTCCTAGTGATGTAGGTCATGGGAATTGCTTCGACCCACTTTGTGAAATATTATGTGGTGGTGATGATAAACTTGTGGCCATTGGATGAGGTGGGTGAGATTTTATCTATGAGATCAAGCCCCCATTGGGAAAAGGGCCAAGGTGTAACAATAGGATGTAATTCTTGAGCTGGTGCATGAATGAGGTCTCTATGTTGCTAGCACTATAGACACCGTCTGACAAAATCATTTGCCTCTCTTTCCATTGTCGGCCAGTAGTATCTGGTTCTTAGTAACTTCTTGGCCAAGGTCATACCACTCGAGTGTGAACCACAAGTGCCATTGTGTACCTCAGTCAAAGCAGTCAGGGCTTGCTTAGGTTTTAAGCAATGTAACAGGGTTCCATCAATGCTTCTACGGAAGAGGGTTTCCCCTAGGATGACAAAACGTAAGGACCTTTTGACAAAGGTTCATTTGAGGTTCAGAGTGATATCGGCTGGGAGGACTCCTAGTATCATATAGGTGTAAATGTCATGATACCAATGAGTTCACATGCATATTTTGACTCTAGTATCTCAAAAGTAAGTACGAGAAGCTTCTCTACTAGGAATTCATGTTTCGAGACATTGCGAGGGATATCTAGCAAGGATCCACTCATTGTCATTGCATCAACCACTCTGTTGTTTTCCCTCAGTATCTGTTCAAAGGTGATATCAATAAATGATTCTTTGAGGCTTTCTACCACTTTCTTGTATGGTGTGAGCTTATCATCCTTAGTTTGGTATTTACCATTGACTTGGTTAATGATAAGTTGTTAACCTCCATAGACCTTTAATGCCATGATTCACCACTGTGCTGCAATTTTGAGGCCTATGGTTAAAGCCTCCTACTCTGTAATGTTGTTGGTACAAGGGAATGCCAACTTGTAAGATCTTGGTATGCAATCCGCTTGTGGGGTGATAAAGAAGACACCGGATCTCGATCCATGTTGTGTGTGGGAACCATCGAAGTATAGTTTCCAATGATTAGCTATGGTGAGATTAAAGATGGACTCATCTGGAAATTCTAATATGAGTAGGTTCTCTATGTAGATGGGAGCTTCTACCAGCTAGTCCGCAATGACTTGTCCTTTAATTTCCTTTCGCTCCACATACTCAATTTCATACTCTGATAGTATCATGACCCATTTAGCCATTCTTCCTGTGAGCATAGCTTTTGACAGTAGATATTTTAAGGGATCTATTTTGGTGATGAGCTTGATTTTATGTGCTAACATGTAGTGTCAAAATTTATTTGAATCGAACATTATTGCTAGGCAAGATTTCTCAATGAATGTGTCATTTAACTCATGGCCAACCATTGTCCTGTTGATGTAATAGATTGCCCTTTCTATCCCATTTTCATCGTGTTGAGCTAGAAGAGCACCCAAAGCTACTATTGTTGTTGAGATGTATAAGATCAATGGTTTTCTTGCAACGGGTGGCATCAATATGGGTGGTGTGAGTAGATATTTTTTGATTTTGCTAAATGCCTAATCGCATTTTTCATCCCATTGGTATGCTACTCCCTTGTGGAGTAGATGTGAATAGACAATCTGTTTCTCTGCCAACTATGCTATGAACCTCTGGATGGACTATAGTCTGCCTCGTAATCCTCTGAGTTTTTTTAGTGTTCTTGGTGCTTCCATATCGAGGATTTCCTTAACCTTTGTGGGATCCACCTCTATTCCCCTCATTGACACTATGTATCCCAGGATTTTACCTAATTGTACCCCAAAGACACATTTTTTTGGGTTGAGCTTGACCTTATACCTCTGTAATCTATCAAATATGTCACTTAGGGTTGCTATGTGGTTCTGCCTCTTCTTTGATTTTTCCAATATGTCATCCACATAATCTTCGATAGTTTTGTGTATCATGTCATGGAAGATTAGTGTCATGGCTCTCTAATATGTAGCCCCTACATTCTTTAGCCCAAATGGCATCATATTCCAGTAGTAGGTGCCCCATGGACATATAAATGCCATTTTATACTGGTCTTCTTTCGTAATCATTATCTAGTTATACCTCGAGAAACCATCCATCAGGGATAGCATCTGATGTTCGACAATCATGTCCACTGTCATATCAATGTTAGGTAGTGGAAATTTATCCTTAGGATATGCTTTGTTGAGATCTCTGAAGTTTGTGCAAATATAGATGCCCCCATTTGGTTTGGAGACTGGTACAAGGTTAGATACCCATTTTGGATAGTCAATCGGGCATATGAAGCCAACATCTAGGAGATTTTATAACTCTACCTTGACTAACAAGGCTATATGAGGATGCATTTTTATTAGCTTTTGTCTAACCAGCTTCGCTCCAGGGTAAAAAACTAAATGATGAACCACCACTTCCGGATCTAGACCTAGAATTTCAGCATAGGTCCATGCAAATTTTACCTTCCTTCCTTTCAGAAATGCTGCTAGTAGTTCTTGTTCCTCTGTCAGGAAAGACTCAATATAGAAAGTGATTTGTGGTGCGGTCTTTGTTTCCAAGTTAAAAGGATTACACTGCTCTACCAGGATTGGTGATTTTTCTTGATGTAGTGTAGTAGGAAGGAGATTGAATCCTTCATCCTTTGGTGCCTTAGAGAGATTTTCACCATTGGATGTGTCCTTTATTTTACTATTTTGTGTTTAGAGAGTGCCACTATGTGGTTTTCACTCAATAACTCCGAGCTTATTCTCGATATTTTTCTTTTGCGACTGAAGGATTCAATCGTCTCCCCATAATATGCCTAGGTGTCTAAAGTGATGTCAAAACCTACCTTGTGATCCCAACACAAAACTGTATCCCTTAGTCCCATGAATTCCGAGAGGGACTTATCATTTTCAAATGGGTCTAGAATTGGAAATCCTCGTTGGTCATGATCGATGAGTTGAGGGTATACTAAGGTTATTTTATGGGTTTATTCATTTGACTCATTGGGTGAGGCACTAATCATTAGTAAGGAGGAGTCCTCAAAAAGCACGGGAAGGCCTGCTATGGTATCATCATCATCACTACTGGCGTAGAAATCAATGACATCAAAAGGGAAATTTTCAAACAGGATACCTGTGCATACAGGTGGTCTGAGGGTGGTTACCGATACCTGAGGGGAGGACCAAACTGTCCTATTGGGAGTACCTCTTCCATGTATCATTACACTTAGGGGAGTACATCCAAGGCCAAGGTTCCACACTCTTCTTTCTACAATGATGGGCTCTAACCATCCATCATTGTTCCTTCCAAGGCTTTGGTTTCTATTGTAGCCCATTCCAAGCATTATTTGTAGCCCTCTGTTGGCTTCATCCATATGTAATGTGGGTGTGGGTTCTGCATCATAGTATATTGAGCTTGAAATATCTTCCTCATCAACATTTTCCTGACTTAGGTCTTCCCAATGGCGGAATCCAGAGGGGTCTTCCCTAAGGGTGTGGATGGGTGTTTAGGTTGATCGAGGTTGCCCATGTGACCTAGGAGATTGTGGTAACTCCCCTACAACAAATACACTCTTCTTCATTTTGTAGTCTCCACATCCATTGTCCTGGATCATGTTTTTGATGTCAGATATGTTAGGGATGGTGGGTGTCTATGTTGCAGAAGTGGAGGTGAGGTTAGCTGGGTTGATGTATGCAGTAGATGGGTATTCATCAGTTTTTTGCACCTAGAAGACTTTATAAAACTTGGCTTCCAAGTTTTTGCAGTAGGAAAATGGTTCGGGATCCCCGTGTACAGTGACCTCTTCATTTTGGTGCAATAACTTGATGCATTGCTGATATGTCGAGGCCATTGATTTCATTCCATGGATCCATGGATGTCCTAGGAGGATGTTATATGGTAAGTCGAGGTCAAGGATCTAACATGTAGTCTCCATGGTTGTTGGTCCCACCTAGATTGGGATTTTAATAGTGCCCTGAGACACTCTTTCTTGATCATCATATGCCCTTATTGTGATGCTCTTGTTCTTGTTAATGGAATCCTCGACGAATCCCAAGTTCTTTATAAGTTTGAGAGAAAATATTAAGGCATGCACCTCCATCCACCATGACTCTTTTAACTTTATTTTTATGGACTAGCACTTGAAGGTGAAGTGCATGGTTATGAGATGGTTGCGGGGGAAGTCTTGATCAGAGAATGTAAGGAGGTTTGGGGTAATGATATTACCAACCATAGCCTGAAACTGTTTTGTGTCAAGGGTGTCAGAGATGGTGGATGCCACTAAAGCTTCATCAAGAGATTTTCCTATGGGCCGCAAAGATTTTTAATAGTTCCATGATGGAGATCTGTGTGGGAGTTCTTTTCAGCTAGTCGATGACATTATACTCATAGTGGAAAACTTTTGTATTTGAAGTGGGGGTCTTAGATTGTGCCCCTACAATGGTGACCTTGCCACCACATGTGGTGACTCCACAATCGGTGTTGGTGCCCTTGACATTATTGACCATGACCATTTCATCGACACATGATACTATCTCTTCATATACTAGGTTAGCACTAGCATATTTTTGTTTTCCTTTGTTGTTCCCTTGACTATTTCCTTGATTGTTGCTCGACATCAGATTTGTGTATATTTTTAGATCTTGATTACCGGCTGGTTGCTCAACATTGATGATCTTGTCTTGGATGAGGTCTTGGATGATATTCTTCAGCCTCATGCAATTTGCAGTGGTATGTCCCTTGATCTTGTGAAAGTCACAAAGGAGGTTTTCATTATACCATGGCAATTTGGTCATAGGTTAGGCGTATTGCTCAGAGTTAGAGACTTTGATTAGGTTTTCCTTGACCAATTTCTTCATTATGGACTCGATGGATTCCCCAAGGGCCGTGAAATTCCACTTGGAAGGGTATTTTCCTCGAGGAGGTGGTCCTCCTTGATTTCCCAAGCTATTGATTTGGTTGGTGGGAAGTGGTTGTTTTTGTGCTACTACTGTATTAGTTTGCACATTATTGCAATTATGATTTTTTGGTTGTTGGTGAGTTTGGATGTTCAGTTTGGGAGCATTTATGACCACTTTAGCATCGACCACGCCGTCGTTTGTGATGTTTTTGTTCCTCGACCATGTGCGAGGTTTATCATTATAATTGTTGGATGGATGATTGTCTTGCGGTGGAGTAAATGTTCACATTCCTCCTCGTGCAGTAAGGGCTCTTTCAATGTTGAGCGCCTTTGGGATCAATTGATCGTATGATGTGATGCATTGCATTTTTAAGTAGAACGCCAAGTTTTCATCTAGATTAGTTATGATCATGCAAACTTGTTGTTCTTTTGGCATGGTCCACTTGCTCTAATTGGCCTTGGATCACCATCTTTGCAAGAAGGATGCGAATAGCTCTTGTTTTCTTTGTTTGAGCAATGATAGTTCTTCTAGACTAAAATCTACACCCATGTTGAAGGCATAATTTTTAAGGAATGCTTCCACAATTTCCTCGAATGTTTTAATGCCTGTGGGTAGACAAGAAAACCATTCCATGGTCGGACCGGTCAAACTTCGGGGGAAAAGTCGCATTAGATATGTGTCATCGTATGCAACCTCCATGCAATGCACCTGAAATTCCCTGACATGGTTTTCAAGGTTACTTGTTCCATTATACTTGTCGAATTTGGGGATATCAAATCCCTTTGGGAATGGTACCATTGTGACACTTCTGTCAAATGGATAAGGGCACAAGTTGCTCGGTGTTCTGGTTATTTTTCCCACTTAGAGGTCCAACACCTATTGTGAGAGAAGTTTGATTTGTGTTGCGACATCGTTGTGTAGATTGGGAGGTGGAATGAATGTGTTTTGAGGTGTTTGGGTGTTTGGTTGGTGGGAGTTTTCTGCAAGCTCTGATGTGCGTTCAAGGCTTGCTGGTATGCCTACATTTGCATCAACAATGCCTGTTGTTGATCTTGCTGCTGTTGTTCCAACAAATCTTGTTGTTGGTCCATCTATTGTTGTTCCCATAAAGCCTATTGTTGGTCTAGCTGTTGTTGGGATAACAAATCTTGTTGTTGGTCTAGTTGTTGTTGCACCAACAAAGCTTGTTGTTGGTTGAGCTTCTATTAGACCAACAAAGATTGTTGTTTAGCTTGTTGTTGTGCCTAAAAGTATTTCAAGGCTTGTTGGTATGCTTGTCGATGGAATGCTTGTAGTTGCACTTGGTATTGTGCTTGCACCTATTGAGCCTGGTGCTGGGCTTGAGCTTGAGCTTGTGCTTGTTGGGTTGTTTGAGCTACTTGCGCAACTTGTGCGGCTTCCTGGGCTTGTGCAACTTGTTGGGTAGCTAGTTGTGCTTGTGCTTGCTAAGCAGCCTTCTGCGCAACTTGTTGGTTTTGTTTTAGTACCCTCTGATGATTGGATTTTTGAATGGTTTGGATTAGGGTGGTGAATGAATTCATCACATTAGCTTTTGGTGGGATTAGTGGTGGATTGGGAATGATGCCAACCATCGTGACAGGTGAAAGGGTTGTGTTGGTGGTCGGGATTTGAGTTTTTGGAGGTGTGGTTGAGATGCTCAGTCCTTGAGAAGGTATGTTTTGAGAGATTTGAGTACCAACTGATGTATTGGTTGGGGTGGCTTGAGTGGTTGCCATTTGTTGTTGTGATGCTACAGGCAAAAGGAGAGGATTCAATGTGATGCTTGGATTGCCTTGATTTGAGAAGCTAGATGTGGGTAGGGGGGGAAGACCCAACCCAATAGGTGATGCGGATGTGAGTGGTAATGGAGGAAAGGGTGGTAAGTTCCCCAGGAAGGATAACGGGTCAATGAATCCTATTGCTCCAAACAAACCACCTTCTCCTTGTGGTAGAGAAGTTTGTATGTTTAACAAATAGGCTGGTGTTGCATGGAAAGACGATGAATCTATGTGATTATGGAAGGTGAGTGGGACGTATGGGTGTGATGGATTCAACGAGATGGATTTTTTCGGTGTGGTGCTAACATTTACCTCTTTGTTGTTTATAAGGTGATGCTACTGTAACTCACGAAACATTGCACTTCCTTCATTCCCAACTAGTGAGGTTGGTGTAATTGTGGACATGGTTTGAGGCATTTCTTGAGCGATATTCAGAGTTGACATTGGGGATGTGTTTGCAAGAGGCATGTCCATACCAATGCCTATGTTAAGGTCAGAAGGAATCGAGATCCCTCCTTCTGTTAATATGCGTAAGTATTTAAACATGGCATTGACAATTTTATGATTCTCTGGATTTTGAACCATTTCTAACATTTTTGATTGTGTCATCCTCACGTCCTCATTTGTGATGTCCTCTTCATAGCTTTCCTCTTGAGGATTTTGTGATGGTAGAGGAGAGATACTTGGGGGATTGCTTGATCCTGCAAGGTTTGTTTCGGTGGTTACTTGACCCATGTCACTGGAAGTTGATATTTCATTCATGTTTTCCATGTTCTTCTTGTATTGTGATCTTGTTTGGACCATAAAAATAGGGATTGTTTGATCTTAATCTCTAGGACCAAGAGAAGAACTAGGGAAGGCAAAGGATCAAAGGGGGTGGTGATGATGATGAGATAAATGGATGAAGTGAATGAGTGAAACCTTTGAAGAACCTTTTAGGGGTTATGCTAAAATTTAGGACTTGGATTGATTGTGATAGTTTGACTAGGTGTATTAAGTCAAAACAAGATTGTGGTGAGCTTGTAAACCCTAGGAAATTGTGTTATACTAGGGAGAACTTTCACAAGAGAATGGATTGGCTAAGTGTGTTAATCCAACCAAGGTGATTATGAACTAGTAAACCTTAGGAAGTTGCGTTATCCTAGAGGCAATTTTTTTCAAGATATTTAACTATTTGGCTAGGTGTATTAAACCAAGATAGAGTAATGCTGATTTAGCCTTTAAGTTTAGCATGAATGATTTTTCTAAAGTTCTTAAAATTTTGTTGATGGGATGAGAGTTGATTGATGGAAAGATGGATGAGAGTGATGACTTTGATCCTAGACTTTGACCTAGTCACGACTCTTTTTACAAAACCTCGGTGTTGAAGAACATGCTACACTTCCTATGTGAGGAAAGAAAACCTTTCAAAAAGCTCAGGATTCTGTTGATAATAGAATGCATACAAAGTTGGGTTGTTTCTTGAAGACTTCTTATAAAAATTGTACACTAGTCTTTCTTTGACTTCAAAGAGCATTTCAAGACGTTGTTCGTGGGCTTTGAGACTAATCCTTTTTAATCTTCATTTTGGGATTTTCAATTTTCAGGAAATCATTTGAGACAACACATGTGAGGTCCAGCTTGTCTTTTATCTTTCCTTAGTGAGTTCTTTTTTTACCAAAAGCACATTCTTGATTATGTTTCAAACTGCATGTCTAATGTCGCACTTTCTTTTTCATCCCACAAGGTCCATTATGTGGAAATCAAGGAAATTAGGTAAAACGTTTCCTAGTTTTAACCTTAGTGAAAAAAAATGATGATAAAATCCAAGCACTTAGAAACCTCTAAGGATATGATCCCTAGGGAAAGCAAGAGCACTTTAAATTCATCAAGGATATTTGTTTCCTCCAAGGGGTTTGAAATTTGGAGCTCTTTGTGAATTTTTTTTTTTCAAATGTTTTGAGAACCAAGCAATGTATTTTCCATTTCCAAGCACATGTACAACCCTAGGATGAAGAGACAATATTTTGTTGGGTTCCCACTTGGACGAATCCAGCTGCGCATATTCTATGCAGATGACTAGATGCTTGACCACACTGGCTCTCCTCCATGGCACACACTTCTCAGGTCAGCCAAGAATCAGTACCCATGAATCTCCCATGGCATACTTTTCATCTCTACAACAAAACCGCATGTATAATGTGGGGCGGCTTCAAAGAAAATGGCCTTTTGCACCAACAAAATAGATAAGGATTGGACCTTCTAAACAAGGGTTTTAATTCAGTCTTTCCATTTGTGGAGGCTGACGCATGTGGTGAGAGACCATTGCTGCCCTTCTCGTCAGAGCCAACCGTGTGATACTGGCTTTTGTTCCAGTACCCACTTTTATATCTCGATTGGAAATACACTTGTCCTTAGTGTGTTACTGGTTGGGTCACCCCGTTGGGTGAGTAATTTTTCCCACAAGGAAGGACTGCTAAGATAAAAAAAAGCACGTAAACATATTCATAGTTCGATCAACCTTTATTTAGAAACAAAGGGAGAACACACACAATAAGCCCACTCACACTCGCAAGATGTTTTGTTCAATTTTAAACCGAAAAATGAAGTGTGGAGGTAATACTTTTGACAAATTAATATCACAAAAATACTTTTGATTCTCAAGATCGTCGTGAGGCGTGAGAGAAGCACATATTCATTTTAAATGATATTACTTTGTGAAAAGGATTACAAAACATCAAAAACACACATGTTCATTTTAATCCTCAAAGCAAGAAATGAGTTCTTTAATGCACCAACTTTGATGTGTGAGAGTTTTCCTTGTTCAATTTTTAAACCTTTAAACAAAATCTAGTAGATTGTTTCTAGGTTCTTTTTAGCCTTTTGCAAACTTTTGAAAAAAGGAAATTTTAGTGTTCCTAAGGCATGAAAGTAAACAAATTCCTTTTAAACAGAATTAAAGTTCCTTAAAAGTGTTAAAAAACACTATAGTTTTTAAAACAACTTTGTGCATGATGAACATGATGCCATGATGAACCTCCTATTTTCCTTTCTCCCTTTTTACAACCTGCAAAAATGACAGAAAATAGAGAAAACAAAAACAACAAACAGGTCAATAGTTACAAAATCCAAAAATTTAAAGGCACATGCTAAAATTTGAAGTCTGGCAGTTTCCGTGGTGGAGTTAGTGGGTGTGGCACAGTTTGGAAACAAAGGCGATGCTATATAGCACTGGACGTTTGATTGGGTGTTGTGCTCTTTAGAAATAGAGACCACGGGTATGACGTAGTTTTGCAGGCGGTGCAGTTTGGGACTAAAAATATGTGACCGAGTTTGTCAAATTTCAAAAACTTTAGGCGGGAACATGGGTGTGGTGCTGTTTGGAGAATAATAGGGTGAGATAGGGAAAAGTTTTTGCAAATGCGATGCAATACAGAGCTGTAGGACTGGGTGCGACGAAATTTGAAACTGTGAGTTTGCAACCGAGTTTGCAGAGTCAAAAAGTCAAACACACGAACAAGTGCGGCAGACTTTGGAAAAGATGTGGCACAATATAGCGCCACACCTACAAATGTGGTGCAATATGGAGCCGCATACATGTAACCTACAAAAAAAAAGAGAAAACCGTGGAATGTTTTTGGAAAACGTGATTAAAAATGTAGAAGCCCTCCTTCTAGCACCAAAATGTGAACCCTTAGACCTGCAATTGTACAAGAACAACAAACAAATCAATGTGTGCGATCAAATGCAAACAAGAATGAAGGATTCCCCATGAAATACATCTACTCAAACTTAAACTAGGAATGATGAAGAACAAAATATGAAAAAAGCATGTAAATCCTAATTAAGTGAGTAAACTTATGATCCCATGGGGGAACTGGTGCCAATTGAATATTGAAATTGGCCCTTTCCCAACTTCTAAGTTGCAATGTTGAAGTTGTAGATTGATCAAATCTCCATGATGAGATTTGAGCATAACCTAGCTATGAAAATGATGAAATATGTGAATGATGGAATGAAGTGCACAAAATTAGCTCTCAATGTCAAGAGAGTAACTTTGCATGAAACTGTGGATGAAGAATGAGAGGAAGAGTCTCTCATTTATAGATTTCAAAATTGGAAGAGTGAGAAATATTGAGCAATGTGGGATCATTCAACAGCCAATGGCCAAGTGCCACTTGTCAAGATGTGAATGGTTGAAGGTTGTGCATATTTTGATCAAAGTGTCAATAAATGAAATTAGGTGGAATTTAAATTTGAAGAAATGACATGTGAGAGGGAAAAAGGAATGAAATAAATTCCACTTGGGTCAATGCATAAGGAAATGTTAGAGGAGTGAATGCCTTGTTGGATGTACAAGTCCACTTGGAATTTTTGAATTCAAATTTGAGGGAATATTCTCTTTTGATGCCATGTGAGGGAAAATAGAGATTTAATAAATGAATTAAATCTATTTTCATGTGCAACTTGCATTATCTAGAAGATTTTAGTGATAGGGATTATCTTAATCAATGATTTGGTTAATTTAATGAGGGATTAGATGATTTGACAATTTTGACTTAAATTGATGAATTGATTTAAATCAGAATTGAGAGGAAAGGGTTTAATTAAATAAATGTTTTGATTTATTTAACTAAAGGGGATAATGTTAGATTAAATTAAATATTTAATTTAGTCAATTTAATAATAAGACTTTAGAAAATTTAATTAAATAAAATGTTTTATTTAATTAAATAGAAATATAAGGTTAATTAATTTAAATTGATTAATTTAATCACTGGAGGAGAAAGACTTAATCAAATAAATAATGACTTATTAAATTAAAGGAAAAAATATGATGAAATGTTATGATTTAGGAGGAAATGTCGTTAGTAACCAGGATCAAGTGTGCCGAACCAAACTTGTACATTTTCCATGTCTACAATACCTAAATTGGCCTCTTTGTCGAGAGCCATCTTTGTGTCATTTGCATAATAATTATCTACTCCCTAAGTTGCACTTAAGGGGGGATGTTGGTGTAAATAAAGTCTCGTGCCTAGTTAATTCATTACTAGGGGACTTAGGGGACTTATTTACATGTTAAGTTTACTTAGGTCCTAAGATGTAATATTTCTAGAAGGTGTTAGTTATTATTAGATATTATCTTTTCTTTTGACTTATAACACATGTGCCCTAGGTAGTTGTCATAAGTTGTCACATGTCATAGGATTAAGATACTTGTCATAATCATGTTTAATCTTATGTTTCACCTTGGATGTATAACTAGGTGGTCACATACATTGTATATTTAACTATCGGATAATCAATTCCATTACAATCTTGAGCATTGCATTTGATCTCTCTTGTACTTTCATGAAGTGCCTAGATCTTGGTTGGCTATAATCTTGATAAAAATATTGCATGGTGTAGCTTGTTATTCTATACCAACTCTTACTATGAGGCAACATGGATGCTTCCCACATAAATCTCCTCTAGTGCTCAACCATATTGGGCACACACTCTCCTAGTGTAGAGTAAAAAAAATAAAATTATTGGGAATCAATGCACTACTCACTAATTTGCATAGATACAATTCCATCCGAAGAACCACCTATATGAAGGAATCCAAATATAGCTACATCCCTCTAACTAGAGTATCTATCCTCCCAAAACGTATCTGTAATGTTATCTCGACTACCTTGCCAATGTTATACACATGTCATCCCCTAATACAAATACACATGATCCACTAAACGTCATCTAATGTCATGATGATCTCCCTCATGGGGAGATAGAAGGTGTTCATCTCCAATCACCACCTCTCTCCTAGTGTCATTAGTAATTCTATATGGACCCCAATGGTTCAGATTTGTGATAGACATGGAACTATTCCCTCCTCTAGTAGAGTCAAGTTTGCATCCTTAAATTAGCATGATAGTTGTAGCACCGTCAATCACCTCTTGTGGGTCACCATCATTTATAATCTATACACCACATCCTAAATCAAAATGTCAATCCTTCTAATTGTTCCGAGTAGGAATGTGAGCAGTGGTAGAAATTTTAAATCTACTAGTGAAGATGGAGATGAAGAAGATAACTCAAAAGATGCAACTAATTCACTTTCATGGGTGGTCTTCTACTTGGGCCACTTTTTCCATTTTTTAGTTTGTTTGGGGAGGGCTTGCATGGTCTATGTTGTAGCTTCCATCTATATTTTCTTGTCTTTTGCTTCCTCTATTTCACTAACCCTTTTTCTAGTTGTGGTGGTGTTTGGCTTCATATTTGGTGCTAACAGTGGAGTTATTTTTGGTGATCCTATTGATGTTGATCCCTCTACTAAGGATTTTGACTTGGCCTCTATTTTTGGTTTCTCATCTTCTCTCTTGGGTTTGATCCTTGGTGGTAAAGCTATGTGTGACAATTGCTTCAACATTAGGGTGGTTGTTCGTTTTGATGATTTGAGAAATGTATTGTTGCTCTGGGTGATCCCACAAAGTTGGTTTATAATTTCTGGGAGATTTTGATTTTTACTAAAATCGCATATTTTTAGAAAATATAATGATTTAAGCCTTAAAAATTTCCATTTAAAGCATTCCAATTGAATAGGGTTTGGTCAAACTACCTTAGATCAAACCCCCTTCGATAGAACCCCACTAGTTTTAAACCATACCTATACTAGAGTCTCCTTTACACCTATCAAAATGCTGATAAAAACAACTTTTGATTTAAATTTTTGGGGATCAAATGAATTCATTTGATTTTATATTTTTGTAAGTATGTATTCCTTATTATAAGCTTCTAAAAAAGTATAATTTTAAATAAATTTAATTTTATTATTATATTTATATTTTATTTCTTGTGAATGTAGGTTTTTCACCGAAAATCAAGCTCTTTGTTTAGCACATGTGGAAAAATATAATATTATCAATTTAAAAAAATATATATATGAGTGCACTAGATATTGAAGTCCTTGATCCAACAAAAAAAATAAAAATTCGATACATACAAAAAAAGTTGTGTTATATAGTCCGCCTATGTCTAAATCCTAATTGGTTTGAGTTCTAAACTTGATTAAGGAAAACCTATTCAATAAAACACTATGAAACCAATTGGAAGCACTAGATATCAAAGTTAAAAATATAAATTAAAAAAAAATCCTTCATGGAAAAAAAATTATGTGTTATACGGTGAGCGTCACTCCTTAAAAATGGTGTTTACTAAAAAAATAGTTTTCAAAGGAGATGGAAAAAGAAGTGCAATATAATTCCAAAAAGTTTGAAAACAATATATTCAGAATCTACAAAAAAAATATCACAAATCACTAGTTTGCATCATCTTCAAATTTCTCACAATTTAGCCACTATAGGTGCCCAAAAGTGAAGATTTAGTAGAAAAAATCAGTTCAATATTTAGTTTGGCTAGAAATTGTAAACCAGTATTGTGGTATCACCCCTCTATTAGAAACGACTCAGGTGTTATTCCCTATGCTTGTCGCTAAGGGTTTGTTTACCCTCTTCTCTGGTTTTTATGGATTTTGCTTGCTTTGGGACAAATCTTGGGGTTGTGCCTCTCCTAATTTAGCTCTTTATTTGAAGAGTTGCGACCATTTTGGATGCCTGTATTGGTGGTTCTGGGCCGGGGTTGGGTATTTCCTTACTTATTCTTAGTTCAAAAAGAATAATAGTGCTTGACATTTTAGGTGCCTCTTCATGGTTGGGTTTGGTGTCCAAGGGCTCCTTCTTAGGAGATGGTATTGGAAAAGCTTTGTTCTCCCCTACTATTGGTGGAGTTGGTTTCTTTGTTTGTGTGGTTGATGTCGAAGTTCTTGGGACTCTAGTGTTGTGTTCTAGATCTTGGTGGCTCTTTTCTTTGCTTGGGTGTTCTCTGGTATGCAATAATTTTCATTGCAGAACTGCTAAGCCCTTTGTTTTGCCTCCCTTAATTAAGGAAGGCCATTTTGGGGGCTTATTTGGTTTCTTGGAAGTATTTTAGAGTTATTTCTCTATTTTTGGTGTTGTTACTATGTTGCCTAGAGTTGATTTGCCATCCATAGTTTGGTTATTGGCATCTGGTGTTCTGAAGCTATCACTTCACATTATACTACTTTGGTTTTAATGGTCATGTTCTCTAGGATAAGAATTACCCCTACCTTATTTCTCTTGGTTGGGGAGTTTTCCATGCCTATTTTGAAAACCCTAATCCTCTTAGTGCTTAATGGAGTTGTTCTTGTCCCTTCTACTAGTTTAATCTCTCCCTTGCAACACACTTTTTATGATTCTCCTATTGAGGTGAATTTTTGTTCTGGGGTGGTGTTGGGAAGCTTTCTTCCTCGTGGTGGCTTTCTTCTTTACAACTCCTTTTGAGGTGGATTGTGCTCCTTTGGAGGTGGAGGTTGGGTCTGCTAGTAAGGTGGGATTCTTTTGGAAAAGGATTCATTTTTCTCTTTTATTTATGGTGTGTTCAATGTAGGAAGTTCTTGAGTTGTTTCTTGGGGGTTGCAACCCTTCATTTATTGTTTAAGATGAAGGATTTTTCTATTTTTCCCCTATTTTTGTAGGGTTGTATTTTATGTCTTGATGTGTAAGGGGAGAAAAGGACGTTAGATTCAAATTCAAGATGAACATGAATGCAATTTGATAAAAGGAATCTAATCTACAACTAAGTGCACAAATATAAAATCTAAAACTCCTACACATACAATATTTAAACTATACTATTGTAAAAATGATAAGGAATCTAATAATTACCAAATGAAATGAAAGAGAAAAGATAGTTTCACCATCCTGTAGTGTAGTGTATTTGCTTGATGTTGGATTGCTCTTATCACATTGAAACCTCGAAAGTTTGTGTGCAAAGTTTGGATGAATGCTTGGTTGATCGAAGGAAGGAATGAAGCTTTTTCAATGGTGTTCTTGATAGCACTTAATTGATCAATACATGTTGATTCTTTGATCCTTATTTGTGAGGAAAGGGGTTTGGTATATAGAAAATGTGATTTGAAATGGATGATCAAGATCATTTTGAAGAATATCTAGATCAACAATCGGAGTGTGTTGAGAGGAATTACACATGAGAAATTTGTGCAAAGTTGATTACACAATTTGGGTGATTGAGAAATAGATTGGCCAATCAGGGATGTGATTGATCAGTTAACAGATTTAGATTGATTAGTCAGGATTGTGATGGCCTAGTTAGGAATGTGATGGCTTAGTTAGGAATTGTGATGGCTTTTTTAATAGAATAGATTGTTTAGTTAACAAATTAGATTGCTCAGTCAACAATCATAATTTTCTCAATTAGAAAGTGGGTGAGGAATATGAATTAATTGACTTAATTAATTAATTCCTTTTTGGAGTTGAACGTGCAAATCAAGTTTGACTTTTGCAAAAAAAGTTCAATTAGTTTGATTTGATTTTTGATGATGAATTTGAATAGTTTGATTTAATTATTCAAATTTTGGAGGGAAAGTGTTGTAATTAAATTATTATTTAATAATATAATCCGCTTAAAGGAATAAGGTGATTTAGTGATGTAATTAAATGATTTATGTTATTTAATCAATCAAGATGAAATAAAGTGGGATTGGGACTTTAAATAAAATAAATGTGATTTATTTAATTGGTTGAAATGATGAAACATGAATTAATCAAACAATGTTGTTTTATTTAACCAATAGAGGAATTAGGGCTTTCAAGACAGGTTTTATTAAATAAATGAAATTGATTTAGTTTGTCCAAAATGAAGAAAAAGTGAATAAATTAAAAAATGTTGTATTATTCAATTAATAAAGGAATTAGGGTTTTAGGACTTTATTAAATAAATGAAATTTATTTAATTTGTCCGAAATGATGAAAAAGTGAATTAATTAAATAATGTTGTATTATTCAATTAATAGACGAATTAAGGTTTTTGATGTTTTTTTGATGTGGTACAATTTGGGAACATTACAATATGATTCTGATATGTTCCTAGACATAATGGGATGATTTCGAGATGTTCTAAGGTGATTTTGAGATGATTCAAGATGATTCGAGACATAACGAGATGATTTCAAGTTGTTTCAGAATGTTATGGGATGATTATGAGATATTATGAGATGTGTCAAGACAAATCTGAGTCATTTTGAGATGTTATAGGATTATTCTTTATCATTCTGAGATATCATGAGACAAATTTGATTCATTCTAAGATGTGATGAGATGTTCTGGGATGGTATGGGACAATGTTCGATGTTGTTCAATGTTGTTTGATGTTGTTTGATGTCGTTCAATGTTGTTTGATGTTGTTTTGATGTTATTCAATGTTGTTCGATTCTATTTAATGTTGTTTGATGTTGTTCAATGTTGTTCGATGTTATTCAATGTTGTTCGATGTTGTTCAATGTTGTTTGATGGTGTTCAATGTTGTTCAATGTTGTTCGATGCTATTTGATGTTGTTCAATGATGCTTGATGTTTTTTGGGATGATGAATTAATTAAATGATGTTAAATCACTTAATTAATAGATGAATATGAGTGACAAAATGCTAGTTCACAAGCTAGGACATTATTAGGTGTCTACATTTTTCTCCTCTTTGATACAAAGTATTGGTTGCTTTGTTTCAAAGAACATTTCCCTAGTATGCCCCAGATGTAAGAGTTTCCCTAGTATGCCCCAAAAAGGATAGCATGGATGGTGCGCCCACAGGAAATTTGGTGAAAATTTTGGATAATGAACCAAAATTTTCAATAAGCTAATGTGATGCGTTAAGTGCAAGGACTGATAGAAGAAATTTTTGACTAGAAGAAAATTTTAGTAAGATTGAGAAGATAGAAGAAAGTGGATGATATTAGAAGAAAATTTTAGTAAGATAGTGATGTTATTGATGAATTGCTTTTGCTTTACTTGGAGGCTTCGTTATTTTGAACAATCTTGTTTGATGTAGCGAAAAAATATGATGCACCACAATATTAATTACCAAGGTGACTTTGTATCCATTGTGCAGACTTTGACTCTACAAACAAGGTGTACTCTTGCTCATACTAGACATACGAAAAATTTGTTTAAATTATATAGTTGGGTTGTGTTAAAAATGTTTCAAATTAGTCACATAGAGAGGTATAAGACACCTAACATGAAAATGCTACACAAATTTATGACCATTTACACAAAGAGATATGAAATAACTAACATGCAACTGCTACACAAATTTTTTCAACACAACTTTCATACGCTCAATAAAGCAAGTATAAACCATGGTAGTTTCACAAAAATATCCAACAAACAACAAACTAAAATGATGCTCAATTGTCCTCATTCCTTCCTCTCTAAATCCTTATGGACATCCTCGAGAGATCCAAGGAATGAATCAATAATAAAAATTGAAAAGTTAAGACTACTAAAAAGATAAAAACAATGTTGGTGTATCACTTGCTCTATCTATTATGGGACTATTATCTGGCATTGATCATGTCTATCGTAGGACCGAATCTCTTAAGACATATCTCACGATGTTGTTGGAAATTATCAATAGATAGGAAGCTATACTTGGAATTTTTTTTGTCTTCTTGTGTTCAGATCCTTGTGATTGTTTGCTTGAAAGTGTTTTGTGAAAGGGTGAGTGTGATGATCTGTTTATTATGGATGAACCTTTATTGTAGATAAGCGATAGTGGAAATAGATTTTTTTTGAGATTTTTCAAACATTTTTGTGTTTTTTTATGTTTATTTGAATTTTTTTTGTTGTGTTTCCAAGTTATCTGAATGATTTTGTTTTTTCAATTGTCGAGGAGCTATGGAGAGGATTTAGGAAGCCTCACATTGCACATATGTGTTTCAAGATTTTGGATGTCCTTTAGGCATTGGTTTCATAGTATGTACCTTTTCACTTCTTATTTTTTGTTTTGTTATGTTCTCGTATAGTGTGTATAAATTTTCTTGAGTCAATAGCAAAGTTTTGGTGATTTCTGAGTAGTTGCATCGGTTTTGGTGCTTTTATGGTATGAAAAACTATGATTTTGTTTGAAATTTTGTGCTATTGTCATAAACTGGAGCTTTTGTTTCATGCAATTGTTTTAAAATTGCACCATTGTTTCATGCAGTTGTCCTTAAACTATGTAGTTGTTCTAAACTTGCGCTATTGTTTCATGTAGTTGTCTTGAAACTCTACAGTTGTTCTAAACTTGCACTATTGTTTCATGCAATTTCCTTGAAATATCACTTTTTTTTAATGCAGTTGTCCTAAAATCTCACTTTTGTTTCATGTAGTTGTCTTGAAATTCTCGCATTTTTCCATCCAGTTGTCCTAAAACCTTGCTTTTGTTTTCTTTGTGAATTGTAATTTTACCCTATCTTCAAATGACCATATCT
This sequence comes from Sequoiadendron giganteum, assembly GCA_007115665.2. NCBI lineage: Eukaryota > Viridiplantae > Streptophyta > Pinopsida > Cupressales > Cupressaceae > Sequoiadendron > Sequoiadendron giganteum. Next base: position 149,274,845 of record CM021105.1, read on the forward strand.
TGGTCATACAAAAGTATTTTTCAACGATTCTTTTTCAAATGGGGTAGAATTTCATGATCTTTACAATGGTGTAGGTTGTTTTTAGGTTTTGTGTAGTTAAATTTTCCATTGGTGTCATGAGATTGCATTTACCTTTTTTTCATTTAAACCTTGTTAGCATTTGCTTGTTGTCATCCTAAATGTCATTAGTCATCATGTTTTTGTGTCATTTTATGTTGCTTGAAATATTTAGAGTGAAACCCTAACATCATGGGATAAAATTCTTATAGGTGGTCCTCAAACTACCATAGTTGAGGGAGAGACGACTTCGGGATCTATTTGATTTGATTACCAGTTTCATGGGTTTTGTGAATATATTTTGGATTTTGGAATTTTGAATTTGTTTGGATTTTGTATTTTTGACTAAGTTTGAAGAAATAATGATAAAAACCTAATGGGACTGACCTAAGGCCTCAGGAGATGATCAGAGATAAGCCTTTCCTACGTTGTACACACAAAGACCATGTAGTTCGACAATTTGTGTAACACCCCTACTTTTTGCTTTCTGGACTAGACAATGTGTCCTTGTTTTTCTTTGATTTGTGTTTCTGGATTTTCTAATACTATATCTTGTGTGTGTTATTTGTTCACTATTTATAGAATGATGAACTATTATTTGATGTGATGTGGTTTATCTGATGTTTTATTTTGCACGCTTTAATTGGAGTAATTATGTTAGTTGATATAACATGTGATTGCATATGAGATTATTGAGTATGATGGAAATGTTAGTTATGATGATTGTATTGGTGAAGGGGACAGGTTTGCATCACTTGCTTGTGAGCGCCTTGTGATTCTATGATTTCTTCTCCATGGTGTGTATTTTATGTTGCTTATATATGTATGATGTTGGTTACTATGTTTTCAGGTTTGCAAGTACATGACATTGACTCCACCTAGTTCACAGGTTTGAACGTGTCGATCCAACAGTTAAGTTGAATGGGAGATAGTAGCTACGTAACTTGTGTCAAGTCTACACCCTAGCCATAGTGTGTCGTCAGTCATGTGTGTCGAGTCGTTGTTTGCCATGTTTTAATGTTATTTAATTCTGAAGGTATTTTTGATTTGGAAATAAATATTTAGAATTATTACATTAAATTATGCTAATGATTATTTAATTTAAAATTGAAATTGTGGATATAAGTTTATATTTAAATTAATTAATTAAATTAAATTTATTTAATTAATTAAATTTAATCCAATGGGTTGAATTTATTTAATAAATAATTAAAATTAATTAATTAAATGTTAGGTTGAGAAAATTAAAAGAAAGAAAAGAATTTAATTCATTTTGAAATTTTATTTCAATTAGTCGGAATTAAATTAGAATTTGGAATTAAATTTGTATTTGGGAAATTAGTTTTCAATTTTTGGAATTATTTTATTATTTGGAATTATTAAATGAAATCAATATTAGATTTGGTTGTTGAAGATATTTTGAATTATGCCAGCATGTGTAAGTTTAATTAATTAGAAGAGTTTGTTGCTAGTTCATTCATGGGAGAGAATTTTGGGGAAATTGAAAAGAAAGAGGAAAGTTTATTCACGGGAGTAGGAGGATATTTTTGGAAGGAGAAAGATATTTTTTTTAAGAGGAAGATTTTTGAAAAATATACAGGGGATTGTTTTGGGAAATTCATGGCTTTAGAATTGCATTGGAGTTATTCTAGTAAATTTTGTTGTGTTTGTTGGTTGCTTTCTTGGTTGGAATCACTAGATTGTTGGATAGAAGCTATGAAAGTTTTGGAGGAGGCACTGCATCAAATTTCCATTTCCTAAAGCTTCTTTACTCAGGTTTTCTTCTGTGTTTTTGGATTGTTCTTGGTTTGCTTTTAAAATTGTAGTGGTTAAATATTTGATTGTTAAATCTATTTAAGAAAATAATTTGTTATTAGAAGGAAGAAATTAAATAAATAAATTTAGAAGGTTTTGTTGTTCCTGTGAAATTTCTTCAGGGAAATTGTAAAAACCTATGTAGAATTTAATTCATTTGAGGAAATTGTTAGTTTTGGTTGTCAAATCAAACCTAGAGGTTGAACAACACATTTAGATTTGTCCTAGAAAATTTAATTCATTGTAGAAAATCAATTTATTTATTAAACCTCTGTAGAAATTGCGATAGAGAAACCTAAAGGATTTTCTTATTGAAAGTTTTCGGAAAGAAATTTAGATCTTTCTTAGTTCCTTGTTCTTTTCTTGTCCTTGAATTTGGAGAAAATTGATTAAAACAATTTAATTTTAAATCTCTGTGAATTTTGGATTGTCTCTAAAAAATTGCATAATTTCAACTGTAGGTGAATGTTTACCCAAAATTTCCCCAATTTATTTATCATGTTAAATCCGTTATATATATATATATATATAAAATGAATTTATATATATATATAATGAAGTTATATATATATATATATAATGAATTTATATATATATATAATATTTATATATATATTTTCTATGTTAAAAAAAAAAATATACTATTTTAATTTCCTTTTCCATCGCCATATGACTGATGTGTTTTTGTGGAAGAGATTGAAATTTTGTTTATAAAAAAATGAATTGCAAATTTTCCTTTCGCTGTTTGTGCTGAGTGTGAATAGTGTTTTGGGTGGCATAGCACTGCCCTAACTCAATGGAGGGTGTGGTTGTCTCAAGGACAATTCCCTCCACTAAGTGGAGGGATCGTTGCGTTGAGGCAGTGCAACCCCCATTGGGGAGGCCACTGGTATAATGCAGGTGGGGTAGGGGTTTGGTTGTGGCCAACCCCTCTCCAATCCCTTTGTTGTTTATTTTTATTTTTATTTTTAATTGTCCACTATTGCATGAATAGTGGTGTTCATCATTATTGGTATAAATGAAGGGGTTAGTTATATCATTTAACAATATATATTTATATGATATATATATCTATTTATATATATAGTATATGTATATATATAAATATGTCATATTTTATTATATTAGATTGGGATTATAATAATGTTTTTAGTAGAAAATATACAATATAATATATTTAATATATATATATTTAAAAAGATATATATAATTAAATATATAAAAAAAAAATATGTGAGGTTGTATTATAGGAATAATTATAATTGCATGTTTAATTAAGTAATAATAATAATTGTGTACATGGATATATTGCATGTGTATATATCATGAGCATGTATATTTAAATTTATAGTTTAATATTTTGTCCTATTTTATTTAGGTGCATGTAATTATTGTGAATGGAGATTTTAAAGATAAGGGTTGCTTGGCGGGGCATTACAATTTGACTCAAAGCATAAAATTATTTTTTGGGATAAAAAATTCTTGGATTGATATTCAACTTTCGTGTCTAGAGGATATGTTGTGATAAATCTACTTGAACTAGCTATGGGGTTCAAGAAAATGTTGATATATTAGTTTGTTTGAGTGAAGGAATACTCCAACGATTTTTTTCATTGATTTTTTTCACATGTTTTTGATTTTTAGCATTTTTAAATGTTTTTCGATTTTTACCCTTTTTCTTGGGGTGTAAGATGTTGAAAACTTGGATTAGTACTTTACCTTGTTTTCTTTTAGAGGATATGTTGTGGAAAAGCTTACTTGAACTATCTATGGGATTGAAGCAACTGTTGATGTCTTAGAAATTTTGAGTGAAGGAATACTCCATGTTGTCACCATCTCTGAAGGTTACCTTGTTGGTGGTACACCTTATTTTTGGGATGAATTGTTCATATTGTATAGGATATGTTACGAAAAAACTTACTTGAACTAGCTATGGGGTTCAAGCAACTATTGATATCTTATAAATTTTGAGCAAAGGAATACTCCATGTTTTCATCATCTTTGAAGGTTACCTTGGTAGTGCATTGGTGATACACCTTGTTTTTTATACGAACTATTTCAAAGGTTACCCTGATAGTGCATTGGTGGTATATCTTGTTGATGGGGTAAATGCATAGATCACAACATGAGCTAGAAGACATAGATCAAGATTTATTCTAAAGCAAGATGCAAGCATTTTTCCCCTACTGGTTTAGCAATGTAGGTGATGGATTATATTGTGATAGGATAACATGTTTGGATAGAGTATGCCCTTTTGGAAAATGCCTCATGGCTTAGATAATGCTGGATAAGATAGGATCAATGATAGTGACCTATGTCAATATTTTTTCCATAAGTGTAAAATGTATATCAAGAATTTGTCAAGATCAAGATAAGCTGGATTTTTCGAAATAATGGCTTGGGTTCGTTCTGGATAGGCTGAGATGCTTCCTCCTGAAATGGCACATGTAGATTCTCTACTCTTATACATGATTCCTATTTGCTAGGTTTTCATTATGGTACTTTTCTAAAGCACCACCATAGTGGTTTTCACTAGAGGACAATTTTTTTCTTGACTATTTTTCTTGATTTTTTTGATGTCACACAATACGCCCGTTTACCAGGTTTTCATCATGGTGACCATTTTTTTTCTCACGTTGAACCACCTGGTGGTGTTGATGTAAATTTTTTTGGTGTTCATATGATTGTTGTTGATGTCATGATGTGCCAACGATATCCTGCTTGGAGGATTTGTTTTTCTAGGATACAAGTGCTTAAATGTAACCCCTGGAAATTCTTATCTTCTTTGTTGATATTGGAGTTAACCTTACCTTGACATGTAAATCATGATAGAGTGCCCTTAGAGTTCTTATGATAAAGAGTTACTACCAATACATGGTCAATGTGAGATTTGGATATCATGGATGGAAAAATACGTTGAGGGATCATATGATATTTAGATGGATTGGTTGACAGTTTGGAACCTTTGACTCTACAAAATTGGGATGATGAGAAATGATATGTGGATATGGAGATTCAATTGGGACCAACATCATGATATACCTTGTAAGTTGTTGTTGAATCTTTCTTTTGCATTTCTGGACATTTTTTATGGATGAACTTCCCTTTTTTATTTTTCCCCATAGTTTCTTTGACTTTAATGGAGTTTGATAGGGATGATTTTCTTGCTTTTTCCTTTGTATCCATTTGAATTTTTCTTGTTCATTTGTCTTGTCAATTATTTTGTTTGAATGAATTGTTCCTTTCTTTGATATAGCTTTTTATTTTGTTGTTGGTCCTAATGAGAGGATGGAAATATATGTGGATGATGATTCATGACATGGGTAGTTGTTATGTTGGTAGAAAATTCATCATAAGAACTCTTTGTGCTCTCTATGTTGATTCTTTCATTAGATAAAGTTTCCCCCAATATTATGGAGGTATCATTGATATGTTTGGATTCATTTGAATAACCCAAACCTTGATGCTTAGGATTTCCAATAATATGCGTTGGTTCTAAGATACCTTGTTCATGTAGGCCTAATCCTCTATCTTGGTACAAAATTCGTTGAGAGAGTTTATTTGCAATGGGATATATCTTACATTAGAAATAAGGTGCTAATATTCTTTTTCTCTGATGTGGATCTTCAAATGTGGGATACCTTCTTGATTGATATCTTTCACCTAATTTTGTAAAATATTAGATTTTAATGCTTCTTCAAGAGGTGTTTCTAATTTACTACCCATGTAAAAGTATTCCTCGTGATTCATTTTTTATATGTCTTCATAGGATGTTTCTAATTCACTGCTTATATATAAGTCCTCTTCCTGATCCTTTTCTGATATGTCTATATAGGATTTTTATGATTCACAACTTATGTATAAGTCTTCTTCATGTTCCCTTTTTGATATGTCTCTCGATTTTGTTGTGTCTTGATCTTGTGTAAAGATGTTAACATTAGGAGACTCCTTTTCCTTGGTAATGATTTCAAGAGTATGAGACTCTTTTATTGGATGAAGGTCATCTACATTTTCATTAGGAGTAAGTGTCTCATGGGTAGATTTATGTGTGCTTGGTATATGGATTTTTTCTTTTTTGGGGAAACATAGGATATCTTGGAAGATATCTGCCAAGTCATTATAGTATTTTGATGATAGGGATTATTGATCTCAACTTTGTGTGGTATCATCTTTGATATGCTTTGAATATTATTCTTGACATGGGTCAGTTTCAAAGAAGGGATTGCTTGTAAAGGATCCTTAGCTTCCTCAAAATGTGGACATATGGGTAATGACTCTTAGCTTAGATCTTCTATATTGGGTATAAGCATTGGATCAATAGTCTCTTGATCATCAATATATATTGCCATGAAGTTAGATGGTGTCAATATATCTTGAACTGAATCATTGCTAGACTTGGGTGACTGATTTTGATCATTCTTGGGATTAAATTCTGGGTATATGTCCTCTTGCTCACTATACGAGGTAGAAACATTGTCAATGTGATCGATGATAGATAGCTCTTGACCCTTGCTTTTAAATTTTGAGGTTGAGATACTATCATTGTTGTCATTGGTAGATGGCCCTTGAACGTCATTTTTAATAGCTATTTCTCCCTGATCAATGAGGTCTTGGATGAGGTTTTTGAGGGTAGAACATCTTGTCATTCGGTGACCCTTGATTTTGTGGAACTCACATTGTTCATACTGCTTATTCCAAGGGATTTTAAAGCTTGGTTCACCATTTAAGTTGGACTATCGTTAATTTTGAAAAGTTCCTATTGTACTAGTTCATGCATGATTACCTCTAAATTTTCTCCCAAAGGGGTGAATTTCCTTCCTGGTTGGTAATCTTTTGTTTGTGGCTTTTCTTGATATTTTTACTCTTGATTTGGTGGAACTCCTTGATACTATGTTTGAGGTACATTTTGATATTGCACTTGAGGTACATTTTGATATTGCACTTGAGGTACATTTTTATATTGCATTTGAGATACACCTTGGTATTGCAAAACTCCTTGATACTGTAGATATTGAAAGTGTATTTTATGTGGATATTGAGGTGTTTGTGGAATGATATCCATTTGTTGTGGATATGTAATGTTCCAAATTTTCACATGGCATTGACGATACATCAAATTTTGATTTCGTTTAAGTTTCTCAATATCTCTTTCCATTTTATCTAGGGCAATTTGATGTCCTAGACTTATTCCTTGATGGGGGTTTTGAAACCCTTGGTGTTTTTTCCCTAATTGATGTTGTGATCCTTAATAAGAGTGAATTGGGTAATAGATCGACATGTTTCAAGGATTTTTTGATTGCTCAGTACCCTATCAAAAAGGTCACTTGTTTTATATCCTCAAGGGAAACTTCCATCATTCATGGTGTTTGTTGGTGGGATATTGGTGGTATTTTTGTTGGTTTCCATCTTTCTCCTATTCTATTATCTTGTGGTTGTCATAAACAAATTGGGTCTCCTATGGGAGAGTGGTGTACTCTCTAGTTGACTCAAACTCTAAGGACCTGATGTTTTTCCTACAAATTATGTAAGATACTAGAAATATTGGAACATATTCGGATTTTGATAGTAGTAGAAGGAATACAAGTTCAGATTATTCTTGGAAGCATGTTTATAAGAGCTATATACCAACCTAGTTCTAGTTTTGTGAAGTTCCCAAAGGTGTTCCTTGAGATCTTTTGGACTAAGATGCCTAAGTCTAAAATGATGACTTGTGGACTTTACCTTTTTTAAGATCATGAAGGGGATAATTATTTCCACATGGGTGGTGGTAATACATATCTCTCTATTGATATGTTAGCGTTCTCTTCCTCTTCATCTAGGATAATTGATGTGGTGAGAAACTGGTGGGGTGTTTCGTTCTTCTAAAAAATGAAGGTTCTCAAGCTACTTATGATGTCAGTTTGTTCACCTTTGATGTATGTGACACTAGGTTGAAGGACTTGTACTACAAGATCTGGTTGCTGAATTGGGGCAGTTGGTCACCAGATGGTCATAAAGTTTGATGGTGTTATAGGATGGTTGTTGTGAAGCTCAAGACCCTAGGATTTTAGTGCTATTTTGGAATGATACTACTTTTTAGAAATCAAAATGTTGAAGAACTAAGGTCGATATTACCCTTCCTTGTCCAGAGGATATGTTGTGGGAAAGTTTACTTGTATTATGTATGAGTCCCAAGTAACTATTGATATCATAGACATTTGAGTGGAGGAATGACCTTAATGATTTGTTTGATTTTGATTTCAAATAGGTAGGATGAAAATAATGGATGTGGGACTATCTAATCTTTTAGCATTCCAATTTTTTTGGTTCAAACAATGATCTTATACGCAACTTTCTCTCAGCTTTTTCTCCATGTTTTGAAGTATGGAAAGTGATAAGACAACACTTGGATGGACTCAGCAACCATGGACTTATGTGACCTTCATGTCTATAACTTAGGTTGTGAAATCACAACACCCAATCCATAGTTCCCAAATGTTCACTTTGATTAATGTACCCTGGAATCAAAGCCAAAATGTTTAGAAAACTTTAAGGAAAGATCCTTTCAAAGGGGTGAAAACATAAGGCTTCTCTCACAAGTATTCACTAAATCAAAGGCCTTTTGGTTCAACCATCTTGTTCAGTGTTTGTTTTGAATGTGTTCTTTTTCTTAAAAAAAAAACACAAAACTTGATGTCAAATTGTTTTGAATGTAATGGACCAAGTTTAACTTGAACCATTAATTACAACCCTAGGGGATACACACCATTCTCTTAGGTAGGCTTGCTTCATGATCCGAAGAGACGATTTTACATGCAAATTATAGTGTGGGCCTATAGTCAAACATGACAAGTAACTTCTCATAAGTAAATTCTGATGCACCACTTTCAAAGAATTTTTTTGTATAATAGGGTGGCATATAAACAATTTATTTCTTAGTTGTAACTGTGAACACAAAAATCTATCACTCACCCACTGGCCACTTAATGCTCATTAACCATTCCCGTTCCACTTAAGGCATGGGATTAGGTGCAGTTTGTTGTCAACATGGCTTGAAGCTCTACTTTCTTACAATTTCACAAACTTTAATATAGCCCGCTAGTAAATGTGCTTCGAGACCTTGCAATGAGTTCTCCAGCATGATATGTATCTCAAGGCAAGCCCCCTCTTTAAGGTAAACTTAAAAATAAAGTTCAATGCTCAAAAATGTTCTTTCACTCACCCAAGATTGCCAAAATGTGTGAGGGGAGAAGATAAAACACTTTATCTTTGCCAATCAATGAATGCACAGTAAACTATCCATAGAAAATTGATTCTTTTTAAACACCTCAAGTGATGTTATCCACACAAAAAATAATGAGTAAAGAAAAACAAAGTTCTTTTTAACTTGTACCAATGTGAAATGTTCAGGTCATCAAGCAATTAAGATAGCAATGGTGAAAAATCATAAAGAAACATTTGTTCATTTTTTTGAGCTCCAATAGAAGTGTTTCTAAGAAAAGTTTTCCTAGTTCTATCTTGGTCAACAAATGTAGAATGTGTGTGCATCAACAAAATGGAAGAAAAAATTTGCTCTTTTATGCACCACAATTTAAAGGTTCGTAATTATGAAAACATGAAATGTGTTCATTTTTTAGAGCCCAAAATTGAAGTGTTTTTCTTTTCTTTTTATGAGCACCAAATGAAAGTTCCTAACTTAGAAAACTTAAAATTGGTTCATTTTAACAACACAAAAATCGAATGTGAGTTTGTTGTTGTTCATTTTAGTGCACCAAATGAAAAGTTCCTAACTTAGAAAAGCTTAAAATTGGTTTATTTTAACAACATCAAAATAAAATATGAGTTTGTTGTTGTTCATTTTAGAGAACCAAATGGTTTTTTTTTCCTAAAGTTAATAAAAGAACATTTGTGGATCAAAAACTTGGATCGGTCATCTTCCCTGTAACAAAGATGTTAAAGTTGATGGAATCCTACATCAGATCTGTCAATTCTTGCTTACACATCAAAAAACAAACAATAGTTAGTGAAAAACCCCATTAGAAGAGTGCAAGATCTATGTACTTGTTCGGGAGAGAAACTACTTAGAAAAAGACAAACAAATATGTAGAAAAGAACAACTACTCAGTTCTAGAAACAATTGCTAAAACCTAGACAAAAAAAATCTAACTCTATTAAAACACAAATGCATAGGTTTTAGACAAAGGTGACCTTACCATGACCATTGAATAATTCTTTAGACAAAAGTGTAGTTCTTCAGACAACTGCGTAGTTCTCTTGACAAACCAATGGTTAGTTTTTTTGGACAAGTGCTCAAGTTTTCTTTACAGGCACGTAGAACCTTTGTGGGATACATTTCTGAGACCTGTAGCTTCAAAAGTGACTCAAACAACTGTTAGAGGAGGGGACAAGGGTCCCACTAGGCATTCCAAAATGTGTGAGGGGGAAAAAGGATGCTAGATTAGAATTCAAGATGAACATGAATGGAATTTGACAAAAGGAATCTAATCTATAGTTAAATGCACAAATCCAAAAGCTAAAACTCCTCCACATACGAGATTTAAACTATACTATTGCAAAAATGATAAGGAATCTACTAATTACCAAATGAAATGAAAGAAAAGGATAGTTTCACCATCCCGTAGCAGAGTGTATTCACTTGATGTTGGATTGCTCTTATCACAACAAAGACTCCAAAGTTCGTGTGAAAAGTGTGGATAAATTCTTGGTTGATCGAAGGAAGGAATGAATCTTTATCAATGGTGTTCTTGACAACACTTTGTTGCTCAATGTATGTCTATTCTCTGATCCTTATTTGTGAGGAAAGGGGTTTATTATATAGAAACTAAGATTTGTAATGGATGATCAAGATCATCTTGAAGAATATCTAGATCAACAGTTGGAGTGTGTTGAGAGGAATTAGACATGAGAAAATTATGCAAAGTTGATTGCACAATTTTGTGATTGAGAAATAGATTGGCCAGTTAGGGATTTGATTGATCAGTTAATAGATTTAGATTGATCAATATAGATTGTGGTGGACTAGTTAGGAATGTGATGGCTTAGTTAGGAACTATGATCGCTTAGTTAGGAATTGTGATGGCTTAGTTAACAAAATAGATTGTTTAGTTAACAATTTGGATTGATTAGTTAACAAATTAGATTGCTCAAATAGAAATCATAATTTGCTCAATTAGAAAGTGGGTGAGGAATATGAATTAATTGACTTAATTAATTAATTCCTTTTTGGAGTTGAACATGCAAATCAAGTTTGAATTTTACAAACAAAGTTGCATTAGTTTGATTTGTTTTTTGATAATTGATTTGAATAGTTTGATTTAATTATTCAAATTTTGGAGAGAAAGTGTCATAGTTAAATTATTATTTAATAATTTAATCTACTTAGAGGAATAAGGTGATATAGTGACATAATTATATAATTGGTGTTATTTTATTAATCAAGACAAAATAAAGTGGGATTAGGAATTTATTAAATAAATGTGATTTATTTAATTGGTTGAAATGATGAAACATGAATTAATCAAATAATGTTGTTTGATTTAATCAATAGAGGAATCAGGGTTTTCAAGACTTTATTAAATAAATTAAATTTATTTAGTTTGTTCAAAATGATGCAAAAGTGAATTAATCAAATAATGTTGTATTATTCAATTAATAGAGGAATTAGGGTTTTTGATGTTGTTTTGATGTGGTACGATGTGGGAACATTGCAGTATGATTCTGATATGTTCTGAGACATTACAGGATGATTCTGAGATGTTTTGAGGTGATTTTGATATGATTCAAGATGATCAAAGATATTATAGGATGATTTCTAGCTATTTTGGGATGTTTTGGGATGATTCTGAGATATTATGAGATATTCTAAGACAAATCTGAATCATTCTAAGATGTTACAGGATGATTTTGAGTCATTATGAGATATTATAGGACAAATCTGATTCATTCTAAGATGTTACAAGATGTTATGGGATGGTGTGGGATGATATTCAATGTTGTTCTATGTTGTTTTGATGTTGTTCGATGTTGTTTCAATGTTTTTTAATTTTGTTTGATGTTGTTTGATGTTGTTTGATGTTGTTCAATGCTGTTTGATGCTATTTGGGATGATGAATTAATTAAACGATGTAAATCACCTAATTAATAGATGAATATGAGTTCCAAAATGCTAGTTCACAAGCTAGGACATTTTTAGGTGTCTACAGTTGGTTTCTTTTGTTACAGTTGCCTATGTTTCTTGCAATTGGTCTTTGTCTTTTGGTTTCATGTCTCGATCTAAAGTATAGATTGTTTTTTGTTCTTCTAGGCTCATTACTAGTGAGTCTCACTCTTTTTTTTGGTTGACTCATTTTCTGTGAGTCACCTATCTTTTGCCTCTATGGTTGCTTTATAATACGTACTAGCCCTTCTAATTTTCATCTAATCAAAATATGTCACTTCTATCATAATCCACATTTTATTTTGTTTCTAGACCCCTATCCACCCCTAGTGTATTTCATCATTCATACAATGCATTCACATTTTCCTCAAATTTCCTCTTTATTCACATTCACCCCTTCATAAGACACATTTTCCTTATATTCTTTGCAATTTCCTTATGGTTAATTTTTCCTCCTTATGCATATTCATTATTTTCCAGTTGTATTTTCCTTAACTCTTGTGAATTCACCTTATAAGTACTTTTTTTATCCTTTGGTGCATTCACTAATTTCTTAGAATATTTTTGTTTTACGATGTATATTCATCCTTTAGGACACATTCACTTCATTTTCTACCCATTCTCTTAATAATATGCACATTCACCTTATCTTCGGTAGATTCACTTGTTTTTAAGTCCATTGAATTAAAAATATTTGCATTCACTTTGATTTTTTTGATTCTCTTTAAAATTTCTGCTTTCACCATTCTAAAGTGGGTTCAATTCGATTTGTTCATATTTTCCTAAACTGTTCAATTTTTCCTAATCATGTTAGGAAAATACACCACATGTAATTTTTCACTTAGCATTAAATGCATCAAATTATACCCTAAAGGAAGTCTTGATTTATGTATATAACCACCCAAGTCTCCCCAATTCCTTACAAACCTCACTTGGTATGCATGGTGCTCCAAAAATAGGACATATGCATCATCTTCACTTTAATAATTTTCTACACTCCTCACCAAATCCACTATTCACTTAGGGTAAACAATATATTAATAATCCCCTAATTATTATTTATATCATCCCCTTCATATATTCTACTATTATTTACTCATCCTAACAATATATTTACCTCCCTATCTAGTTTTCCCTCATTTTATTCTTTTGAGAGGCTGCTTGGGTCCATTTTTCCCAGCCACCCTTGAGGAGACATCACCCGCCCTACAATTTTCCATTATTTTTCCTACATCATGGAATCTATAGTACTCAATCTTCTTCACATCAGTTGTATTTCATTTTCTTTGAAACATTATTATTCTAATGTTATTTAAAAGAGGTGCAATATGTAGACACCTAAAATTGACCAGTAAATTTTCTCAATTTATCCCTACTTATCCTATCCTTGGTCCCATATATTAATTAAATAATATCCTATTTATTTGATAATATTTTCTATTTATTTTTATTTCATCATATTCTCATTAATTATATTAACTAAATAATTTTTTAATTATTTAATTAATATTACCTATTTTCTTCTATTTTTCTATATCCTAGTATAAGCTAATTTATTCTAATTATCTACTCTTCACTAACCATAGTCCCATTTCTTTTTTAAGATTAAATAATCATTTCTATTTATTTTATTTACCTCTCCTATTCCATCTCCTTTGAATGAATCAAATAAATGCATTTTTATTTAATTAATTTCATCTCTCCAAATGTGTCATCCTACAACTTTTTCCACTTTCCCTAATTGTAATCCTAATCCCCACCTAATATAACCCCAATCCATGGTTAAGGGAGAGGTCACACTTCCCTTAAATTCACCACCCACCAAGTACCAATCCTTAATATATATTTTTAATTTTCAAAGGGACCCTCACATTGATTTCCATTCCAAATTACTCCAATGTACACCAAAGAAATTTTAAATCCCTGTATTCTCCCTCATCTCCATATCTTGGAGTGTGAGGATAAATATTATCATTACAGTAAGATCTCCTCTTCATGTTCCAATGGTAACATCCCTCTCTCACTCATTCTTTACCTGACACATGGCATCATATCATGCCTTGAGATATCTAGCTCATTTCTACCCATTGATCTTTATCTTATAATCTTAGTCCTTAATCCATTTCACCCCCAATAAAGAAAACCCAACACCTAGCCATTTTCACAAGAACACAACTATTGATCACTTGAGCATTTTTATGCTACCAAAATTATTATGTGAGCACACAACAAATATATCAAATTTATGATCATAGGAACATTCTCACAATGGGAAGTTTAATATAATTTTAGTTGGTCAAATTTAATTTTTCTTTAACCTCTTTGGCCCAATATTGAGCTTTTTTCTTATTATTTGTGTTGTTTGGTTTAAGATAATTGAATCTTTTTCTTTGGCACAAATTCCCACACACAATGTCTATCAAAAGATTCCTTCAATATTTGGAAAATAAGTTGGACTTGTTCCATATCCTTCAACATATCACTTCCAATTATCAATCTATCCTCTATGTCATTCCATCTAATGGGTACAACACTTTCTATAATATATTTCCTTAAATGGTGTCATATCAATATCTTAATGATATGATTTGTTATGTGTAAACTAGAATAATATAAGATACTCTTTCCATCTCTACTAATATTTCATGTAGTACATTATCAATATGTATTTTAACACCTAGGATACCTACTAAATCTATTCATAAGTTTCTATATTAACATATACACTAGAATTTAGCTAAGTACCTAAAGCTAAATTTATTTTTTTCTAAAATATTGAAGTAATCCTTACATCCCTATGAAAGAAATTATTTTTGGAACACCATGCAATCTAAAAAATTCATGCATAAATAATTTTGATAGAATAAGTGATCCATCACTTGGATTATTATGAATAAAGTGAGATACCTTGGTTAAATTATCAACCACAAGAAAATAACATGATGTTGATTCTTCATCATAGTTAATCTTTAGAAAATTTCTATATTGATGAATTATAAATTATATTCTAGAACCTAATGAGGATAAATAAGACCTAATGAATACAAACTTTACAACATCTCCCTTAAGTTGATCTAATAAATATAATTGGTTTAAATCCATTGACATCATTGCCACTCCTAGATGGATTGATTAAGGAGCACTATGTCACTCCCTTAATATTATATGTCTCAATTATGTTTGGTTTGGAACATAAATTATATCTTTGTATAACATATCCCTCAATATGATAGTTAGATGCATTATCTTTAAGAGATCCTCTAACCTTCTTAAATGTTGATCTTCTTACAATTTATTGAAAAGATATTGGTTATAGGTAGTTCTTAACACTAAGTTACAAATAATATGTGTATGATCCTACTTAGTGAGTCTACCAATATATTATATTTTCCTTTTATATAACCAATGTAAAACTCATAATAACTTAGAAATCCCAACCACCATCTTCTTCTAGAATTCAAATTTGCTTGATTAAAATAGACATGAGCCTTAAACTATCCATCATGAGATTAAATGGTTTACCTATAAGATAGTATCCCCACATATAAAGTACATATAACATTTCTACTAGTACTATATCATGGTGTGCATAATTTAATTCATATTTATTCATTTTTCTCTACTCATATGCTATGGCATGATGATTTTGCATCAATTCTCATCCTAGTCCATATCCTAGTGCATCAATAACAATAAATAATTTTCCATGTGGATCAAATACCTAAATTATAAGAATAGTAGTTAACTTATCTTTTAGAATTTACAAAGATAATTCACACTTTCCATTCTATTATAATGATTTGTCTTTCCCTTAAAGATGAGTAATTAGATTTTACATTCTAGAAAAATCTTTCCACAAACCTTCTATAGTATCTATCCAATGTCATAAAATTATAGACCTTATGCAAATTAGGGGGAAATCCAATCTATAATTGCTTTAATTTTAATAAGATATACATCAACACCTTCCTTTGTGATGATACTAAAAGGAAGAAAATTTTCTTAGATTGTCAATATAGTTGGAATTATCTTAATCTCTATATATCCAGCCTTAAATGCTAAAAAATATCTTCTTTATTCTTAGAGTAAATAAAATTATCATCAATGAATACAAGAATGAAGCTGCCAAAGTAATTCTTGAACACAATATTCATAAAGATTCATAAATGTTACTAGTCCATTGATAAATTGAAATCATGTAGCTATATATTGGTGTTACCTTTTATAGGAAAATAAAGCTTCCTCAACATATGATGTGTAGATTAATCCTTTTAATAATTATGAATATTTAGTAGAAGTTAATCATGTTGGATGGATTTTTATTGGTGTGTAGAACATGGACCAATCTCATGAAATTCACACTCTTGATTGCTTGGTGTAGTGTGAAAATTATATTGGTAGTTGAAACCCTCCATTGCATAGATGACAAAATGGGTTCCTTTCTCATTCTAGCTTGGTTCGCACTAGAGTCTATATTTTTAGGTATGGAGATTCCTTTGTTAGTAGAGAAACCATTGAGGTAGATATTTTTTTTGTTAGATTGATGGTAGAAGGGGGCTAATTTGGTAACAAACACATCCAATATCTCTTCAAGATTATTTATATAACTCCTACAATAGTGGTATCTTAGCACTATATAGATCATCCTATTTAAGGTATTAACAAATATTGCATCTCTTTTCAACCAATAGCACAATAGCCATGCATTGTTAGATTGGTGACATCAATGATAAGCACCAACATGCTACATGTTTTTATAAAATAGAATATTTTAAGTGTCTTGATTTTTTGGGTAGGCCAAAATATTATTGACACATTGATATTTGGATAATGATTTTTGTAGGAAAAATCTACTAGATTGTTATCCTTTTTGAAGAGCACAATATTGCCCTATGGGATTTTAAAAAGTAACCATTTATCTCAGTGGTGAACCCATAGTAAAATTTAACTTGTAGTCTGCAACAAATAGTGCAATGCTATAAATTTGTCAAACTCACAATATTTATATGTTGTACTTTTTATTAATCTAAAAAATGATCAAAACTATTAAAATCTAGATTTTATTTAATTATATTGAAGGAGAGGGTCCACCATTGACAACTCAATTCCTTTTACCGAATAGGGCAACACCTTTATTTTTTCAAACTAAGAACCTTGAAACCATGCATCGTAACATCACATAGATTTTGCAATGTCACCTCCCTACTTCATCTAAAATTTTAACAAGTCACTAGAACTCACCAAAAAATCAAACATATATTGCTCAACTAATAATGCAATGCTAAGTTTGAAAAAGTTAATAATTTGTGAGATGCTACCATGTCGATTCCACATGTATTGAATTGATGGTTTTGCCTAAGGTTACAATTGTGTTTTATTTTCTCATGACACAAGACACACTACCCACAAGGCTGGCAACTTCAACATATGGTGTAACCTTTTGATCTTCCATTCTAACGAGTTTTACAATATTCTGCAAGTCATTGATTTGAAAGAGCATTAACAAAGTTGTTTAAAACCATCCTTCCAAAGAAAGAATTGAAATCACGTGAAGTTGAAAATCCACCATAGCTCAAAATAATAGTGAAACCAAAAGGAGATGATCATTGTGTGAAAGAGAAAACATAAAGAAGAGCTCTATGAGCTATTTATTGTAAAAAAATCTATATAATATACTATTTATTTATTGTGCTCTCACCCATAAACAACATATGTATTGACTCTGGAGAACACACAAACTCTTTACCACAATAAGAAGAGTAAGAAGATAAATAAATAAAGGTAATAGTGAGATTGAAAGAAGATGATCATGGCGTGAAAGAGAAAACAAAAAGCAAAGGTCTATAGGTTGTTTATTATGGAAATAGATACCATACATGAACAATCTATACAATATAATAGTTAAGTATTGTGCTCTCACCCATAAACAACATATGCACTAACTCTAATACATGAACTCTTTACCATAGTAAGAAGAGTAAGATAAATAAATAAAAATAATAGTAAGACTGAAAGGTGATGATTATGACATGAAAGAGCAAATAACAAGCAAAGTTCTAAGGGCTATTTATTGTGGGAGTGGATACCATACATACAATCTATACAATATACTAATTGCTTATTGTGCTCTCACCCATAAACAAAATATGCATTGACTCCAATACGCAAACTCTTTACAACAGTAAGAAAAGTAAGAAGATAAATAGATTAAAATAATTGTTAGACAGAAAAGAGATGATTACGGTGCCTGAAAGGACAAACAAAAAGCAAAGCTCTATTGACTATTTATTGTGGGAGTGGATAATATATGTAAACAATATGTACAATATACAAGTTATTTATTGTGGTCCCAATCCTAAATAACATATGCATTGACTCCAACACACCAACTCCTTATCACAGTAAGAAGATAAATAAATTAAATGTATGCAATGTAAATTATAATTTTATAATAGCTCCAATAGTTGAAATGCATTCGAATCCATTAGAAAATTATTTTAAAACATACATAATTCGGAAACCTAAAGTATTATATTCAAATCAATTTGAAAACTACACTGGAATTCCCGGACTATAACTTCCCAGCTTTAATCGATATCAAAAGATTCTCGATACAATCAAATCCAATACTGGGGTCAGCTGTGCTGGAGAGAGGCCTGCATTTTGCCACTCAATAATAGACAAGATAGTGAGGACATGGTATTTGATGTGGATTTACGCGTCATCCACAAACACCCACCTAGTGAAGAGAGTATATTTTACTTCTCATCGGACGAGTCTATATTATCAGTATGAGACAAATCGTACACAGTAAATTTACATAGCTCTCATGTTTGATAAATTTCAACATCAATCCTGCGGTTCATGCATATCTATTTGGTGTTCAGATTGCTTCCATATTATCTCTACAAGTCATGTTGGTATACAAAAAATAAATCATAGCATATCAGGGTCGTTTATGGTAGTTGGGCATTATCCACTTTTCCCTTTTTAATTTAGCCCAAAAAGTCTTCCACTCGTATACTTTTGGGAGAAAACAATGGGCGTAAAATCTCTCACCTATATGGTTTTTCACTCTGCACACACTATCGTTATAGCGACCTCTGCTAGTTTCAACTAACTTGCATAGTGTATCCTTATCCATAAGTTCTATCGTTGTTCTATCAGTGGCAGAGGAGGAATTGTATTCTATATTTCATTAGTGAAATTCCGTAGTTTGATTTTACCATGGAATGCTATCAAGTAGTGAGGAGGACTTCCCTGGCTGAAATGCTTGATCAGAGCTCTTGTGCTGTCTGTCAGTCTATCATAAGAAAATCATATGGTCATCCACAGTTAGGAACTTCCACTGATAAGATCAAAGAGGTATTGAGTCTGGCTTGTTTTTCTATCTTCTGGATTGTACTTTGCATGTATAAACTAATAGTTTGTCTATATATATATATTCACTTTGGAATCAGATGTCACAGTCACCTTTCCTGAGTAATGTTGGAATCCATTCACAGAATAGATTGACCATTCTAACATTGTCATCAGCTTAACCTTCAAATGCCCAATAGGGATTTGAGGGACCTGTTTGATCACTGCCCAATACGGATTTGAGGGGCTTATTTGATCACTACCCAATATTGATTAGAGGAACATATTGGATTACTACCCAATATGGATTTAAGGGACTTATTTGAGGGACATATTTGATCACTACCCAATATGGATGTGAGGGACATATATTTGATCAGTACCCAATATGGATTTGAGGGGCTTATTTGATCACTACCCATATATTTGCTGTAGATTTTCTGGTAGTATATGTAGCTTTAGCTCAAGAATGTTTTACATTACATTTGTTCTTTCCTAATTAGCATGCTTTGGTCTCAAGCTTTTTGGGTTGATTGTGGAAGATCAGGGCTTGGACTTCCTAGAACAAACTTAAAGTGATCCCTTTCTTCAGACTTCCCCAGATTTTCAGAATGGTCTTTAATATATGTTTCATTTTGTTTTAGATTCGAGTATTTTGACTTCGGTACTGAATCTGTAATTATATGGGTTGCAGTCTCAGTTTACAGTTTGTTCTCGCAAACAAAAGCAGCTGTGGCATGATCAAAATCATGAAACCAGGAGTACTTACTGCCATGTAAAAGGTACCATATGCTTCTGACACTTGTTTATGAATTTTATCGATCATTCTTTTACTAATTGCTTGCTTAGTGCTAACGCCAAAGTAGTGCTGTCAAATCTGAAAGATGGAAAGGTCTAGTGCATGCACCAACCTTTGTTGATTGCATTGACAAAACTCTTCTCTTGGTGATGGGAAGAAGTTTTTCATTCTTATTAGAACTCTTTTGGTTGTAATTTTCTTTTATGTGGGGACAACACAGGTAAGGAAGAAGGCGAAGTAGTAAGTCATTTCAACATACAGAGTCATGGCAAGCACAGTCCAGAGCACTGCTTCTTAAGCTCTTCTGTATGCTATGGAGGACCCGATGAGTTTTATCACATTCTCCAAGGAAGAAATAAAGCTCAAGATGATGTAAATTCTCAGCACAATCATTTTAAACTTTATGTATTGTTAATCATTCTCATCAGATTATCTAGGTTAATATTCTGGTACTTTTAAAGTACGGAAGATTTATTTCATGTTACAGAAATTTCAAGGAGTTTGATGATTATTGATATATATTTACATAATTAACTATTGAATGAATAAAGCATTGAAAATCGCAGACACCAATTTACTCTAGTTATTAAAAAACTGTGCTGACAGGTTAAAATGGCAGTAAAGCAGTTAGAGCAAGCCACGGACCCAATTCACCATGAATACACAACAAGAGGGAATTGGTGGGAAGGTGAGTTCAAATATTCCCAGATTTCATACATTATGAAGAGTTCATGAATATGATTTTTAAAATTTTTTTTTCCCTTCAAATTTTATATAATCACCTTCTTCTTCTTTTCTTTTATCATTTGTAATATTTTCAAAGAACAAATATAAGAAGTGTACATTGGTTGTTGTAGGTTCCCTTTATTATTGAAGGTTGGGATCCTACAAATCTACTTATTAGTATTTGAAGTAAGTTGATGGTTCCACTTTTAACTATGAAATTTTTAACTACATGTCAAAATTTTCAATAATTGAATATCAATTCATTTACAGTTACTTAGCAGAATAATGGAATACAAACAATCACCTCATAACTGAGGTATTCAAGGGTTCTCTAAAGTTGCAATGATGGATGGGCTGATTTTGGTGGACAATATAAGAGCCATCTAATTCTTTGTATTTTGGGCGTACATATGAAAAGTTGGTAGTTGATATTTGAGAATGTATAAACTCAATATCTATGAATGTTTCTATATAGTTATGGTGCAATATATGTGCTGTATTTGAATTTGTTATATTTTAAATTTTTTTTTTTTTTTTATTATTTGTCATAATGTTTTATTTAAATGGATATATAAAAAAATATTTAAGAGTGTCTTCATTTTAAAATGGAATGTTTATAATATTTTTTATTGAAAAGTATTAATATTTATTAGATAATGGTGAAAAGAATGATGAATATAATTTATCATATTTTTTAAAAGAATTATTAGAAGACTTGATTGAGAAATTATTCAACAAAAAGATAATAAATAATACAAAATTTAATCTGGATTATATATTATTAGAAATCCTAGGAAAAAAGTATGGCACCCTCTACTCCAAAAACTTCTGCAACTCCTGCGACCTTTGTAACCTCGGCGAGCTTTGAATCAGATCCTTGTGTGCTTTCATCTGTGATGGGCCAGGGCTCGGTAGGTTATGTCGGTGCATCACTAGTATCTGATTGCCCTAATGCGAAGTCTGGAGCTCTGTTGGTTGTGCGTGTGCCCTCATGGGAGGTAAAATTCAGTTTTTTGTCGGTCTCTAGATGCTCGAGGGATGCTAGTTGGATCCTGGTTGTTGGTGGCAAGCGATTGATGGCTCCATCTCCCTCTACGGTGAACATCACTTTGAGTTTCACGGATGCCCTTCCTGTGCGCCCTCCCATTCTGCGTTCGACGATGAATAACCTTGGCTCAAGGGCTTATGGCATGTCTCCTCCCATGCAAAAATCCAACTCCCTTTTGTCTTCTGGTGGTGCTCCTATGAGTCCACCTTTTGCGGTACGACACTCGACCTCTATGTCTGAGATTTTCCTTGATGAATTAGCCTATGATAGAGAAGAATTTTTGGCATAACATGCTCTAATTTGTCGATTTACGAAGGCTTGGCCTAAACTCTATGACCTACATTCATGGATTGTAGCACCCCGCCACGCAACCCTAGAGGAAGTTGCAAACAACTACTTAAACAGGCTAATTTTTTTTTGTTTAAGAACAATAATAAGCAAGTTCACTACCCATTGCCAACAACCTCTAAGGTTACAAGACAAAGGTTATATAGAACCTCAACAAAAAACATGAATTTAAACCATGTCAATTATTTAGATAATAATTAAGCACATACATTCCAATTGAGATAATTTACAACAAGCATAAGGATAACTTTCCATTTCAATAATCCGTTCATTAAATGAAGAGGTTACAACACTCATTCCCCGAATGAGGTAAGTCCAATAAATAAGTTTATAATTACAACTTCCACCTCGATAACGACTGAGGGGTGCAATAATACAAGATCAATAGAAATGAAATAAAGCAAGAACTGAAACTGAATCCAATGAGCTCTTGAACTAGAAGTCTTGTCCACACGAACATGAAGAAAGAATCCAATGGATTTAGGTGCACGCCACCCAACCAAGTGGAACCCAAAGGCCCACCCCTCATGCTAGGAGATAGTAGCAAGGAATCCTAGCCAAGACCATCTACCTCTAGACACAGGTTAACACAAAATTGAACCAAACTGAAATGATCGATCACATGTACCACACAAGTACAACACAAGTACAACTCAATACAACTCCAGTACCACATACGTACAACTCTAACATGGTCACATTGCTTCCAGATATAAAGCAGATCAAGTATGTTAAAAGAACCATACACATAATAATCGAATACCACTTATGGTCACATCAGGTATGTTAAGGAAACCATACCCATAAAATCGAATACCAACTATGTCCTAGACAAAGTGTCATCACACAACTCATCATGGGTTGTCCTCTGGGAATCTTCATAGGCTCCGACCCCCACTAAGGGTTATCCTAGTGGCCTCAACAGAATCTCGGCCCCCATACTCACTCATGCGGAATCAAATAGCTTTCGTACAGACAAGATAGATGACCTTTCTATTCCAGGCCTTCCCACTCATCCCAAGTCTAAACGAGCACTTGTGTCTATGAGTGAGACATAATTATCTTGATTAGTGAGAAGTACCACGTAATCTTCTGAGTTTTGTTTTAGTTATCACTTGATTAAACCACCCCCGAAGGTTTCCTAGTTTACTTCTTTGGGCTCTGGCCCCTACGGAAGCCACTCTTCTACTGGACAACACACATACCATCCCAAACTCCAAGGGTAACAAAGTGAAAACAAACAAAATACCACGACCACTCCTTTCTCAGGAGGCAACATAAATTCAAACCCTCTCCAAACACTGGAGGTAACAACAATAACAAAACCACTCCTTACCAGGAGGCACAAAACATCCCCGTTCGTGGAAACCAGGTTCAACACTGATGAGAAACCATGCACTACCCAAGGAAATTCATACAGGTAGACATCACAAAATGACAACCCCCAACCTATAGGATCCTCTGGAAGACTTACATATTTAAGACTCTTACCCCATTTCCCAAGCATTAACATAGAGGAAATAATCACGAAGGCAAGTTGCGAGGAATTAAACTAATTTTGGATTTACTAAATCCATTTCCCTTATTAACATCAGTTATCTATTGTTCAATAAAACTGATTTAAACATACGTCTCTTTCAGACAAGATGAAACCAACACTTAATCCCCTAATTGCTTTAAATAATAAAATAAGCATTTACTTCTATAATTTCAAAATATATCATTAAAATAAATAATTGTTCACTTTGCATACTAAATCATTTTAAACGAAATCAATTAATTTTGCCATTAAACACATTTCTTTTAAATTCAATATTTGACCTTTCAAATAATATTATTTTTAAAATAAATCCACTAATTCGACTATTGCATATTGATTTAAAATTCTCCCAATTACATTTAAATCATGTATCATTTAAATCAATAAGTTAATTCCTATACATATATATATTTTTAACAAAAAATATATATGTATATTAAAATTTTAATCTCCATTATATATATATACACAAAATAATACATATATATACACATATTACATATATCTTAATATTGTGTATATATACATATATTATTTATATATATTATATTATTAATATATCTCAATATTTAATATTATATAATATAATACAAAATATTATTAATAAATATTTTAATATTATAAAATATAATACTAAAATTATTAATATATTTTTAAAAGCCAAGTTGACTGGCCTCGGGCCGCGTGCCAATCTTTAGGGTTGGGTCGCGTCTGCCTCGAGCCACGTGTGTAGTGCAAAGGGAGCTGTTTAGGGCACCGATCGTGGATTTTATATAGGCGGCGACGCGTTTTTGAGAGAGGCGATGACGGATGTGCGTAGCCGGCCACCACTAATGGTGGTGCAGCTATGCAAGCACAACTAACCACCATTAGGGTGGTCGATGCGCAGTCTGTGGCTGGTGGGGGAGTTGTGCTGGGCGTGGCTCTCTCCCCACATGCCTCCCATGGGGCACGGTGGGGAGGTGAGCCCCCAACGCCTCCCTAAACAAGATTTTTATTTTATTTTTTAAACCAAGCAAAACTCTTGTGGATTTCAAAATTCATGCCCTTACACACAGGGTATATTAAATTTATTTTTGACAACATAATCTCGCCCTTTAAATATATATATATATATTTTTTAAAAGATATATATATATATATATATATATATATATATATATATATATATACATTTCCATAACCATATTGCAACACAAATTGAAGAAGAACAAAGTAGAAACATCCATATAGAGCCATCAATCTCGTTTTTTTTCTTTTTCTTTGAAGCAATCCATTGCTAAACAGATGTTTTATTCTCAATTTGAAGACAAGAATCCAACTAAGTTGCTTTTGCAATCATTCAACAATTTTCACATGTTTTCCCACAAGATTTTCAGCAACACATATACAATTAAAACTTGAAAGCAACTGATTTAAAGGCATGAACCTGATTTCCTTGAGTTTGTGAAGGGATCCAGACGGTGCTCAACTTCCAACTTCAGCTCCATGAATTTTCACAACTTCAATCCAAAACCCACAAAAATGCCACAATTCCTCCTCTCTTCTATTTTCAAATTTCAAAACCTCTCAAAAAACCTTGTGAAGAAAAAAATACCAAATAAGGAAAATTTTCCCCAAAATATCCATGCACCAACCCTCATAAATTTCTTAAAACAGAATAGCAAATATCTTCTAATTTTCAATTTTTGGATTTAAAAATTTCTAAAATAACATTTCAAACCTTTTCCTTTTATTTTCAATTTCCAACATAAATCCATAATTTCACAATGAAATACTTATCTAATTTAAACATAATCAATTTAATTAATTAATAAAATAATCTAATCCACAATTAAATTATTTATTAATTAAATTAAATTAATTAATTAATTGAATCATATTTCTAATGTTATAACCTAATTAATTTAATCAACATCTTAAATACATAATGGAATTAAATACCATTTCTTAACCTGGAATTTAAACTGAAACCAAACAAATTAAACAATAATGACGCAATTGAACTAGACTAAGTCCGACAACACACTATGACTAGGGCGACGACCTAGCACAAAAAACCTAGCTACTATCGCCCAATCAAATACTGTTGGGCAATGGACACGTTCAAACTTGTGAACCCAGGTGGAGTCAATGTCATGTACCTGTCAACCTGCGAACACGGAGTATATCCACATGCATATATATGTCAAAATTAAAATACACCGTGAAGAGGAAATCTCGGGATTGCAGGGTGCTCGCAAGCGAGTGATGCAATCCCGTCCCCTTCGCCAATACAATATTACTAACTGACGAATCTAACATCATTAATATGATCAAAAGCATAAACATCATTAATTCAATTATCCACTATGCTAATCCAAAGCATGCCATAATGATAACATCAGAAAAATACACCATCACACCAAAATATAACATTCACAACACTTTACATATAGTGATCAAATAACAACTGAGTTCTAAGTCAAAGTGCAAACATAAAATGAGACATAACCAAACAGAACACTGTTCGATCAAAAGGGAAAAATAGAGGGGTCTTACATGGATTGATGCAAGCTAGAAAGAGTATCTGGAAAATGAAATTTGTATATATCCATGCGCTAAGGGTTTCTTTATCTTAGAATTTGAATAAGTGGATGACAAAGAAATGGTGCTCAACACTGGCCCGTGGTTTTGCCATGGTGATTTTTTGTGCATGAAGCCCTAGTTCCCCTCATTTGATCCACGCACAAAGACTTTTACAACAACATTTTTGTGGGTCCATTTACCCTACCTCCCCTTACAATTCTGGGAAATTGGTTGCCTGAAGGCCATTGACAATGGGTTGGGGAATTATCACAACATTTCCAAAGAGACAATCAACTATGAAAATTGATGTATGCTTGCTTATGTGTTGAGATGGATGTCTCAAAAGGGCTCTTGATAGATATTTATCTCAAAGTTGGAAAGAGGCGATGGTTCCAACCAATAGATTATGAAAAGATAGCATTCCAATGTAGATTTTGCTTTTCCACAGACCATGGTAAGCATTTTGATGTAGATTTTGCTTTTCCACAGACCATGGTACTGCTCAGTGTAAACGTAGACATGTTGGGGAGCATGGAGATGATGCTCCTACTCATAAACCTTCATAGTGGGAGGGGGCTAACTCACACCACTATGTTGTTTCTCCACTCTCAAAGTCTGCAACTCCTTCCACTCCCACTTCTCAATGCTTGGTTCCTATCCAGTCCCCCTATTTGAAGGTTGCATGCACGGTTGATTCTCCCCCCTTCATTGGTAGATGTCAACACTTCATCTTCCCCTCTTGGGACCATTTCACAAGATAAATGTTATGATGTTTGCAATGCCAACGGTGTCTCATCTAGTCTAGAGATATCACAAACTGGCCTCCTTGATAAGGTTGAGGTTTCCTCTATTTCAGCTTCCACTTGCAATGATGCAGTGATGATTGGGCGCGGGTGCACTGATCCTTTTTCAACCTCCATGAAAAAACATGATTGGACTGAAGTAAGGCGGAAAAAACCTCTCTCCTCTCTCTAAATGGCTTTAGGATCTTCAAAGAAGAAGATTTAAGGTTTATCATGTATGTTTTTGACTTGGACAGTGCCTTTTTGGGTCCTTTTGTGTTGCACCCTTGTTGTGGGGGCATGCAATTATTCTCTTTTTGAATTAGTACTCATGGGAGCTGTCCCCTTGACAGTACTCACCTATAAAAATAAATACAAAATTTAATCTAGGAAACTTTAAAAAAAAAAAAATCTTGTAAATAACAACACTAGTTAAATTACATTTAGAGAAAGAGTATCACAATATAATAAGACCTAACCTTATGTTAGTTTCAACCAACTCAATGGAGTAATATTAATAGCAATTATCTAGTCTAAAATCATTTTAATAAAGAGAGAATCAATATTACATTTAGAGCTTAAAACCTAGTGATCACTTATACAACTTGAGCACATGAATACATGTGTAATAAAACATGATAAATAAATAAATACCTCACAAGATAACATGCTTTATATCAAAAAATAATTGTAAGTTAAATCAAAATTGAATGAAAGAAATCTCAACTCTCAAAAAATTAGGAATTAACATAGTAGATAAGTTCGATAATTATTTAGAGAAGTGTACCTGATTTTCTTCTTTAAGTTTGAGTAACAATGTTGATGATTCTTTAAAGGTGTAGAACACACTTAACATTCCCCAACTTTTATATTTTGTCTCGCACCTAAATCATTGACTAAGATAGGTGGCTTACATGTTCAGTCATCTCTATGCTAAATGTATGTTCCAAGCCCTAATTTTTCTATTTGTAGAATCTAGATCTTATCAATGTGTTATCCTTCTTATATGGTGTTGTCAATTGGTTATCTCTAGTTTTGTGATGGATTTGGTCTCTTTGGAAGGTTAGTCTAATTTTTTACTATCACAAGTAATTTGGTTTCTCTTGTGGTG
The DNA here is from genome assembly GCA_007115665.2 of Sequoiadendron giganteum. Lineage (NCBI taxonomy): Eukaryota > Viridiplantae > Streptophyta > Pinopsida > Cupressales > Cupressaceae > Sequoiadendron > Sequoiadendron giganteum. The sequence goes on from CM021105.1 coordinate 149,303,154, forward strand.
GTTTCTTCCTCCTTTATCAATGCATTCTTTCTTTATGGTGGTGCAATATCATATTGTGGCACTCCTATTCAAATCATGATGATCACCATTATGTATTGTTGATCTTGCTTATAATTTAACATTATTTTAATGATTATTATCCATGCAATGGATTTGTGTTCTTCTAAAGTCGTGTGGTAATTGCAACTCCATAGTGCCTTAAGTTTTTTATCATCAAAGGTAGTTATTAGTTATGTGAAGTATTTGTATAGTGCTCGCATGTTTATTCCTTGAGTTAGCTATTTTTGGTATTATATTTCTAACTATGTAATATGGCATGCATATATTATTCTTGTGTATATTTATTTGATTGTTTATCAATTTTTCAACTTCGATTTTCATTAATAATTATGGTTATGATGGACAATTATCCATTTGAATTATTGTGTCATACCAGTCATAAATTATTTGTATGATATGCTTTGATTCAATACAACATTGTGATATTTAATTTCTTAGTTGGTGTGTTTTCTAAATGAGTTATTGTATAATGTTATAGGGTAAACCCATAATAGTGAGTCCCAAACATGGAACATTACATATTTCAATTTCTATGGAGATAAAAATAAGAAACTTCATTTGAAGGTACATTTTTCAATTCAAATGGAGGTAAAATATAATAAATTCCTTCGTTTGAAAGTGAATCAAATGATACCTTCATTTGAAGTTGGACCCCTCATTCAAAGATGTTAAATTTTAAAAAAATATCATTTTTGAGGTTTTATTAATATTTTTTTGCATAAATTGCCTTCATTCATTTCAAGGTCTTTGAATACCTTTGCATGGAGGTACCTTTATTTGAAGGTCTTACAAGTCATCTTTCTAACCTTAGGTTAGACGGACAAATGAGTATAATTTTTAACATATTTAATTTTATTATATATTTTTTTTGTTTTCTTGTCAACATAGGCTTTTTAGTAATCGTCAATACCTCTATTCTATGCACATGGAAAAATAATAAAATATATTACAAAAATATTGAAAAATATATGTGCATTGGGTATTAATGTTCTTATTTCAACAAAACAAAAAAGAAGAAGTTAACTTAGATGCATACAAAAGAACTCTGCATTATAAAGTAACTTATGTCTAAATTATAGGTAATCCCACTTCAAAAATTTATTAACAAATATTATGTAACAAAAAATTATGAAAAGATATATGTACACTAGATATTGTTGTTGTGAATATATGTTCAAAAATTTATAATTTTACCTTTTCTACAAATAATGTTATTCTTTACAAAAGTAACATCACTTTTATAAAATATTTTAAACTTTAAAAAATAAGTTTTTAAATGTTGCATTAAAAATATCAAAAGTTATGCCTTAAATTTAGAAGATATATATTTATAATGTATAGACAAAGTCTCAAAGATCATTAGTTCAAATCATCTTCAAATTCTTCACATTTTAGTTTCTTTAGGTGTCAAAAAGTATAAATTTATTTAAAAATACTTATTTCAATACCCATTTCAGCCAAGAAGTGGAACACATTATTTTGGTATCACCCTACACTATTCATCCTGAACACCCACATGTTCAGTGATGGAGTTATTTGCATGTTAATTATGGATATTGCCACATTTTGATGCATGTATGGTGGTGTGACAAGATCTTTATGGGGACTCAATCTATTCTATTATGGGATTTTGTATGCACTGAAGGCATGAGGGCACTAATGCACTAATATCATCTTAGTGTATGGATTCTATAATATTTATGAGTTGCATATTAAGCTTTCACAAATATATTATCATTATATTTTATTACACTAGAATCTTAATACATAAGCATTATAGATGTGATTATTAAATGATTTTAGCATCTTATGTTTTATCTCTATAGGTATGTAGATATTACATATATGGATGTTATTGTTAATGATATTGATGATAGTATGGTGCAGATGATAATATATACCCCATTGTATTATTAAGAATTTCTTTGAATATTATATATATCATGCAGCGATGCTTGATGTGTTACTTGAGTGTATGAGTACAAAAGGTCATTTATTAACCTAAATTAGACTCTTAAAGTAACTGACACATGAAAATTGGGGACCATCAACTTGTGACTATGGCATACCCAATATGTATATAGTGATACCTTGGTCTATTACAATGACATTCCTTGTATTACCTCTAGAGACCATGTCCTTTCGATTGGATTTTATATCAAATGTGAGAAATATCTCTAACCATGTGTATGATTGGATGAGACCTTGATTATACATGTTTGTACTCATGTTGTATGCTCTATGATGTGATTCATCTCTTATTCCTATATGTAATTGATGTTTCCTTTTGGGCATGTTTATGTTATGATTGGTCAATCATGATTATTGATAAGCTATATAATGATGGTTTATCATAAAATTTTGTTGGAATATTGTTGTCATTGATATCAAAAGAGGATCAAAGGTGAGATGGAACTAATTCGATAAAGGAGGTTGTTGGTATTGATGTCAAAAGGTGTCATTGATTTTTTAGGAGAGATAAGGTATGATGTGGATCTAGTTTTGGAAGATGTGGTGCAAGTTATATAAGTTGCTCAGAATGTTGCAAAAGTGTCATAGAATGTTGACATGATGTTGTAGAGGGTTCTTCCAGACATCTAAAGGTTTATCAATGACCAGATTCAATATGGGTTTTTTGAGAGCTTCTCAAAAATATGTTGTAGGTCTAGAGGTTGAAGGATGTGCTAAGAATGGGATTGTTTGTTCTCACGAATAGATTTAGGGTTTATGAGTTAAACACTAGGTCTAACAATCGTGGTGCTTAATCAAAATGTCTATTTTGATGTTGAATGTCTATTGGCGGCTGTAGATTGCTTAAGTTACCACTTAAGCCATTGAGTTCATGGGTATGACTAGCCCCTTCACCTAGCTATTACCAAACTGATAGATATTTGATGCACTTAATATTTCCTAAGTCGAGCAAAAATTATTTCGCCCACTTGATCAATGGCTTTGATCAAACCTTGGATATCGACGGCTTCCCTGCCACCCCACAGAGAACATGGTGAAATAACCTATATCAAGGAGACTACACTGTATCGATCAAAGTTACTTTAAATTCCCTCTAATATTTTTTTTTGCATAAAACATCATTGAAGAAACTACACCATATTGGAAGGAAATCCTTTAGAGTCCCTTCTATGAATTTAATAATACAAAGGGTAAATATTACATTGGTCAAAATCAAAAATATATAATTTAACATAAGGTGGACCCATAGATACATCGAAGCAACAATGGAAATTCAAAGAGACAATTTCAATACTTCTCTGATAGAAAGCTCGAAGAGACTTTTGGATATCGGATTGAGATTCTTTAGAGTCCCTTTGATGTAACAAAAAATAGATAAAGGATTCAAAGCTATAGAAGAAGGTGTGACATGGAAGAGATGTGGAAAAAAATGGTTGGACAATAAGCCAGCTCACATCATTGTTGTGAGTTGCACGATGATGACGTAGTGACACACAGTGTTATCCCACAAGACTACTGAAAATATGGTGGGTCCCTTTTCTTCCCTATGGTATTGTGGGAAATAGTGAAGATTGATTGTTGTAGATCTGACATTGATCATGATATCTCTTCACATCACAAATGTCATAACCCAATTTTATTGCATATTTATTTCAATATGGTAAATTGAATTAGTGGAGAAATTCAAAACATATTAAATGAAATTTTTGGAATTTTTGAAATGTAGATTGAAAGAAGTTGACTAATGTTGACTATGCAAGCTTTTAAAACTATCTTATATGTTATCAAGAATTCAACATTACTGATAAATTTCCAAGTGCAAGTGTGTGCAGTTGTAGGGTGACTGGTTGGAGGACGAGAATACAATTGAAATAGGATTGTTTAGCCAGATCAAATGGTGATATAGTTGGAATTTGGGTGCATACACCACAAATGGAATGATAGATTGCATTTGAATTGTTTTTCATATATAAAAGAATGTAAATTCATGACTTGAAATGTTTCAGTGATTGAAAATGAATAGCTTGTAGATTAAATTGTCTATCTAAACCTTGTGTTTTTAAGAAAATGAAATACATATTGCAAGGAATGATTAAAGGATGAGAATTTCATCATGTAAAATTATACAAATGAATGTTTAAAGTGAAATACAATTATTTATTTATTTTAGTGATAGCACATGAAACTCATGAAAATCCTTCAAACAAACAATTTATATATATATATATATATATATATATATACATGTATGCATCTTAATGCGAACACACATACACACATACACATATATATAAGTGATGTAAATTTGGGAACACATATATAGCAAATATGAATAAATGTTGAAAATGCATATAAGAATATACTTATATAAGTACACATATATTATGTATATATATACATATATAAACATATATATAATACATACACATGTTTATTTTGTTTGAAATTAATTCGATAACCAATAACATCATATCAGACTATGTGGAAATCAAGCTAAAATCTTGAAGGTGACCCACAAAGGACGTGGAAGGTGTCGAAACATTATGGAAATATTCAAAAATAGAGGTTGGTAGCTATGATCGAAAATCCATAATGGTAACGCCCCAACCACATGCAATAAAAAAATTGTTTCCATTTTAGAATGGACAGTGGGGAAAAACAATAGCGAATTGTGGGAAAAATCAACTAGTAGCAAGGGAAAAAGTAGAGAAGAGCTCATAGAGGTGGAAGAATCAGAGATGAGCTTCACCCAAAAAGCTCAGTTTTTGAGGTAAATTGTTTTTCTTAGAAACAAGTTCGATTTCATTTTGATTTTTCATATCATACTTGAGACAGTTACTGCATTTTGTTGAAAATTCATTAACATAGTAAATATGTATTTTTCGATGTTTTTGTGTTATGACCTTGAGCCGAATGAAGTGTTTTATTCAAAACATTTTTGGGGTAGTATGGCCTACGACCTACTTTGCATAAGTATCTAAGTTGGAGCTTTACTGACTAGCCTTTAGAGCTAGACTGTGGCTTCAAACCATTAAAGATGTGACTATAATATAATCTTGCACAATAATGCTAGCCATATCATGGGTATTAGAATTTCATTCCAATCAAATATGTATTTTATTATATCAAATTTTGTAGTGGTTTGAATGTCGAACCTATGGAAAGGGGTATAATCCTCTGTGCTTATATTCAAATGTATCGAGTAAGTGCAAGAAGTTGGGTCCACGAAGAGGGGAAGTTTCAGCCAAAAAAAAATCATGCACGAAACGTGTACGCATTTTTAAAAAATGCACACATGTTATGGATCGGGTACTTGAGCCTAAATTCAAAACGTGTATGCATTATGATTCAGGTATGTGAACCTAAAATGTATACGCGTTATGAAACATGTATGTGTTCATAACGCGTATGTGTTTTGAAATGCGTACGCGTTTCTTAAAGCTATTTATTTTTTTAAATAAGCAATTGTGATTTCATTTTCACAGTCAGTTTTAGTCATGCCAGAAGGAGAAGAAGATTGCGTACGCATTTGAAAGGGCTATATTGAAGAAAAATTTCACGGCTACCTCCTCCCGTCAATGCAACTGACCTCAACAACCTCCAGGTTGGTTGAATTCTACCATTTTTTTGCTTTATATCTTGCATTTTTGTTTTATAATTGTTATTTAATTTTTTTTAGTTTAATATTTTATAGTTTTTAAATTGCATTTAATTAACCAAAAACATCAATGAAACAAACAACGTTAAATTATAAATTGAAAATCGAAAAAAATAAACCTAAATTTGACACATTTAATTTAGAAATTTCAAAACCCTAAACCCTAGGTTCTAAAAAACATAGGTCCTTACAAACTAATTTACCCAGGTTAATCCTTGGATCTAAACACTAAAATTTAAATGAAAACCCTATTTACCCTAAAACATTCCATACTCAACTTAAACCCTAAACGTAAACTACATGTTAAACACCATTTCCATACTCAACTATATAGTTTAAACATTCTCATTTTTTAGTATGGTTACAAGTTTCAATCTCATTAGGAATGATCATGTTGCTCTTGCTCAAATTGAGTAATTTACATTTGGAAATTGCCCTCCTTTCTTGCTTTATTTTGCATCCTCCTTGTCATTGGTTCTTAAATTTCACTTCACATAATTTTAGAAGTATCCCTCCTTGGAGGTTTCTTACATTTTTTATTTGACATAGATATGTTTTCATGCCATCAAATCTCTAAATAATTTATAGCGAAGATCTAATTTGTTCCATTTTTGCATGATAAATTATGCACACCAATTCACATGTATAAATATGATTTCATTGTACAACAATTTAAATTTAGTGAAGTCTTTGTGTACTTATAGAAGCCATTTTCAATATGTCAATAGAGCTCAAGCTCATCTTTGTTTATTTTGTATGTATTGCAATTACCGAGCTGGCATATATCTATGTGTCCCTTTAAATGTCTTCTATTAATTTTTTGTTCTTATCTAAATGGTATGCTTTGAAAAAAATGAATGAGACTATAAATTAATGTTAGTGTTAAACTTATAATTTCTTCTTAACTACTTTGGCCCACTATAGATAAATTATGTCTCTTATCATGAAATTTTCAAATTTAGATAAATCAATTTATGTCCTCGGATGTAATTAAATTCTATGTCATATTTGATAAATACACATGTAAATTCAGAATTGATATACCTTAGGTCTATAGATATACTCTTTTTGGTAAACAACCACACCTATGAAAAAATGTTCCCTCACCCCAAAAGATAAAGCTCTAGAGAGCCATAAAAAAATAGAAGAATAAATTACTTATTGATGAATTAGTTAATTAATGATAGGCTTGATATTTATGAGATCCATTACGCACCCTTGTTTAACAATAATCATTTAATATAAATAGAATCTAGTATAATTTTTACTTGAATTAAACTACATGGTTTTCATCATTTACCCATTTTGACATTCATTCTTGAGTTGTTCATAGCCTAAATTATCTTGGGGACCTTTCAGGTTCTCTTTTTTCACCTTTATATATGTAATAGAAGACACTCTAAACAACCCCTAACCTCCTATTAACACCCAATTTGAGAAATCAAAGTTATATATCTACATGTGCCTTATTTTTCATTCTTGAGTCCTTTACCTATAGAAATTAAATGGTTCCTCACCTCATGTTCACAATCTCTATTTGTAATCTTCTTATTTAATTTTTCCAATAATGATTCAAAGAAGCCTCATTGTTTTTGTGAGCTCTCAATTCTTGATACATTTTATCCAACTCCTAGTTTAAATGTTGATGGTGATTTATTTAAATAAATCTTAAGTCTACCTTAATCCATGTGGTTTTATTTATTTTAAATTAATTAATTAATGCATATCATCAAATTTGGCTACAGTTTAATTATCAAGTGATATCTAGCTAAAAATAAGTTTATGGATTCAATTTAATGTGTACATGCTATGGATTTTTAAAGTTATGGATTTTTTAATGTTATAAATCAAATGGTCTTCAAATGAAATTTATTTTGAATTTGTGCATGTTCAATGTGATTTTTATATAAATTTCAAATTGTGTGCATTATTTAATTAGTTTGTTGATATATATTTTTTAATTGTTTAACATGTAGTTGCCATTTGGTTACATTCACATGGATCCCAAATTTAACATAGAGGATTTTATGTCTGAACCATAAATTCTTGTAGATCCCATAGATCCAAACCCACCACCACAACAAAATGCCACACCTCCAAACCCCCCACCCCTTGTAGTAGACTAGGATCAGTTGAGAGAGAGCATTAGGGAAAATTTTATTGTGATTCAGGGAAATATAGATCTGATAAAAAATGAGCCTAGAATCACACCCCCATCTCGCATGGTTTGCATCTATGACACAAACTATTTTTGATTATGTTTGATCTATTGATGCAGACCTAGATAGATTCCATCAATGGAGATAAGAGAGGAGACAATTCTATGTAGATGGATTGTCTTATAAAGAAATTAATGACCCTAAAATTACCAAACAAGCCATGTGCCAATTTTATGGTGTAGGCACCCCCAAATAGCTACACATTTTTGGGATAAATGGTGGATGGTGTTTGATAGTCCACGACATGGAAATTTTGAGGTTCCCTTATACTTTTTGAGAAATTTATGGGTTGAGTTTGAGTTGGGTTTAAAACCCAACTATTTTGATATGAGGTCATTTCAGGGAGTTGGGCGTGGCATGCCCCAACATAGATTAGGAGAACGTGTTGATCCTTAATGACATGGTCTTATTTCTCCTATTGTTCCTCCTTCTCCTGGTGTTCCTGTTGCATTTCAGCAACATACCATGTTATCGACATTAGGAACATTGAGTTTTCTTTCAGGACATCTCACTCATCAAACTAAACACATGACGAATGAAGTGGTCAATAGATATCATGGAAGCTCAGGCAATAGGAATCCTCAGGAATCCACTTCAGGTGACCCACATGCATCTGGGATAGAGTCATATATGGATTTACTATATTCTAAGCATCATCCTACACAGGTATGTTCATGTTTTGAACTTAATTTTTTTTTTAAATATGCAAATTAATTCAATAACTGTTTGGTGTAGATGCATGATCACACAATGCTTGGAACTCATAATGATCATGTATATATTTCGAGTGTTGTAGATTTGGGCTCACCTTTTGGTCAGGTACTTGAACCAATATATATTAAATAGTTTATGTGGATATATCTAATTTATTTTGAATGTGTACACATGTGTGAATTGATATATTATATCTAGATGTAGGGAGGTCATAGGATACCTAGTATTGACCAGCCACACGTTGTGGTGAGGGCTCCTGAGCCATCATCAACTTAGGTGTGTGCTTTCAAAATTTTGTTAAGTTTGAATTAAATACACATCATAGATCTAATTTATTTTTTTCATTTACATACACATGCGTGAATGATCTATACAAACTATTGTACATCTATATACAGGAATTTCATGAGATACCTATCATAGGTGCACCTGAGAAATCATCGACATTTATGCATGGGAAATCTTAGGTGTGTGATTATGAGGTCATATCATTCGAGGTTGTAAAGTTTACTAAATATCCTAAACAATTTTTACAGATCATTTAAATATATATATTTGAGGTTTTAACATATTGTTCTCTTTATATGAATATTGAGGATATAGTAGATCAGGCATTTGGATCTTCTCAAGTGAAAATTATGCTACCCATTGAACAAAATGTGCCAATAGGTTCACATGATCATATGGTAATTTATGCATACTAAAAATAATTTTTATTGTATTTACTAGATATTTAATTAAATTTATATTTTTATCTAAAAGTTTATATTTTCAAGTTTAAATATGTTTAATTATATCAAAATTTCTAAATAACTTTAAATCTAATTTGAAGTTTCTTGTACTCTTTTACAGCATGATGCAGGTACATCTAATTGACATGGAACAAAGAGGAGACTTGATTTGACTGATCAGCCTAATATTTAGATGGTTTTAAATTTTAAATGGACTATAGATCTCTAGTTTTATTTAAATATATGTGTTGGACTTGACATATACATTTTGAACATGTTATTTCATAGACCATTTCACATACATTATATCAATTAATATTATCATATTTGTGTTTATTTATATGAGTTGACTTTAATGTGATGATTATATATGCAATCAATTATGATCGTGTTATGTTCATTTTGATGATTATATGCACTCATGTATGTATAGATATTGTATCTAATTTTCAAGTAATACATGCACTATATAAATTATTATCTCTGGAATCAAATTTCATATATATAATTTATCACATGGTTAGGTGAGAAAATAAAACATTCCTTAAATAGTTTAGATTATATTCATAATAAATTAAGGGAAGGTAATTTTGACTATTTACCAATTCTAGCAAATATTTGAATCAATAGACAATAATCTATCTCCTTGTATGTATAAAATTTATAATCTATACAATTGAACAATTATATAAAATATGGTAAATACAAGACATGAAATGTATAATCTATAAAATTGGAACAAGATATTTAAAAAGTGACTAATAAGTTCATTGAATTCCATACATCGAACAAACATACATAATGTATACTGATGTTTAATACAACTATATAACACGATGAAACATATATATACAATTATTTAGCTTATCAACTTTTAGGTGAAGACCAAAAACTGATATTTATATAGTCTCTTGATAAAATATTTTTTTAGTGACAATCACATGGTAGACCAACTTGATGAGAACCTACAAAATAAATTAATGTAAGTAAAATAACTATAATTTTTATGAGTCATTTAAGTAAATAATTCATGAGAGAAAATAATAATATATAGTAAAAGTTACAAAATTGGATCTTATAAATTCCATACAAATTTAAATGATGTTTTCCATAGGATGGATTAAGGGGGATCCTAAGAGAATTACTTAAGGGGAGTTAAGAGGATGGATTAAGGGGATGCATGTGGGTGGATTAAGGGGAGTTGATAGAATGACTTAAAAGGATGTAAGAGGGTGGATTAAGGGGATGCATGTCATGGAATCTAGTTTATGGCTTAACAAGTCCAAAGAGGATGGCTTAAGGGGAATTATGAGAGTGACTTAAGGGATGCAAGATTATTGATTAAGGGTATGTAAGAGTAGATGACTTAAGAGTACTTTAAGAGGATGGATTAATGGGATGCAAGAGAGTGAATTAAGGGGAGTTGATAGAATGACTTCAAGGGATGCAAGAGGGTGGATTAAGGGGATTTGATAGAATGACTTAAAGGGGTGTAAAAGGGTGGATTAAGGGGATGCATGTCATGAACCCTATGATACGGCTTAATGGGTCCTAAGAGGATGGGTTAAGGGGAATTATGAGAGTGACTTAAGGGATGCAAGATTGTTGATTAAGGGTATGTAAGAGGATTTGACTTAAGGGTCCTTTAAGAGGATGGCTTAAGGGGATTCAAGAGGGTGGATTAAGGGGAGTTGATATAATGACTTCAAGGGATGCAAGAGGTGGATTAAGGGAATTTGATAGAATGACTTGAAGCAATGTAAGAGGGTGGAACCCTAGAAAACCTAGAAACCCTAGAAACCCTAGAACCCTAAACCTTAAAACATATGACCTAAAGACTAGCCAACCATATGACCTTAGTTTTTCTCTCAACACATCTAGCTAACGAATACTCTGTCTCCTCTTCATTCCCCTCAGGTGCAACAACAACATACACATGCCCTACAAAAATAGATAAAAAATCAATAAAGAGTGACTTAAATTTAATTCACATATAAGCATGGATACATATAAAATTCAACTCAATAAATAATGTACCTTCTTGTATAAGATCAAAAACACGATCATAATCATTTGATGCAAACTCTTGATTATCTTCAATTGTCATTCCATGTTGAACATGTGTCGATGTAGGTATTAAGGCTCTTTGTTGCCATTGTTCGACCCACTATGTATTTTCACATGCCTCCCAATCATCTACAATACAAAATTGATAAAAGAATGCCAACTCCCTTGTCCATATTATCCATGTGTTTGCATTCAAACTCTTAAACGAATTCCATTTTGCAGATCCATTAATTGTTTCATAATCTTGTCGAGAACAAATATCATTTTCTTCAACTAACCAAAAGAAGTGTTGAATTATTGAGCTCTCACTTGTTCTTGTAGATAATTTGGTATTGCACCAATCTACAATTGCATGTACATCTCTAAATTTTACAGCATCCTCAAATTTTAGTTGATCTCTAGCAAGAGCTCTTTTCACACATGCACCTTCTCCATGCTATTCTCCCTTACCATGACCAACTTAAAAAAACTCCATATGTGTTGGATATTATTTTCCTTATGAACTCTACATAACCAATAAAACATTCCATCATTTATGAATTGACCCATGCAATTATCTTCTCTACTATCATCTACATGTCTTTAAATAATATGAACAAAAATAGCTACTTGCACTGAATTATAATACTATGATTGAATTTCTTCTTGTGGAGCAAGAGTATAATTTTCAGAAAAATCAACAACTAACAAAATAGTTCCAATTGGGAATGTGTTTTTACATAAACAAAATTGACTATCAAGCCAATGAACATACTGAGAGTGTTGAACATATTTAGACCTACAATATTATCTTTAAATTCTTTAATAAATGCATGCACACTAAATTTTTCCATAATTAGCTCACAATGTTTTCTATTTTTTCCATCTTTTATAGAATACTCAACATTTTTAATTTTTTTACATCCACTAATTGTTGTCCAAATTCATCTAAACTACTTTTTTGCATACTGTAGACATGGAAAATTGACCGACACGCTTGATCCTGATTACTAATATCGTTTCATCCTGAATCATACTCTTAGCTTATCATCACTTTTCATCTCTTAATTAAATAAATCATTATCTATTTAATTAAGTCATTCTCTCCTCTGTTGATTAAATTAATCAATTTAATTTAATTAACCCTAAATCTCTGTTCATTTAAATAATTCATTTTATTTAAATTAAATCTATGAAGTCCTCTTATTAAATTGAATAAATAAAAACCTTATTTGATTTAATCTAACATTACCCCATTTAGTTAAATAAATCAAAAAAATTATTTAATTAAACCCTTCCTCTCAATTTGATTTAAATTAACTCATAAATTTAAGTCTAAATTGTCACATCTCCTAAATCCTCATTAAATTAATTAATCTTTGATTAATTTAATCTTAAAATATGTCACCTTCTCTAGAGAATGCAACTTGCACAATAAATCAATTACTTTGATTTATTAAATTGCTTATTTTCTCTCATCAAGGAATAAAAAAGGAATATTCCTTCAAATTTGAATTCAAATGCAAATGGATTTTTCCTTCCAACAAAGCATTCACTCATTTTACATGTCTTTGTGCATTGAGCCAAGTGGCATTTATTTCATTTTTTTTCCCTCTCACATGTCATATCCTCAATTTCAAATTCCACCTAATATCATTTATTGGCACTATGATCAAAATGTGCACAACCTTCACCCATTCACATCTTGACAAGTGGCACTTGCCCATTGGATGTTGAATGATCTCAAATTGCTCAATTTCACTCTCTTTTCCAATTTGCAAATCTATAAATGAGAGACTCTTCCTATCATTTTTCATCCACAATCCAAGAAAGTCTACTATACTTCATTTCATCCATAATTTGAGAAAAGTTACTCTCTTCACATTGAGAGATAATTTTGTCTACTTCATAGCAAGTGTTCATCATTTTTATGGTTTCATAGCTAGGTTATACCAAAATATCATCAAGGAGCTACAACCATCACCAAATCATCATCAAGCTTACAAAGGAGTTGGGAAAGGGCCAATTTCTACACATAATTGGCACCAATTCCCCCATGGGTTCAAGAGTTTGATTTGCATTGAATAAGATTTAATAGCTTTTGTTCATATTTGTTTGTGTTCTTCATCTTATTTCTTACTCTTTGCAATTTAAATGGATTTCATGGGGAATGTTGATTCTCACTTGTATTTGATCTAACATTGTGTTTGTTTGCTATGTTTGTGTAGGTATAGGATTGGGGTTCAGATTTTGGCACTAGAAGGAGGGCAGATTTGGAGAAATTCATCATGTTTTCCAAAAATCTATGGTTTTTTTGACATTTTTTATGCCTATAGGAAATTGTACCGCTCACAGTCCCGCGATGCCATATTGCACCACTGTCAGATAGGTGACGCTATATTGCACTACTCAAAATTCCAAACTCCACCACTGAAGTCTTCTTGCCCACTAATTTCAAATTTCCAAATTGTGTCGTGGGTTTTCTAAACTCCAAACTATGTCGTTCGGCTAAAATAGCACCGCCTTTGCGCTCTTTGTCCTACTGCAGAGCACCACTCTTAGTCACATGCGATGCTATATTGTGCCACCGGAATTTCTAAACTCCATCACATTTTCTAACTGTGCTGCTAGGTGATAGTAAAAAGTTCAAATTTAACTCTTTTTTTGACATGTGGCTTTTTGTTTTCAGCTTTTTGACCTATTAACCTGTTTGTTATCTCTGTATATGATCCTGGTTTTAATCATTTTGTAGGTTAGGGAAAGAAGGAAATAAAAGTGGAAGGTTACATTATGCCATTATTTTCATCTTATACCAAGTGTTTTTGAACACTTTAGTGTTGATTAACACTCTTAGAGAATTGTCAATCTCTATTAATAAATTTGTTATCTTTCATGCTTTAGGGAACACTAAATTTCTTTTTAGGCCATAAAAAGAACAATACAAATTTTCTTTCAAAGTTTCCAAACAAAAGGCTTAAAAATAATTTTAGGACAAAATTACTAGAGTTGGTTCTCAGATTTAACAATTGAACAAGGAAAATCCCACCTTTGATTTGGTGTTATAAAAAGAACTCACTTTTGCTTTGCAGACTTAAAATAAACAAGTGCTATTTTTTTTTGTAATTATTTACTCAAAGTAATACCATCAAAAGGATGTATGTGCTTCTCTCATGCCTCATGGTGATCTTTAGAATCAAAAGGCCTTTCGGTGATCTTAACTTGAGTAAAGCAATTACCTGCACATTTCATTTTGGGATTAAAATTGAACAAAACATCTTGTGAGTGTGGGTAGGCCTATTGTGTGTGTTGTCCCTTTGTTTCTAAACGAAGGTTGATCAAACTATGAATATGTTTGCTCACTTTGTTTATCTTAGAGGGTATTCCTTGTGGGAAAAATTACTCACCCAAGGGAATGACCCAACTAGTAACACACTAAGGACAAGTGTATTTCCAACTGGGATATAAAAGTGGGTACTAGAACAAAAGCTAGTATCACGCGGTTGGCTCCGACGAGAAGGGCAACAATGGTATCTTGCCGCATGGGTCAACTCCTATGAACGGAAATTCCAAATTAAAACCCTTGTTTAGCAAAGGCCAAATCCCTAACTATTTTTTTGGTGCAAAAGGTCATGTCCTTTGAAGCCCCCCATGTATACATGCGGTTCTATTGTATAGATGAAAATTATGCCATGGGAGATTCATGGGTACTGATGCTTGATTGACCTGAGAAGTGAGTGCACTGTAAGGGGGAGCCAGTGTGGTCAATCATATAATCATCCACACTGAATATGCACAACTAGATTTATCCAAGTGGGAACCCAAAAAAACATTGTATCTTCATCCTAGGATTTTACATGTTCTTGGAATCAAAAAATACATTGCTTGGGTCTCGAAACATTTGAAAATGAATATGCATGAAAAGCTTCAAAATTTCAAACCCTTTGGAGGAAACAAATATCTTTTGACGAATCTAAGTGCTCTTGCTTTCCCTAGGGATTATATCCTTAGAGGTTTCTAAGTTCTTGGGTTTAATCATCATTTGTTTTCACTAAATTCAACCTAGGAAACTGTGATCTTGAAACCTTGATTTTTACATAATCGACCTTGTGGAATGAAAAAAAATTGAGGCATAGACATTTAGTTTGAAATCATAATCAAGAATTTTTTTTTGATAAAAGGAACTCATTAAACAAAGATAAGGACAATTGGCCCTCACACATGTGTTCTCTCAAATGATTTCCCATAAAATCAAAATCCAAAAACCAAGGTTCAAGAAGCTTAGTCCAAAGGCTCGTGAAGACATCTTGAAATGCTTCTTGAAGTTAGAGAAAGATTGGTATATAATTTCTACAAGAAGTCTTCAAAGAACAACCCGAGTTTGTATGAGTTATATTATCAACAGAATCCAACTCTTTTTCAAAGGTTTGATTTTCTCACTTAGAAGTATGGCATGTTCTTCAATACACGAGGTCTTGTAAGAAAGATTCTTGTATAGGTCAAGGCTAGGATCAAAATTTTCACTCTCATCCATCTCCCAATCATCAAAATCAAATCCCATTTCACCAAAAAACTCTTGAAAGCTTTGAAACATCATTCATGCTAAACTTATAGGAAAAATCATCATCACTTTGTTTGACTTAATACACTTAGTCAAATTATCAATCCTCTTGAGAAAATTTACCTCTAGGATAACACAACTTCCTAAAGTTTACAAGTTCAAAATCACTTCATTTGGCTTAACACACTTAGTCAAATCACCCTCTTATACAAGTTTTCTCTAAGTTTTCTCTATGATAACATAACTTCCTAGGGTTTGTAACTTTATTATTATCTTGTTTGACTTAATACACCTAGTCAAACTATCCTTAATCAAAATTAAATCATTTCAAGCCCTAAAAAATTTAGCATCTCCCCAAAGTTATTCAAGAGTTTCATTTATCCGCATCATCCATCTCTCATTTGTCTCATCCCCATTATCCCTTTTGATCCTTAGATTTTCCTAGTTCTTCTCTTTTGTGCCTAGGATCAAGATCAAATGATCTATTTTATGGTTCAAACAAGATCTCAATACAAGAAAAAAATGGAAATCACTAAAGAAACATCAACTTCAAGTGACCTAAGTCAAACTGCTCCTGAGAAGAATCTAGTGGAATCAAGCAACCCTCCAAATAGCTCCTCTCTACCATCATAAAACCCTCTAGAGAAGGGTCATATAGAGGACATCACCAATGATGACTTGGGAATGATGCAAGAGGAAATAACTGAAATGGTTTAGAATCCCGAGAATCATACAATCGTCAATGCCATGTTAAAACTTAATCCCTCTATATATATACATGTGTTAACAAAAGAAGGGGCCGAAATCCCTTCTAACGTTGACATGAGTACCAATATCGAAAGGACTCTTGTGAGCATACCCCCAATATCACTCCCAAAAATTACCCAAGATATTCCCCAAGTCATATCAATAATTGCTTCAACCCCGCTAGTTGTTAACAAGGGAAGTGCCATGCTTCACGCAATCCAAAAGCATCACCTTGTATACAATAGAGAAATGAATATCAACACCACACCAGATAAATCCATCCTGGTAAATTCATTACACCTGTATGTTCCACTTACTTTCCATAATCATGCAGACTCATCCTCATTTTATGCAATGCCAATCTATTTGTTGAATATACAAACCTCTCTCCCCATGATTTCGTAAGGAGAGGGTGGGTTATCCAGGACATGGGGAATCATTGATCATTCCTCATCAGCACTTTTCCAAGGGAACAAACCACCATTCCCTCCATTACCTTTGACATATGTATCATCTTTTGGGTTGGGCCTTCCTCCCCTACCTACCACCAATCTACCAATCCAAAGCAATCAGAGCATCACATCACAACAAATGGAAACCATCCAAGCTACCCCAATGATCAACACATCCACCATTCCCCAAATCTCTCAAAGCATGGTTTCCCAGGGACTAAGCATCTTGATCACACCATCAACAACTCAAATCCCAATCACTAACACGACCATTCTGATCATCACAATGGTTAACACCACTCCCAATCTACCACCGATTCCACCAAAATTCAACATGATGAACTCATTCATCACCATGATTCAAGCAGTTCAAAAATCCACCCATCAAAGGGTACTTCAACAAAATCAACAAGCTGCATAATTGGCTACTTAGCAAGCACAAATGTAATTAGCCACCCAAGAAGCCGCACAAGTTGCACAAGTTGCACAAGTCACACAAGTTGCACAAGCAACACAAATATCCCAACAAGCACATGCTCAGGCTCAAGCCCTGCAACAGGCTCAACAAGCGCAAGAACAATATCACACACAGCTACAGGAAATCTACTAACAAGCCCTACAAGATTTTTAGGCACAAAAACAAGCTAAACAACAAGCTTTGTTGGCACAATAGTAGCTAGATCAAAAACAAGCTTTGTTGGCGCAACAACTCCTAGACCAACAATAAGCTTGGTTGGCGCAATAACAACTAGACCAAAAACAAGCTTTGTTGGCACAACAACAACTAGACCAACAAGAAGCTTTATGGGAACAACAATAGTAGGACCAACAACAAGCTTTGTTGGAACAACAACAAGCGGTGTTGGCACAAATGCATGCATATTAGTAGGCCTTCAAGTCACAAAAGAGCTTGCAACAAACCCCCACCAATACTCCACTCCTCAATGAAACACCGCAAACACCTCAAAACACATTCATCCTACCTCCTGATCCATAAAATGATGTTGTACCACAGATTGAACTGCTCTCACAGCAAGTGTTGGACCTTCAATCAGGAAAAAATACTAGAATGCGTGGAAATTTGTGCCCCTATCCTTTTGATAAAGTTATTACAATGGTACCATTCCCGAAGGGATTTGAAATCCCCAAATTCAATAAATATAATGGGATGGGAAACACTGAAAAATCATGTCAAGGAGTTTCAAGTGCACTGCATGGAAGTTGCATACAATGAAATGTATCTAATGAAACTATTTCCTCAGAGTCTGACTAGTCCCACCATGGAATGTTTCTCTCGTCTACGCACAGGCATCAAAACATTCCAAGAAATGGTGGATGCATTCCTCAAAAACTATGCATTTAACATGGGTACAGATGTTAGTCTGGAGGAACTATCAACACTCAAACAAGAAAAAGGAGATCTATTTGCTTCCTTCTTACAACGATGGTGATCCAAGGCCAACCAAAGCAAGTGAACCATGCCAAAAGAGAAATAAGTTTTCACTATCATAGCCAATCTTGACAACAAATTGGCATTCTATGCAAAAATCCAATGCATTACAACATATGATCAATTGATCCCAAAAGCGTTCAATATTGAAAGAGTCCTTACTATGTGAGTGGGCACATCTACATTTCTTGCACAATAGGATAACCACCCATCCACCAGTTATAACGATAAACCTCGCACATGGTCAAGGAACAAAAAAATCACAAACGATAGAGTGGTCAATGTGAAGGTTGCCATCAGTGCTCCTAAGAAAAATATTCAAACCCATCATCAACCACAAAATCATAACCGTAACAATGTGCAACCCAATATGGTAGCACAACAACCACCACCACCTCCAAACAATCAAATCAATAATCTAAGAGATCAAGGAGGACCACCTCCCCAAAACAAGTATCCTCCCAAGCATAAGTTCATGGCCCTTGGCGAGCCAATCGAATCTATAATGAAGAAACTGGTTAAAGAGAACCTTATCAAAATCTCCACTTCTGAGCAATATGTGGAACCTATGACAAAACCACCATGGTACAACAAAAATATCCTTTGCGATTTTCATAAAATCAAAGGGCATACAACCGCAAATTGCATGAGATTGAAAAATATAATCCAAGATCTCATTGAGGACAATATCATAAATGTCAAGCAACCTGCTAGCAATCAAGATCTCAAAATATACACAAATCTAATGCCCAATCACAATCAGGGAAATAATTAAGGAAACAAAAACAGGAAACAAAAGTATGTCAGTGCAAACCTTGTATACGAAGTCATCGTCGCATGCATAGATGAAATGGTCATTGTCATTAGCATCAAAGGAGCTAATGCTAATTATGGAGTCACCACACATGGTGGAAAGGTTACTATAATAGGGGCATCGCAATCATCTAAGACCCCCATCTAAAATATGAAAGTCATTCCCTATGATTATAACATTATTGACTAGCTGAAAATAACCCCCACTTAGATCTCCATCATGGAGTTACTTAAAATTTTCATCGCCCATAGGAAAATCTTTGATGAAGCATTATTTGTGTCCACTATCTCTACTAATCTTGATGCGAAACAATTTTAGGCTATGGTTGGTAACATCATCACCCCAAATATCCTCACCTTTTCCGATCGAGATTTCCCCACCCAACCATCTCACAACCATGCACTTCACCTTCAAGTCCTTGTTCACAAGAAAAAGGTCAAAAGGGTCTTGGTGGATGGAGGCATGGGCCTCAATATTTTTTCACTTAAAATTATAAAGAACTTAGGAATCTCAAAAGACTCCATTGATAAAAACAAAGGCATTACCATCAGAGCATATGATGACCAGGAAATAATGTCTCAAGGCACTATCAAGATCCCAATCCAAGTAGGGCCAGCTACTATGGAAACCACATGTTAGGTCCTTGACCTTGATTTTCCCTACAACATCCTCCTAGGATGCCCATGGATCCTGTTGGCACTCTCAAAATTTGCAAATTTGAGGTGCCCATTTCAAGAAATTTGCCTCTGCCCTTTCAGAAGTGCCATTTGAGGGGTCGGTTTGAATGACCCACTTTGGAGAATCGGAACTTGAGGCATGTTGTTTTCCAAGAAAAACCCATTTGCAGATGTTTTTGATTGACATATGTGAACGTGTGTGTCAATTTTTAGCTTCCCATGATCAGTTTTTTCAGGGTTTTGAAAAGTGAAGTTGGAGGGTTTTTGCATTGTTCTATTGTTTGCAGATTTGTCAGTTTGCGAAATAGCCTCCTATTTGAGCTTGGATTTCACAACCAGTTGACTGTTATGTCAAAATGAATGTTGTTTTGTGTTCTCCATACCTAAATGATCTTGGGTGTTAGTTTTCAGAGCCTAATGATTTGATTTTCTATTTTTAGCAGACCAAAACCAAATGCAGTTTGCTCAGTTTCACATCTGCATTCCTGATAGCCTTTCTGAGTGGTCAATTTCTATCATTAATATCTTTCGATCAATGATGTTTCAAAGTAATTCCTTTTGCACATGTACTCGGGGTATCTTAATTTTCTACTGTGTCTGATGGCAGCTTGTCAGGAGTTGATTTGTTATATTTACAAATTAACAATCGGGTGTGTTCTAATTGGTTAAAAACAGCTACTGTTTTAGAAAGGTTCAATTGAGCAAATTGGCAGATTAATATTTTCCATCTCATGATACATTTCTCTGAGCTGTCTTTTTCACTGTACTAATGGATAAAATGACTATGTTCTTGCAAGTTTTTGAGGTCTCACGAGGTCGTTTTCCCAATTTTCAAGATCAATTCCTGAAGCAACTTGGCCTGTTTTGACAATTTTACAAAAGTGCCAGAAAATAGTTTCTGAAGGGAACCTAGTTTTCCATTTCAGTTCAAATGCATCTAGATGTTGTCCTGGGATGGTTTGAGTGTGAAATTTGTTTGAAAACGAAATTTTTTTTAGTTGGGCCACATGGGGACCCGACATGCTTTGCACAAGTGAGGGTGAAAATGTTGCATCTTGCATAGAAATACTCGTCTTTGATTGTCCCTCAAATCACACTTGTATGGTGTCGCAAATAACCAATTAATAGTGATATTATCTGCTCAGGTTACAAAAATATGATGGTGTAGAATGGAACATGAACCAAGTGTGAGGCGCTTATGCTGCTCTTGTAGACTACACACCTGTAGAGATGGTAAATAAGTTCTTGTGTACCATGGCCATGTATGTGAATTCCCCTACTACATTTTCAGTTGTTCTGATGGAGGTTGTATGTGGAGGGAAATGTGTTCTGAAAGTGAGGCATTAACATGGACAATATAGAAAGAATTGGCAAGAGTGTGACCAGCCGATGGAGAGGAAAACAAAAACGAATGCACTAACACTTAGAACTATCTAATGTGTTTGGAGGTTGAGATAGTACTATCTAACTTATGATTTTTGCTAATAGGATTCAACTGTCTAAGTTTCCTGATTGTCTCCATTTTATGGCCAAGGTAGAAGATGTATTAAGTATGCAGCAAACACATATAATATATTTGTTGAAGATGCCTTGGAAGCTCTCTAGCAAATACAGAGGTGTTTGATCGCAGGAAATGGGGAGGGACGAACCAGTAGAGGCAGGGAAACTCAACGAGCAGGTGCGTGAGATGAAGAGGTAGCAAGAGCCAGTGAATGGCCCGTGCATAGCAAGGAAACACATGGAGGCCATGACATAGGTAAAGGCCCAAGATCAGTGATGTGGGGAGAACCCACGCAGTCAATGGTAAGGGAGGCTTAGCCTGCCAATGTGAGGAAAGGCTTGTGCATAGCAAGAATAGGATGAATGGAAGACTAGATGCGGCCTGTGGAGGATGGACCCCACGCCATGAGAAGGGTACACGGCCTGGAAAAAACACCACCATGCCAAGCAAGAGGAGACCCGCGCTGGTTGAAAGAAATGGCTCACGCGGCTAGTGAAGGAGATGGGTGCGTCCGATGGAGGAACATGAAAAGGTGTGGCACAGGTGAAGGTAGCCAATAGGTGTGAAGAGGCCTGCGTGCATGGCTATTGGGAGGCTCGTGGAAAATGGGAGCAATGAAGCAAGGTGCGACCAGGCAGCGATGCAGTAGCAAAGGCACAGACTGGAGAATGTATGGGGAATCAACGCCAGAGCAGGTGAAGACCCGCACACCAGCAAATGGGAGGTCACACCAGGAGTGGAGGCTGATGAAAAACAAGTGGAGCTCGGACCTGTAGCATGAAGAATGAAGGTTGCCGCCATGACCACCGTGAAGGAGTTACAGAGAGCTCAAGCATGAGCAAACAAAATTAGGGCAAACAAATGAAAATGAAGGAGGAAGATCCAATGGTGGAGATGGGGATGTCAACTCCAGCCAAATCACAACCATCCCTGCCATTTCGCCATCACAAACTGAGCATGGGATATGCATTGTGGGATGGTGGGGAAGTGTGAAGGGAAATAGCATTAAAAACTTTAAGAAATTGAATGTTCGCCTAATGTTTGATCAAATAATATTTAATGGAGGGACCCACGTTTCTTTCCTCTCGGGTATGAGGTTTAAAATTTTTTGGGAAGATGAAAGTTAGAGCAAATAACAAATGAAAACGGAGGAGGATCCAACGGTGGGAGAAGTTGGATAAATGCAGCTAAATCTGGACCATCCCCCACCATTTTGTAATCCAAGGATGCATGTAGAATAATGATTGTGTGATCGCGGGGAAGCAGAAAGAATAGGAAATAGAAAATTAAACAAATTTGATTTTCTTTATTTTCCTAAGTTTTGGTAGAAATTCAAGTGGAAGCCTTCAATTTTGATATTAATTTTCACTTTTCACGAGAAGGAAATGGGGGGTGGGGCTCGATTCTCCTCGGGTAAAGATATTTTAAATGAAATGTGAATAATTTAAAAGCACAGGGGGAAATAATTCATGTGAGGTTACTTTCATTTTATTTTCTGTTGTGCTGGGTGAAATATCAAGTGGTGATTATTTTGCTGTTGGGTAAAATGTTTTGAATACTTTTCACAAAAATAAAATGTAATATTTTATTCACTGAAGGGAATAAAATAAAGTAAAAGATAGCAGTGAATAAAATACAACCACAGTAAAATGCAGCAAAGAGGTGAAAACAGAAAATAGAGTAGAAAATGGTTTTTCACGGGAAGAGAGTTTTCTTTCTGCTGCAGATAATGAGTGAAGAGTGAAGAGTGGACACGTGGCATTTTCTGTTGAAGAATGAATTGAACACATGTTGTTTTTGAAACAAAATCAAGTTTGTTGCAAGGAAGTGGAGAGAATATTTTGCAGATCACTGTTCAACGGTGGAGATGTTTCTAGATGGTTGTTGCTGCTCGAATTTAGGGTTTCTTCTGGAGTCTCTTCTCCTCTTCTTATTCTCTTTTTTTCTCATTGTAAAAATTTTAGAAAGGGGCCAAGTCAGAAGTCTGGTGTAGAGCTGCATAAAAATTGTAAAATCTATAGTTACAGAGGCGAATGCAAGTGGGCTTTGTGTCATTTTGCTGTAGGATTTGGGTTTATTAGGATTTAATGTTTCATAACAGTACTGGCATTTGAGTTTACCTGATAAATCCAGGCTCATGTCTCTCCTTTGTGCAAGTGTATTCGAATTTTGAATGAAGTAATCAAGGGTTATTCTATTCATCTCACTGTTGTGGTGTGTGCAATTCTCGTTTTAGCTTTGATTCAAAGAATTAATTAAACTGCTTAAATGAGATTGCAGATTGATATGTTTTGTACAAGGATTGGGTAAGAAGTATTTAGCTAAGGTGTGAATTGGTGATACTGTAAGACAGTATGATCAAAGATATGTTATGCTATGTGTTGAAATCTGCTATGAACCATTAGGTGTTGGTGAATTTGACTCCTCCAATGGATATGGCACTAGTCTGATTTGCATCTACTCTTTGTGATACAGTGTTTTGCTTGTCTTCACCTAGGGCTTGCTACCACCATTTTAAAAACATAATGATTATCCTTCACCATGAAACAACTATGTTGTAACATATCTTACTCTCCAAGTGGTTGATATTATTGATAAACAGCCAATTCATTTCAGTTCTATCCCATTATGTTGAGCTATTAAGTGAGATTATCTGTTTTTCAATGTTAATGACTATTTATGATTTTTGTTGCAGAAGTTGTAAACTCATTAACAGGGATCACCCTCTCGGGTCTTGCAGAGCCCAAAGTGTAGGAGGTTATTGAATATTAAAATCCTCATTAGTTGGTTCAGGTCCTCTGAGCTGCCCTTGATTGGAAATTTGGAAATTCCATAGGTAGAATAGGAGACAAACCTAGTTTACAACATAAGAAACCACCAACATATCCATGGAATGAAGGAATTTGCCTCAACATTCCACCAATGCATCAAATTTTCATACCAAAATGAGGTCACAATACATGTTGATCCTAAGCCATTCACCTATTGCAAAAACCTGGAAGCCAAGTTCTATAAAGTTCCCCAAGTAACAAAGAATGATGAAGGCCCCTCCAATCCCTATATAGATCCATCTAACCTCACCTCCACTTTTGTGATAGAGACACCCTCCATCCTCGACATATCTGACATCAAGCTCATGATCCAAGATAATGGGTGTGGAGATTATAGAATGAAGAAGATTTTTTTTTTTTGTAGGAGAGTTACCTCAATCTCGTAGGTCACATGGATGACCTCAATTAGTTGAAACACCTACCTACACTTTCAGGGTAGACCCTTCTAGATTTTGTTGTTGGGGGGATCTAAGTCAGGAAAATATGGACAAAAGAGACATTTCAAACTCACTATACCAAGATGAAAGACCCACACCCACCCTACCCATGGATGAAGCTAGAAGAGGACTACAAATGATGCTTGGTATGGGATACAATAGAAATGAAATCCTTGGAAGGAACATTGATGGGTGATCGGAGCCCATCATTGCAGAAAGACTAATGAGAAATATTGGCCTTGGATGTACCCATCCGAGTATAACCATACATGGCAGAGGTACCCCTATTAGAGTAGTCAGATCCCCCCCTCAGTTATTGGTAGCCACCATTCAATTACCCATATCCATAGGTCTGCCCCTAGATAATTTCACCTTCGACATAACTGATGTTTGTAGTAGTAGTGATAATGAGGACACCAT
Organism: Sequoiadendron giganteum; assembly: GCA_007115665.2. Classification (NCBI taxonomy): domain Eukaryota; kingdom Viridiplantae; phylum Streptophyta; class Pinopsida; order Cupressales; family Cupressaceae; genus Sequoiadendron; species Sequoiadendron giganteum. The sequence continues at coordinate 149,328,440 of CM021105.1, forward strand.
AACTGGTCTACCCATTATTTTTGAAGACACTTCCCTACTCACGATTAGTGCCTCATCCATTGAGTTAGACCATCAAACTCTCAAAATAAACTTAGTTTATCCCCAACTCATCGATTACAACCAATGAGGACCACGAGTTCTAGACACATTCTAAAATTATGAGGCACTCTCAGAATTATTGGGATTACGGGATACAATACCAGACAAAGATCACAAGGCTGGATTTGACGTCACACTAGACACACAAGCATATTACAGGGAGATGATTGAGTCCTTCAGTCATAAAACAAAAAGAATGAGAATAAGCTCAGGGTCATTGAGTGAAAACCACACTGTGGAACTCTCTAACCATAGAATAGTAAAAATAAAGGATGTATTCAATGGTGAAAACCTCTATGAGGTGCCAGAGGATAAAGGATTAAATCTCCCCCTACTACACTTCACCAAGAAAAATCAGCAGTCTTATCAGAATAGTGTAACCCCGTCAATCTGGGAACAAAAGCAATGCCACATATAACCTTCTACACTAAGTCACTGCTATCAGAAGAACAAGAGCTCCTAGTAACATTCCTAAGAGAAATAAAGGTTAAATTTGCATGGACCTCAACTGACATGCTAGACTTGATTCAGAAGTCGTGGTTCACCATTTAGATGTCTACCTAGGAGCAAAGCTAGTGAGACAAAAGTTGAGAAAGATGCACCCTCAGATAGCTTTTCTAGTCAAGAAGGAATTACAAAAACTCCTCAATGCCGACTTTATATGCTCAATTGATTATCCAGAATGGGTGTCCAACCTTGTACCTATTTTAAAACCAAATGGGGGCATCTGTATCTGCGCCGATTTTAGAGACCTAAAAAGAGCATGTCCTAAGGATGACTTTCCACTACCCAAAATTGATATGATAGTGGACATGACGATGAGACACGAGATTCTATCACTAATGGATGGCTTCTCAGGGTAAAACCATATTATGATAGCAAAAGAGAATCAGCACAAGACAACATTTACGTGTCCATGGGGCACCTACTACTGGAACATGATGCCATTTGGGCTAAAGAATGCTAGAGTGACATATCAAAGGGATATGAAACTAATTTTTCATTACATGATTCACAAAACTATGGAAGATTATGTGGATGATATATTGGCCAAGTCAAGGAAAAGATAGGATCACATAGTAGCTCTAAGTGCCATCTTTGATAGATTGGAAAAATACAAGGTTAGACTTAATCCCATGAAATGTGTCTTTGGGGTGCAATCAAGAAAACTCTTGGGATATATAGTATCAATGAGAGGAATAGAAGTGGATCCCAGGAAAGTCAAGGCAATCCTCGACATGGAAGCACCCAAGACACTAAAACAACTCAGAGGCCTACAGGGAAGGCTCCAATCCATTCACAGATTCATAGCACAGCCGACAGATAAATAGATTCCATATTCACATCTACTTCACAAGGGATTAACATACAAGTGGGATGACAAGTGTGACCAGGCATTTAGTAAACTCAAATAATATCTACTTACACCACTAGTGTTGATGCCACAAATTCTAGGAAAACCATTGATTCTATACATATCAGCCACAGTGGCAGCTCTCGACGCACTCCTAGCTCAGCAGGATGAAAATGGAAAAGAAAGAAAAATATATTGCATCAGTAGGACAATGGTAGGGCATGAGCTCAACTACACACCAATAGAAAAAGCTTTCCTAGCAGTTGTGTTTGTAGCCCAAAAGTTCAGACACTACCGGCTTATCATATCATGTTGATTGCAAAGATAGATCCACTTAAATACCTACTCTCTAAGGCCACTCTCATAGGATAGACAACCAAGTGGGTAATGATAATGATAGAACACGACGTTGAATATGTGGAGCGCAAGGCCATCGAGGGGTAGTAAATTGCAGACCAACTGGTAGAGGCTCCAATTTATGCCGACAACCCACTTATCTCAGAATTTTTGGACAAGTCAATTTTCAACATAAGTATAGAAAATCATTGGAAGATGTATTTTGATGGGTCACACACACAACATGGGTCAGGTGCCAGAATTTTCTTCATAACTCCCTAGGGAGATTCCATACCCAAATCTTATAAACTGTCATTTCCATCCACAAATAACATAGAAGAGTATGAGGCTCTCATCATAGGCCTAAGGATCATAGTAAAATGGGAGATTATGGCTCTCAAAGTCTATGGATATTCACAACTCATCATTAACCAATTCAATGGTGAGTACAAAACAAAGGATGACAAGCTAACTCCATACAAGAAATTAGTGGAGAGCCTCAAATAATTCTTCATTGAAGTCACCTTTGAACAACTGCCTAGAGAAAACAATAGAGAATCAAATGCTATGGCCACAATTGGATCGCTCTTGGAAATCCCAAACAATGTTCCAAAACAAGAGTTTCTAGTAGAGCAGCTTCTCGTACCGACATTCAAGGTACCAGAGTCTGAATTTGTGTGTGAAATCATTGGTCCCAGTGATACTTGGTATCATGACATCTATACCTACCTAAGAATAGGAGTCCTCCCAACCGACATAACCCTAAACCTTAAATGAGCCTTTGTCTAAAGGTACTTACCATTTGTCATCCTAGGAGAAACCCTCTATTGTAGGAGCATTGAAGGAACCATTTTACATTGCTTAAATCTTGAGGAATCCCTAACTACTCTGACTGAGGTTCACAATGGTATTTGCGGCTCACACTCAAGTGGTATAACCTTGGCTAAAAAACTATGGAGGACTGAGTACTACTGGCCAACAATGGAAAGAGAGGCACATGAATTTGTCAAAAAGTGTTTATAGTGTCAGCAACATGGAGACCTTATTCATACACCAGCTCAAGAGATTCATCCTATTGTTACACCTTGGCCCTTTCTGCAATGGGGTCTCGATCTCATCGGAAAAATCATCCCACCTCATCCAATGGCCACAAATTCATCATCACCACCACAAAGTACTTTACAAAGTGGGTCAAAGCCATCCCAATTATGTACATAACTGGAAAGCAGATATCCAAGTTCATCCTGAACTATCTCATTTGCCGATACGATGTCCCTCAATCCATTATCTTTGATAATGGGACACCTTTCAAGAATCAGGATGTGCGTTACATTTGCCACAAATTTTGTTGGTTGTTTTTACTATAACCAGGTTGATCTCCTAATCTACCTATGGAATTGCCAATTCGAATCAAGGGAAGCTCGAAGGACCTAGACCAATTGACAAGGATTTTAATTGGGCTCTCCACAACTTGGGAGGGTGATCCCTTAATGCATTTACAACCTCTGGACCATTATCATAAACAACATTAACAACAACATATAATCTCATTTAATAGATCAACATAATAGGATAATACTGAATAGAATTGGTTGTTCATCAATAATATCAACTATTTGAAGCATGAGATAACTACAACAAAACTTCACAGTAAAAGATATTCATTGGTTTTCAATTTGTAGCAAGCTCCAGGTGAACACAAAAAAATTATTGAATCTCACAAACAAGGTACAACCTAGATCAGTGCCCTATATCCATTGGAGGATTCATATTCATAAGCATCTAAGGATTCAATACAAGTTCAACACACAACATATAAAATCTTCAATGGCATTCCCTTACAATCTCATCAATATGTATCCTAACTCAATACTACTTATCAAATCCTTGTATAGAACATATCGACCTAGAATCCCATTTAAACACTTTAATTAGTTCTTTGAATTAAAGCTAAAACAAGAATTGTACACACCACAACAGTGAGATGAGCGAAATAACCCTTGATCATTTTATTCAAAATTTAGATATGCTTGTACATTGGAGAGACATGAGCTGAGATTAATCATTTTAATTCAAATTCTAGTACTATCATAAAAAAATAAATATCCATGAGTTCAGAACCTAAAAAAGAATGACTCAAAACCTAAATTGCATTCTCTCTAAAAACTATCAAATTTTAAAATTTTCTCTACAACTTCAGCTAGACTTGACCAAAATTATCTAACTTGCTAACCCGTATTTTCTGGCCTTGAAATCCTTGTTACAGAAAATGAAGGAGCAAACAAGCATTGGGCCAGAGAGTACACATGTCACTAGCCACTTGGACCACCTTGTGATATTTCAAAAATTTGTTACAACAACAATCTCCACCAGAGAATCTTCTTGTTCATCTTGCCCGCTGAGAAAATTCTATGCAGCAAAAAAACCTCAAAAATCCCACGTCAAAACTGTCATAAAAATTACAACTAGAATTTGTTGTACCTACAACGGCTAATTCATTTACTGTTAGCAGCCTACTCCCTTTTTACTCCTCCTCAGTTAAATATACATTTACCCATTATTGGTAGTCTTCATCAGCTCACCAATGAAAGTTTATTACCTTATTTACCTTGACACTATATGGCGTATACTTAACTGCCACCTATTTTTCCTCTAGCTCAAAAGACTCAAGGAATGAGATGGTGGTGATAATTTTATCCATACAACTCACTAATAAATCAAAATATGATTCATCACTTATTGATGTAATTTGAACATTGATGACCTCATTAGCTCGATCATGCCATTGTCGAAGTGACCTGATATTCCCCTACTCATCAATTATGTCAGGTAGTAGTGTGTCACTCCAATCATCAAAATTCCTCACCAACTCTTTCATCTTCCTACTCAAATCATCAAGTAAGGCCTGAAAACCTTACAATGACTTAACAAACACTTGAGTAGGCCTTAACGATTGGGACCTATTATTTATATCAAACCTTGAGGCCTTATAAATTATATCTAAATCATTGGCCCTAGGGATCCACTTCTCAACTAGTGGTATTTCTACCTCCTGATCCCTATCAATGTTCTTTACTACATCTAATAATAAATAATATGAAGAATACATAGATGACAATCTATCATCAACCTTCTCATTTAAATGCCTCAATATGGTATTAACAATCTCCCTTTTCTTTGAAAATACTCCCTCTTCTCTCACCTTCAAAGATGCCCGAACTCTACAATTTTATGCATCAACTACTTCTTTGTTGGGTCAACAAAGCATTCAAATTCTTCCTCAGCTGGTTCTAATTTAGGGCTGAGGGAAGGAGTTTGACTGGGAGACCCTAGTGTAGAAACAATGGGGAAATCAGGAGGAACTGACCCTGATGTGGAAGGAAATTTTTTAATCCGTGGAGCACTTGATGTTTCCCCAATCTGCCTATATTTCAACTTGTGCACCTCTGTCTACAACCCAATATTCCTTTGTTACACCTTGTTGTATTCTCCAATTATTAAATTAGTATTTTCCATAAGGCTCCTTTTTTCAGCCTCTTCTCTTTCAGCAGTCTTCTAGGCCAATTTGGCCACATTTATAGTCAAATTTGTGACCTTTGTGGTTGAGGTCTCTGAAGCTCTCTTTATTTTTAACCCCCCTCTCAAATTTGGGTTAATATTAGTAACATTGGGCTTTCTCCCTTGGGGGGCCAAAGCCCAAATTTCCAAAGTCTCATACTCTTCACTAAAGGCAGAATCTTGCAATGTTGCCTTGACCTCTTCTTCATAATTTTGCAGGGGATACTTGGACTTTAGAATAGAATTGAAAGCTGCTGCATTGGAAATTTCCCACTCCAGTAAAATCAATACACTAGCTTGATTGACCAATTTTCTCCCCTCAGGAGTGATGCTCTTGAATTCATTCATTAATTCCGCTTTTAATTCATCATCATTCTCCTGGTCTGACCTATCAAGCCTCAATTCTCCTCTTCTTGAATTTCTCCTGATATTCTTCCAATTTAATTCTCCATACCAGTTGCAAGAAGACTGGTGTTTTTACAAATGCATCATCATCTAGAAACTCTTCATAGGCTTCCATCCTTGCATCTTGCACACATTTACCTTTCATATCCAAATCTGATAGAACCAATTAAACTAGTTTGGGAGGAGAAGGCATACCCATTTGCATATCTTGATCAGTGACAAAAATCTCATCCACCAATTCTTCCTGTGATTTCTCAATCCTTCGACTCTTAGGGCTTGGCTCTGATGGTGGTGGTGAGGGAATTTTCTCAGCTGATTATTCTAAATCAATTATCTTAATAGCCCTAGGTGTTTTGAGCTTTGGACCTGGTTGTTCAGGCTATTTCATCATTTTATTTCCTTTTTTGTCTTCTTCTTCTTCATCATTGCTATCATTCCTTTTTCGTCTTGTAAATAGGCCAATTTTCTTTAGGTTGGTAGGCTAGTCTCTCTTCAAGTGGCCTTGCAGCTTTTTCTTGTATGCACAAGTCCAACTCCAGATTGATCTTCTTAGTCATTAGAATGCTCATTATTTCTTTGAAGTTGTCCATCAAAAATTTAATCTTTTTGTGATATGGATTGAATTCCATCAATGGATCATATTTTGGATCCATCTTGTGCACAATGGTCAATAGCTTGTCATAAGATATCCACTTCTCCTTGTTAAACTCTTGTGTATTTAGATCAAATTCATTTCTAATCAAGTCATCAAGAAAATTGAACTCATGCACAAATTTGCCCCCTTTTATTCTTTGTCTTAACAGGGCGAAGAAAGCCTCGGGATCATGTTGCTTCTTGGGGCCAAAAATCAAATGGTACACTTCAAAAAAAATTCCAAAATGGACCCATGCTCCCTTTGAAAACACAAAATCAGACACCACTGTATAGTCTGGGTAAAAAGTCCCCTTGCCCTTTCCTGTAAGATTATCCTCATGGAACATCCAATCTACCACATAACCTCAAAAAATCCAACCCTTGGTGGCACATTATATGGCAATATATGCGGGGTCCCCTGTAATCCATACACCCTCAAAACAATACTGACAGGGTATGGGATAATGTGACCCCAATTGTGACAAATTTTCAACTTTGGCTTCCTCTCCTTTGGACTAAGGGAGTCATGCAACTCCTTAGGAACTCTGGGCAAATTTACCATCAGCCTGGCCCTCAATCTGGATGCAAAATAGTTGTCAAACTACACATAACTAGCATTATCCCTGTTGTATGATAAGTCAGCAGTCCACACTTGCACTAACAACTTTTCTCCATTAACAAATTGCTTCAACTTCATCTTCTTAGAGAATAATTCGACATTCTTAAACAAAAAACATATACATTAACATAGAATACTAGAAAAATTGAGTGTCTACATCATTTTGTTGCAACTTCAACAACCCTTCATGTATATTTTCAGCTAAATAGGAAGCAAAATCATATATCACAAAAAAATTGGGGTGTTATATTTACACCCCCATGAACATATAGGCAATAGGCATCACTGTGTTGGTAATAAAACCCACAATCTGACATAATAAGTAAAATGTGGCCAAGAAGTGTTTTGCGAAATAGTCTAACCTGAAAGGCTCCTGATCACTAGGGCTAATATAAAATTTGGAACCTCCTGCCCTAGCGAGATGAGGTGGGAGCATCTTCACTCTGAAAAGTGATTTCATCTTCCCATACTCTTACTTCATTCCCTCAAGATAAATAGGAACCAAGAACTCACTAGGCTCACTCAAATAAAAAACCTATTAGAACTCTTCCCTATTAATACTTAACAAAATCTTTCCATTGTTGTCTCTAACCACCCGTGTGACAGGATCATACCATGCAAACAATTCTTTGAGCAAGTCCACATCAAGGAACACATTCAGAACAATCAGCTTCCTTATATCATACACCCAACCATTTGAAAAAGGATGGGGAAAATTCCTCTATCCAAACCACAGTCTGAACTTCTCCAAACCTGTAAGGGGAACCCTAACATCAGCTATGTTGAAACAATTATATACTAATCCCTCCCCTAGGGTTTTTCCTTGCATTAAGACCAACCCCTTCTTCCTATCATTCGTTGACAAGGGAAATTGATCTAGGAAATCATCATATAGGTTTGTGTTTAGATATTCAATCTAGCTAGAATGATTTTTTTATGGTGTCATCTAGATTAACTAGGGCTTTACGAAACTATGAAATTACAGAACAACAACTTGTAATTTCCCACAATTCAATTAACGTATAACCCTAAAACAATTATCAACAAGCCCTCTGAAAAGAACACAACAAATTCCCCCAAAATTTAGATTACAAATTAACCAGGAGACATGGAATTCAACTTACAACTTTGTGCATGTAGACACCCTAACCTTCACTGCAACAACTCATAAATTCATCCTCGGCTATGAGACTGCTCCATGAAAAAGTTTTAAAGCTTTGTGATACAATAGAATAGAGAAATGGTCACTTTATTTCAATCAAATCATGTTAGAGAACATCTCATATGCCATTAAATCTCACTCGCACGCTGCACCAATGACTCCAATTGCATTTGATGCAGATTCAAATACTATCCATGAATCTTCCATTTTGGTTGGATCATCGAATGACTGCCTTCAAAACATTCTGACATAACCTCCACCATGACAACACTAGCTCACCATACTCTGCGTTGCCAAGGAAATCCACATGGCACTTGCCCATGATTTCGCAATCAGTAAAGACCTTGCAACTCTTGATCATGAGATGGTGGGAAATCGTTGATCTCAGCCATCGACAATCTTGCTCTTTCAACACAGTCTCCAACTCTTTCTTTAGTCATTGAGAACCTTTCCTATTGAGATTATAACATCTCTGTTGATTTGAAGCACATGCATCTCATAACTGCTTTAGTAACCCGCTACATAATGTATTAAAATTGGATCAATGTATCAATGTATTCCTATCAATCCTTAAAATTCACCAGATGAGACATGTGGCACTCGCCTATGATATCATGATCAACGAAAGTTATGTGGTGGTGTCATCATGGGATATCGAGGAACAAATGAGATCGAATAGTGATTGATCTATAGTCATCCAAAGTTGTCCCACTATAAAATATAAAACATTTGTTAAAAGCACGAGGGGACATCACTAGGCTGATGACAAACAAGGACATAAGTTGTTTTAATAGAGGAAATGAAGGGTGACCCTAGAACTAGGAATAAATAAAGTCAGCGAAAGAAATAAAATGATGGATTAGAAGGGGCCCAACCTAGAAGAAATGATGGGAGTTAAGTTGTTTTAAAACCCTCCCCAAAAAGTAACGACCGAATATAACCCAGCGAAGGCATAGAATAAAACACTAGGGTTTTACATGAAAAAAAAAGATAAAACCCCAACCTTAGGCTTTTCCCAAAAATCAAGTAGGACTAGGAACATAAGTAAGATAAAATGGAACTTATAGAGAAAAAATTTGAAGTTCCATCAAAATCAATATCCAACATCGCTTTTCCACTCTGTATTACCCGCAAGGCAATGGCCAAGCAAAAGCTACTAATAAAGCTATATTGAAAACCCTTAAGAAAATAGTCAATGACTGGCATCTACAACTAAATCTCACCTTATGGGCCTATCGCACCATCATCCACATGCCAATAGGCGCCAACCCATTCTCCCTGGTCTACGGATCAAAATTCATCCTCCGAATCAAGATTGAGCTCCCATCATTAAGGATATCACTGCAAAACCTCATTACAAATGAGGAATATTGGGTGTCATAGCTAAATGAGCTTGAGTTATTAGATGAAAGTTGCATGGATGCCCTCAACCATCTATAGGTCTATCAAAACTACCTAAAGTGCAGCTACAACAAGAAGATTAGGAGACACACCTTCCAAGTTGGCGAACTAGTGTTGAAGGAGCACCAGGAGAATGTACCAAACCCAGAAAGCAAAGGAAAATTTGAGCCCAACTGGTTTGGACCTTTCATCATTACAACAAGCTATAAATCAAGGGCATACCATTTATCAACACCAGAAGGCGAGCCTCTATAGGAGCCCCTAAATAGCTCCCATCTCAAAAAAAATTATGCCTAAAAATATTTCAAGGTATAAAACCAAAAATACAAAAAAATCAGAAAATATCCTAAAAAAATGGTCACCCAAATGAAAACCTAGCAAAAAGGCATCTCGGTGGCAACAAAAAAAATAAAAAAATACAATAATAAAAAAAAATCAGAAAAAGGATTGAAAATAGTAAAGGAAAAAATCGTCCTCTAGTGAAAACCACTTCGGTGGCACTTTGGACAAGTACCTTGGTGAAAACCTAGAAAACAGGCGCCAAGTGTAAATAAAGCACTCTCCATCCACCAGGATCTTAATGACCTATTTCGTGCACTCCATTTATCCTTCCACCCATCCATTCACAACCGTACCATAGATTGATCTTGTGCTCGTATCATTTTCCACCCTAGTACTACTTGGCATATTCCTAAGGTCAGTTTGTCCTACCTATATCAAAGTAGTTTATCGCATCACGCTGGAGGCATGTTCCTATACCTGCATTGGATCAAATTCTTGTATATTCTAGTGATCTTCCATAAAAGAAAAAAAAATCCCAAAACATTCATAAAATCCATCAAAAAATCCAAAAAAACATCCAAATCATTCAAAATCTAAAACATGTCAAAAATCTAAAAAAATCAAAATTAGAGTTATTGTTTGAACTACGTCATCTCTGAGCCTGAACATAGGGAAGGTTGATATTTGATCATCCCTCGATACACCCTAGGTCAGTCCTTTAGGCGTCTCTTGCAATTTGGCAATCCATTTTCCCCTTTCTCTCATCATTGAGTCGAGTCTATCGTCAGTCGAACTACGTGGTCTCTATGTGTATAATGTAGGCAATTCTAATCTATTGATCTTCTCCTAAGACCCCTAGGTTAGGTCTTTAGGTTAGTCTCTTGGACATAAAATCTCACTAATCCAAAAACATTGAAAAATCAAAAAATCAAAAAAGCCTCAAAACATTTGAAAAACCCAAAATGGTGCACCTGTCTCATCTCGCTTTCAACCACTATTTTCTCATTCCTAATAAATCAATCATCATCTTCATCCTCTAGTGATTCAATCAAGAGAAATTCTAGTAGGTTCAAAAGTGAACACCCTAATCATCAAAGTCTCAAGTCTAGGTTAGTAAGCAAGCAAGTTGATCAACTCAGAGTATCAATAGCTTATCATCCAATCAATCTCATCAAAACCCTGATCACAACATGTCCTAGGATGCATCCTTCCTACACTAGACATCAACATCAGGTATCACCTTATTTTAGCCTTGGTTAGCGGTACAAAGAACATTAGCTTGTCTCTTTACTTTATCTAGTATTTTTAACTTATCTTATTTTCCGCTCATTCCAAGGACCTCTCGATGATGCCTAAACAAAACAGGTTTAGAGAGAAAGGAATGGGGCAATGATCATTATATTTTTATCTATTGTGCTTGTTGGATACTCTTGTAAAATAACTTATTTCATGTGTACCTTGTTTGGTTTGTAGGGAAGATGTTTTAAGTGTCTTGTTGACCACATAGGAAGGCTTGCTTTTCTATGTTTTGGTTTGAGATGTTTATAATGTATGAACTACATCCTAAATAAGCTACCGTATGCTAAGTGTGAATAGGAATACTCCTATCTAATTAGCATGTCAAAGTCCATCACACTAGGTACAATGCCATCTTGGTTCTTTATACCTTGATGCATCATACCTAGGTGTGTTATCAAACATAAAGTAATTATCCCTTTGAAAATCTTGACTCTTGGTAAGCAAAGCATCGACATTTAATGACTTGTTGGATCCCTTTTCTTCTATCTTCTTTCCATACTAACATGGTACCATGATAGCTAATCAAAACACCACTAAATGCATCAGCCTTGCATCCACAAAATCATCAACATAAATGCATATCATATCATATAGATCATACCACATCATATCAACTCACATTATCATCATCTTAAGTTATGAAGAATAATATAGAGTTGTTATTCTAGGTATCTTAAGAGATCACTGCATTACATTCATCCCATAATATTGCATGAATCATTAAGGGCATAATAGAAATAATTAATTGGTCACATATCATTTGCATCATCAATCATTTGCACAACAATACATAATAAATTGCATACATTGCATCCATATAATTGTCATCAAAGTGCATAGAAAAATACAAAAATAAATGCATCCATAATCATCAACATACATCATATTACATGAGCATAAATTAAAATAATCTCATAACATCTCACAACACATAGGGAATTCAAAAGCATCCATACATCATAAATAGAATCATCTCATATATATATATCATCAAAAATGTATAATTGTCATGGTACAAAATTGGATCAAGTATATACATCAAAGTACATGATACAATAGGGGCAATAATCAGGGCCCATGGATCAAAATTGCAAAATTGTCTATCATCGAAGGGCTAACCCTATTGGCTACTGCCCTCTCCTACATGCCTCTTACCATGGTCCTTGGGAGCCTTCATCCTTGTTTGCTATGAAAATTATGGCACCTGACCAACTAGTGGAACTGATTTTCTATAATGTTGTCAATATTAGTCGACCTCTCTAACCACCTCTCACTATTCCCTCAAGGATACTGACCGCCCCTAGGAAGATGAGGCTTTACTCTCTAACTGCCTCCATCGACCAATCTCCTGATCCCTCTCAGACCGAGCCTAGTCCCTCTCTATAGTAACTGTCAAAACATGTTATCGAGCCTGATCTCTCTCAGCTGTCAAAATTTGTATTTTCCCTGCAACTATTGGATCTGTACATCTCTACGATTGGACTACCCTAGTGTCTATTGATATGGGATTTATCTATCCCCATCTCTAGGCTGATCATCTTGTGCAGGAATCTCATGAATCTCTACCCACGATGGTGTCGGTGCCCGTGGGGTTCTTGGTCCCATGTTGGTGTCTAATGTGGAGGAGGGCCACCTCCTCCCCTATCCCCATCACCATCTCTATGACCATCGCCTCTACCTCCCTATCCACTACCTCTACCAACAGATCTTCCTGTCGGCCTCTTTTGCAGAAGAACTATGCCTGGAACTCTCAATCGGAGAGGAGGCAAGAACCAAGATTTGTAAGCTTGGGTAACCCTTGCATGTGTCGGCCCCTGATCATATGGCCATGGCCTTTCCACTAGCTTCCTAAATGAGGGTATTACCTCTGGTGCTGGAATCGGCTAGCCCCATGCTGTCTCTCTTGTACTATGGGCGAAGATCACCACGTATTGATCATCCGACCTATCCTGAATCTCATCGAACTATCAGGCTACCCTGTCAAGGAGGTATTGCTCTATCATCGTGTGCTCTCAGCCTTGCATTCATCTATCTTGTCAAGAAAATAATAACTACTTGAGATCGTCATACCACAAGCCTATATCCATCTAGGGCCTCCAAACAAACTCTTGGATCTCATCAAGAACTCACCGCCAATGGGCGATGCCTCTGGTACCTATGTGAGTAAAGTGAATCTGGGCTCCCCCATATTGCCAAACGGCATGATCATCAATAACCAGAACAATCATTATGATATATGGATGGAGTACTAGAGTCCGCTCCCATGCCCAGATGTGTAGCAAAGTAACCCCGGCCCTGAGAGCCCTATTGTCAAGATACACAAACTCATGCAAATCCCTATATAAGGAAGCCAACATCACTGGCCCCCAAGAAAAGCACTCTCTATGGAAGACCATCCGCTCCCATGCCAGTCCCCAGCATGGACAAAAGTATCAGCCTCACCGATCTAGTGCCACAAGACTTGAAATGATGGCTGCAACTATCAACCTGTAGGTGGGAACTACACCCCTGTATCTCTCCAAGTGAATATTTCCATTGAAAAAATGGATCTCATCAAGACCCATCACATCAAAGTAGGCATCCCTATCACCATCTAGATTATAAATAAGTTTAGCTCCATGGATGGGCAGCTTTAGGATGCACCGGACATCCTCAAGAGTGATGGTGGCCTCACTAGAAGGAAGATGGAAAGAAGAGGTCTCATTGTGCCACCGCTTAGCCAAAGATCTCATCATACCCAAGTGGGTCTGAATAGGAGGAACATACGCAATCAACCAGAGGCAAAGAATACCAAGTTGCTCCTGAAGGAATATGTGCATACCATATAATCCCCGCAACACTGGCCATCAATGCTCCCTCACGTGAAGTATCTCGAGGTCCTCCTGCATAAGGGAAACCATCACGTCATGTTTCATAAAAAAATTTGCCTCCTATGTTAGATTTTTGTATTTGAGACACCAAATGTGGTGTTGTTTGCAAATGCGACGTAGTTTGTAAAGTTCTAAACTGCGCCATTGCAGAAAAAATTGACAAATCCTAAAATCCTAAGTGCATTATGTGGTTCGATTTGCAAGTGCGATTGAATTTGTGCTAAAATCCCTAATTCCAAACCGTGTCACACAGTTTGATTTGCATATGTGGCAGAGTTTGAAATAAAACCCTAATTTCATAGTTGGCCTGCAGCAGCACTATTTTCATATGTGGCGTTAAGTGAGGTCGTGCAGTGTCGATTAAGCATTTGTAGCATCGCTATATAGCATCGCTTGACCTAAAGTTGACTTGAACCCTATTAAATGCGCATAAAGCAAGAAAATTAAAGGTTGAGATAGGGGTACATACCAAGGGTCCTACACCAGTTGGTTGTTGGTACAGTCGTACCATCTTTGACACATGCCTAGGGAGCTATTATTGTGCCATCTCGATTAGGACTCAAAGCTCAAAGTGCAAGAATCTCTAAAGGCTAAGTGTGCAAATGAATTGAAAGTGACCCCTCAAGGTCTATTTAAGTCTACAAATTAGGGTTTTTGACCTAATTTGACCATCCAGCTAGGGTTTTGGTCCCCCAATCCTGTTTTTGCCCAATTGAGGGCCATGTTGCATCTTTTTTGTATTTTAATGCATTTTTTGGCATCCTGGGGCATTTCTGGACCTATCGGGCACCTGGTCCTCTTTTTTCGTGAGACCATCCAAAAAATAAAAAAAATTGTTTGATTTCTTGAGGGGGCAACATATCAACATAATCCTTTCGCTAGGGCAACAGTGGGGCAATGAAAAAATTAGATTTTTTTTTAAATTTTGATCACAACAGTTTATTTCTTTGAACCACTACAATAAGTGCATTGCTTCAAAGCGTGGGAAAATGTAGACATGGAAAATTGACCGACACTCTTGATCCTGATTACTAACATCATTTCATCTTGAATCATACTCTCATCTTGTCATCACTTTTCATCTCTTAATTAAATAAATCATTATCTATTTAATTAAGTCATTCTCCCCTATGTTGATTAAATTAATCAATTTAATTTAATTAACCCTAATCTCTGTTCATTTAAATAATTCATTTTATTTAAATTAAATCTCTGAAGTCCTCTTATTAAATTGAATAAATTAGAACCTTATTTAATTTAATCTAGCATTACCCCCTTTAGTTAAATAGATCAAAACATTTATTTAATTAAACCCCTCCTCTCAATTTTATTTAAATTAACTCATAAATTTAAGTCTAAATTATCACATCTCCTAAATCTTCATTAAATTAATTAATCTTTGATTAATTTAATCCTAAAATATCACATTCCCTAGAGAATCCAACTTGCACAATAAATCAATTACTTTGATTTATTAAATTTCCTATTTTCTCTCAACATGGAATAAAGAAGGAATATTCCTTCAAATTTGAATTCAAATCCAAATAGATTTTTCCTTCCAACAAAGAATTCACTCCTCTTACATGTCCTTGTGCATTGAGCCAAGTAGCATTTATTTCATTCTTTTTTCCCTCTCACATGTCATTTCCTCAATTTTAAATTCCACTTAATATCATTTATTGGCACTTTGATCAAAATGTGCACAACCTTCACCCATTCACATCTTGACAAGTGGCACTTGGCCATTAGATGTTGAATGATTCCACATTTCTCAATTTCACTCTCTCTTCCAATTTGGAAATCTATAAATGAGATACTCTTCCTCTCATTTTTCATCCACAATCCAAGCAAGTCTACTATACTTCATTTCATCCACAATTTTAGCAAAGTTACTCTCTTCACATTGAGAGCTAATTTTTTCTACTTCATATCAAGTGTTCATCATTTTTATGGTTTCATAGCTATTTTATGCCAAAATCTCATCAAGGAGCTACAACCATCACCAAATCATCATCAAGCTTACAAAGGAGTTGGGAAAAGGCCAATTTCTACACATAATTGGCACCAATTCCCCCATGGGATCAAGAGTTTGAATTGCATTGAATAATATTTAATAGATTTTGTTCATATTTGTTTGTGTTCTTCATCATATTTCTTACTCTTTGCAATTTAAATGGATTTCATGGGGAATCTTGATTCTCACTTGCATTTGAACTAAAATTGTGTTTGTTTGCTATGTTTGTGTAGGTATAGGATTAGGGTTCACACATACATTCTCCTAATAATGAAAATTTAGCACATCTATTGCATTCTCTAGAAATACATTCTTTTAAATAGAATAATTTTCCATTAGAGGGTTCACAAAACAAACCTGCTATAAAATATTTGATTCTTTCAGGTGGCATATTAATACCACAAATGTCCTGCATAATTTGGTTAACATGCAAAGTGCATCGTATATATCAAAAACTATAATAAAAATAATGAATTTGTACATGAGTCTTACAACAACAAGATATTTGTTGTTTATTAATTCTAACATACCAAGGTTCACACTTTTTGAATTATCTTTGACTTATGTTAATATTGAATGGTAAGATTGAAGCATCTAAATTTTTTTATACAATTCAGTTTGAGTCATATCTAAGAGATGCTTTGGATGAGGTACACGAATTTTGGAACCCACCCTTAATTTTAAGACATCTCTAATGTTAGGTGATACTCTTTTATTATCATGCCACAATTTATAGATTAAAGATTTAATTTCATTAGTCAATTTCATGTCTGATCTTGGGAGTCTACAACTAAAACTCCAACATTGATTAATTGGATCCTTTTCAATACTTTCTCTTCTTTTAGCAGATCTTATCAAAGTTTTAGGATTTACTTTTATACATTTACTAATCTTACTTAACATTCTTTTATTTGAAGTTTCTTTATAAACTAAAGTCGTTGTTATTGCACGAAAAGCCACATTTTTATCTTTAGATCGACTTTCCTTACCTATAAAATCAATAGTATTAGCAACACTAGATATGACTTGTTCTACTGAATCATCGTTTTTTTTTGGTTTTACCAAAATACCTAATTTTTTCATCACTTTTCTCATTTTCCACATTCTCATCAATTGCACCATGAGTTGACATTGGAATCCTAATTTATTTCTATAAAAAAAAAATTTATATATTTTATTTCCATAAGTTCTAATTTGTCTCCAAGAAAATTTACCATGAAGGTTATCTAGCACATCTTTTTGAATTGTAAAAAAAACATTTTCACCTTCATCCATACAAGGTGTTTTATTTTCATTCACACAAGGGGTTCCGTGTTCATTTTCAAATGTAAAAGGGATTTCATTCTCACTTTCATCAATATGAGGGATTTGATTATCATTTGTGTTTTCATAAGATATATTTTCATAATTTTTTAATTTTTGCATTGTTTCAACCCTATACTTATTGATATTATCAATGGTGTATCTAGCTTCATCTAAACAAGAAAAATCAATATTATCAAGACTTGGGGTTTGAAAACATACCTGGAGAAATTGTTTGAATAGGTGTATTTTCCATATCATTGGGAGGTGGATTTGAAGAAATACCCGAATTTGTTTGCATAGTTACTATTTCCATATCATTCAAAGTTGAAGTTGAAGGCATAGTTGAGATTATGCCAAAATCTCATCAAGGAGCTACAACCATCACCAAATCATCATCAAGCTTACAAAGGAGTTGGGAAAAGGCCAATTTCTACACATAATTGGCACCAATTCCCCCATGGGATCAAGAGTTTGAATTGCATTGAATAAGATTTAATAGATTTCGTTCGAGTTTGTTTGTGTTCATCATATTTCTTACTCTTTTCAATTTAAATGGATTTCATGGGGAATCTTGATTCTCACTTTCATTTGAACTAAAATTGTGTTTGTTTGCTATGTTTGTGCAGGTATAGGATTGGGGTTCACACATACATTCTCCTAATAGTGAAAAGTTAGCACATCTATTGCATTCTCTAGAAATTCATTCTTTTAAATAAAATAATTTTCCATTAGAGGGTTCACAAAACAAACCGGCTATAAAATATTTGATTCTTTCAGGTGGCATATTAATACCACAAATGTCCTGCATAATTTGGTTAACATGCAAAGTGCATCGTATATATCAAAAACTATAATAAAAATAATGAATTTGTACATGAGTCTTACAACAACAAGATATTTGTAGTTTATTAATTCTAACATACCAAGGTTCACACTTTTCAAATTATCTTTGACTTATGTTAATATTCAATGGTAAGATTGAAGCATCTAAATTTTTTTATACAATTCAGTTTGAGTCATATCTAAGAGATGCTTTGGATGAGGTACACGAATTTTGGAACCCACCCTTAATTTTAAGACATCTCTAACGTTAGGTGACACTCTTTTATTATCATGCCACAATTTATAGATTAAAGATTTAATTTCATTAGTCAATTTCATGTCCGATCTTGGGAGTCTACAACTAAAACTCCAACATTGATTAATTGGATCCTTTTCAATACTTTCTCTTCTTTTAGCAGCTCTTATCAAAGTTTTAGGATTTACTTTTATACATTTACTAATCTTACTTAACATTCTTTTATTTGAAGTTTCTTTATCAACTAAAGTCATTGTTATTGTACAAAAAGCCACATTTTTATCTTTAGATCGACTTTCCTTACGTATAAAATCAATAGTATTAGCAACACTAGATATGACTTGTTCTACTGAATCATCTTTTTTTTTTGGTTTTACCAAAATACCTAATTTTTTCATCACTTTTCTCATTTTCCACATTCTCATCAGTTGCACCATGAGTTGACATTGGAATCCTAATTTATTTCTATAAAAAAAAAATTTATATATTTTATTTCCAAAAGTTCTAATTTGTCTCCAAGAAAATTTACCATGAAGGTTATCTAGCACATCTTTTTGAATTGTAAAAAAAACATTTTCACCTTCATCCAGACAAGGGGTTTCATTTTCATTCACACAAGGGGTTCCATGTTCATTTTCAAATGTAAAAGGGATTTCATTCTCACTTTCATCAATATGAGGGATTTGCTTATCATTTGCATTTTCATAAGATATATTTTCATAATTTTTTTATTTTTGCATTGTTTCAACCCTATACTTATTGATATTATCAATGGTGTATCCAGCTTCATCTAAACAAGAAAAATCAATATTATCAAGACTTGGGGTTTGAAAACATACCTGGAGAAATTGTTTGAATAGGTGCATTTTCCATATCATTGGGACGTGGATTTGAAGAAATACCCAAATTTGTTTGCATAGGTACTATTTCCATATCATTCAAAGTCGAAGTTGAAGGCATAGTTGAGTTTGTCTCTATTATTGCATTTTATTCGATATTCACCATCTCCACATTTTCTCCTCTACATTCATTTCATCATTCATGGCTTCCTCATCAACATTCATGGAACTAGGTGCTTCCAGATTTTTCATTAGACGAATCTTTTCTCTTCTATCCCTTTGTCATTTTGCCTTCATATCTTTATTTGCTTGAATTTCTTCAGGTGTTATTGACTTTCTACACTTTTTTCCTTGTATTTTCTTT
Organism: Sequoiadendron giganteum; assembly: GCA_007115665.2. Lineage (NCBI taxonomy): Eukaryota > Viridiplantae > Streptophyta > Pinopsida > Cupressales > Cupressaceae > Sequoiadendron > Sequoiadendron giganteum. The sequence goes on from CM021105.1 coordinate 149,348,058, forward strand.
GATCCCATGGTTACCAAACCCTCTTTGATGAAAAAAAAAATGATTCACTTGTAACCTATTTTCAAATTTTCATCTCCTTCAAATATTCAAATAAAACTATGTACTATGAAGATCATTTCTTCTATAAACTTTGAAGTACAAAAACATCATGAATACATCTAAAAGCTCTCTTTTTTAAATATTCTTGTACTTGATTCCACTTCAAAAAATTCAACCTACACTTGTCTCTTCCAACAATTTTCAATAGAATATTCCCTGCATAAGACAAATTTGCAATAAAAAATGCAGAAAATGGCGCTTTCAGACCGTATTGCAGAAAAAGAATGTTGCAGGAAAAACGTGTTTTATCATAATTTTTAAAATTAGGGGAAAATAGTCATAAGAAATGTGTACATATTGTGAAACACATATGCATTCTAAAAATAGAACGTGTATGTGTTTCATAATGTGTATGTGTTTAATAATGCATATGTGTTTCATAACGCGTATGCGTTTCATAATGCGTATGTGTTTCATAATGCATACGCGTTACCTTTACCCAAAGGGTAAAAACATAATGCATATGCGTTACTTAAAAATTGAATTCCCAATCCACATGTAGCCTTGGTTTTAGGCTCATGAAAGGCTTGGCAATCGGAGCCAAGTAGCCTTTGAGCTGCAACTAAAAAATTAAGGGAGATTGAAGAAGAATGTCCAACTTTGGCAACATGGTTGATGGACTTTTTTTATGAATCAATCTATAAAATTAAAAATCATTAGAGAACACAATGTCTAGTTTCCATATATATAGTTTTTAGTAAGATTGGATTATGTTTTCTATTTTTTATTTAATTTCTAAGAAAACTAGTCCTTAAACTTGAAATATCGAGCTTTTTTTGTTTTTTAATAACTTATTTTTGGTTAAGTTTCTTGTAAAAAAAATTATATGGCATCAATCTTCAGACAATTCTCTACACAATGAAAAAAAAAATAGTTGAGGTGAAATTATGTTGTCCGTACATGTTGATTTAAAGAAAAACAATTAAGGCCAATAAAAATTCAAAAAAATAAATTATTCAACAAAAAATTACAAAAAAAAATTCTTATCAATCTTCATGTTTCTAGGTCTCTTTCCCCAAAAGGAATTAGCAAAATACTTTTATTTGGGTCAAAAAGTGGTTTATGTACATGTGCATGGTATGGTAAAAAAATAGGGACTTTTAAAAAGTGTTTTTATAGATCTCTATCAAAATTTAATTTCTACAATCTAAGAATTTGAATAGTTTACATATTTAGAAACAACATTCAAAATGATAACTTTCATATTACTGAATTTTCTTAAAATTCATTGTGCAAGTACCTCAAATTTTAAGTCCAAGTGTGACAAATTCTAAAAAACAGCAAAAACACTTCCACTTTTTGTGGACCCAACTTCTTGCATCAACCCTATCATCTAATTTTTTGTCCAAATGTATCGCCCCTCCATTATCATCTAGGCCAATAATGGTAAGAGGTTTAAGTTCATTTATGAGAATGTGATTAATGCTTCCATAATGAGGTCGCCATCGATCAAAAGAAATCATGGAATGATTAAGTCTCGGTTTCATTTAAACCATGTAAGGTTTGATCTTCATGATTTATAGGTTATTCTCTTTGAAATAGATACAAAGATGAGTCTTAATGTTGAAATATGTATATGGTATAGACCTAGAAAGTATTTATGAGTAATCTCAAATACGACCCTTGATCAGTTAAGAAAAGAATGAACCAGTCATGTAAGGGGCAGTCGCTCCTAGAGCGACCAGTGAATGCTTGGTTAATGGTGTTGAAAGGAGCGAGTTAAGATAGGAACCCTGAAAACCTCAGAGTTAAGTTCCTTGACCGCATGCTTATCTAGTTTCTATTTGACGATTATGTTGAATCAATTTCTTTATAATACTTACATAATTTCTCCTGAATTTTTAGTATCATTTATGTTTTGGAAATGTTGAATAATGGACATTCTGTCAACCTAATTTGTTAGAGAAAATTTAATGGATTTTCTTGAAAATGACAGATGAGATAGCTATAGACAATATTTTCATTGGAAAAAATTGTTGTTCATTCTCTACTCATTAAGATAAAAACCCATTTCATTTTAAACAGTTAATATAAATTTCTAATGTTGTCATTCAACATCAAAACAACATGAAACAACTTGAGTAATTGTAAAAAGTGTATGTTCTATTGGAAAACAATATTTTATGTCATAAAATTTAATTGTTTAGTTTGGAACAGTATTTTAGTGATGTGAACAATGAATGTTTTTTTGCAAATGACACTGTTTTGTTGTAAGGTTATCTAGTAGCTGAAAAAAATATTGTTTATTAGAGTGTTAAATGGAACAGCATTGAATTCTTGTAAACAATAAATTTCTGTTTTGAAATAGCTATTCCTATAATTTTTTAGTAGGAAACAGTACTTGTTTTGGTTAAATGATGAACATTCATATGTAAACAACAATGTTAGAGTGCCACAGTTTGTGAAAAAGGAAAAGAAACAATAGTATGTGTGAAGCTGTCAATTTAGAATTCTTCTGGATTCTTTATTTTGACAAAATAAATATTATTTATTGATTACAATTTGATATAATGATTTATTTGAGAATGTATGCACAAATCAAAAAATTAAGTAGGCACATATATGCGTATGCACATCGACTTTGTCCATGTACATACACATACTTGTGACATACCTTATTTTTTTCTTTTACTTAGTTTATTTAAATGGATGATGCTTATGTTAAAAAGTAATATTTAGTCATGATATGGAAATGATTGATTATTCAATTACTCTACTTGAATCATGTATTTGATTTATGTTTAGAGAGTAAACAGTGATTTGATTCTTATTTTTTAAGATATATGTTAGAAATATATTCTTATACTATAATAGAATAGTGATACCTTAGTAGACTAGAGAACCTCAGAGTAGATTTTTCTAGAGGGTAGTTAGTTGTTATGAGATGTTATATTGTAGAAAGTTACCTTCTGAGACGGATTCCAAAATGGAGTTTAGAGAGTATAGGTTTCTTTACTAGAGCCTATTGTTTGTTGTTGTTGAAAGACAATTATTATGCTTGGCCAAGCAATATAGTTCATTTTGTATGTATGAACTTTGTGACATCACTCTTAGCCATTGCTAGCGTAGATCTTGCATTTTATTTTCTAACTTGTAGATAGAAATTGCATGTTGATGTACGGGCACACACCAGATTCCACCTTGCAGATTGTTCTCTTGCTAAAACTTCTATGTAGGGTCAAGCATTCTTCAAGTTTGAATAATAATGGGGAAGCATAATCTTCATGGTTGGGTGGTAAAGCACTTCAACCATGTTCTTGTCCACCTGTGGTGATGAGCGTCAAGGAAGAAACTTAGTTTTTCAAAAGAATGTTATAGTCTAAGATGTAACTTGATGTAATACATTCATGAATTTGATTTAAAGTGTACAATGAAATGACTTTGTGGCCTTAAGATCCAAGTAAAACCTAATATTATAATTTGACTTTTGAAGTGAATATATGAATTCTTGACTCATTTTAAATGGACATGTGTAGCTATGATTGAATTTAGCCACTAGTTATGTCTTTTTAATTTGGAATATATTCATGTGTCATTTACAATAGTGATAATTAAGTAATAATTTAGAATGGGTTATTAAATTTGGTATCAAAGCTTAGGGTTAAACTCTAGGACTTTTGAGTCTACCATAGTTGACTAGGGATAGATGAACCTTGACCAAAATTTAGTTGTCTTGAGAATTGACCAAACCTAGATTGAATGCAGGAATCAGAAGGTCAAAGGTAGGACAAAGGAAAGGGTAAACTGCTATTACCCCACGTAAGAATGATCTAAAGGAATAAAATTCCAAGATGGAGGTTCAATCAGAAATTCCCAATGACAAAACTCTAGTTTACGTCCTTACATGACTCAAGCTAGAGAGAGGCTTGAAGATTGAGGAGAAGCGAACACCTAAGATAAAAAATCTTTCCGTAATCCAGGATTGGCCTCTAGGGTGTAGACCTAATCCACCCTTGTTGACAACAGAGGAAAAGAAGAGCCTGTGTGCTCAACCATCCTCTTTTATAAAGTTTAATGTAAACTCATATGAGGACCCTGAGGAATGTCCTCTTTTTGATGCTGATAAATTGGAATGATGTAACAAGAAGCCTACTATAAATAAGGGTCTACTAACTCACCCTAATATAAATAAAAATTACATAATATTTTTTTGTGTGTTCAAATGAAGGACTCCAAAATGTGTGTAAGTGGTGAATAAGGTGTAAAACATAAAACACTTCTTAATATGAAATTATATCAAAGACAAAGCTAATTGAAATAATTCAAAACAATAATCTATTGAAAGCATCATATTTCTCTCTATCTCCAAATATTTATTAAATCACTATGGCTTTCAGATCGTGTGAGCACTATGATTGTTAAAATAACAATTCAGAGAACGAGAAGGATGCTAATAATGTGTATATGAATAAAAGAAACTAAATTAGCATGAATTGACATGAAAATGATAAACAAAGCTATAGGAGGCAGCCATGATATGAAAACTTGATGTTGGATGCTTGAATGCTTGATAAAATTCTAGAGAGTAAACTTGATAACCTAGATCCTTTTCTTGGTTCAGTGAGGCTTTATATATAGATTTCTTGCCTATAGAAATGCACAGGGATGAAATTGAGAGGCTTGGATTCAATCTGGAGGATTGAATGGTGAAAGATGGAGGAGATTGAGAGAATTTTGGTGATTGTCTCTACCTATGAAAACACCAGGCAAGAGAAGAGGAAAGATTAATGGAGGAGGATTGAGAGAAGAATTTAGAATTTGTCTCCAAAACTTCTCGTGAAGTTTCAAAGCATTAATTTTGACATATTTTAGACATAAATTAGACATAGGATATCTAATTCAATTTTTGAGGAAATATAGATGGAATATTCCTTATGCCTTAATTCAAATATTTTGATTTATTTAAATTAGAAAAAGAGGGATAAATAATTTAATAAAACGAACTATAGAAGTTTGTTTATTAAATTAAACATAAGAATATGGCAATTAATCAATAAAGTGTTTAATCTTTATTTAATTAATTTAAGATTGGCGTGATAAAATAAAATAGGAAAATGATAATTAAATCAAAAAAAGTATTTAATTTTGTTTATTTAATTAAGATGAGATAATAAAAGAATTGAAAGAATTTAAATGTGAATGTGAATGTGAACTATATAAATAAATATTTCTATTTATTCAATAGTAGAGGAAATTAGGATAATTAATCAAAAAATTCATATTTAATTAATCGAAATTCTCCAGACCATTTTTAGGTGTATACATTTTGCCCCTCTTCGAAGTGATGTGTTTATGCATTGCTTCGAAGAAAATTTTGCTACTACTACTAGGATTGATGATAAAAAAATAATTTTGTATGCCCTAGACATGCCCTAGATATTGATTTTCAGATGATTGCTGATAACATGCCCCCTCGGGAGATAAATAATGATTGGATGATTTTTTAGAATTTTTGAAATTTGTCATGATGATTTGATGTTTTGATGAAGATATGATGAAAAAATAATTTATCTCCCGACAATTATGAAGAAATATAGCCCACAGGTGCATTTTAATTAATTTCATGGATAAAATTAATCAAAATATAATTAAAAACCCACAAAAATCCCTTTTCAAAAAGTTATATATAGTCCAAAAGGTCATTTTCAAAGTCATTTGTACCTTTTGAGTTTCAAAATCTTGTGAGAGAGACATTTTAGCCAGCTAGAGCAAGATGCCTATCCCTTACCACACACCATTTCGAGTGTGTTCGATGTCACTGACGTTCGGTCATGTATGGACCTCCGGTATGTACCCATTATCCTCCTCGTTTTTTGTGAAATTTTGTTTTTTATGCTTTTTAATGTTTTTTACAGTTTTTAGCTAATTTAGTACTTCCAAGTCACCTTGTAGCACTTTCACTCTGGTGTAGTGCTTTGAGATTTAGCACTTGTGTTATTTTCTCTAGCGCTTTTGTAGGATAATTAGCGCTTTCAATGATTTAGCACTTAGGTAGGTTGAAATAGCGCATCGATGCCGAATTTTAGTGCCTAGAATATTCTAGCGCTTTGATTTGGTAGATTAGCACTTTTATGGTCTGTTCTAGTACTTTTGACAAAGTGGTGCTTTGATGGACTATTTTAGTGCTTTGATGCGGTAAAACAGCGCTTAGGGTGAAGTAGCACTTCAGATGTCTATTATAGCGCATCAAAGTGTTGAATTAGTGCTTCAGAAAAAATAGCGCTTTGGGTGCCTATTTTAGTGCATCCAACTGATAAAGTAGCGCTTTTGGGATTTAGTGCCTTGGATGCCTGTTGTAGAGCATCTATGTCAAAATTGCAGATTTTGACTGAGTTAGCTTTGATTTCATCAATCTTGATCATCTCCATTCTTCGGATTGGTATGATTGATAATCCAAATTCTTGATGATGGATTTTGATGATTTAAATAAGACTTACTCTCATAATAGGCAAGAAGAAATCCTATTTGTGATGATCCTCATGATAGGTGAGGAAATGATTCAATATCTGATAAATCTCATGATAGGAGAGATTAGATAATGTTTGATGAATCTCATGATAGGTGAGGTTTGTGATGTTCACTCATGAATTTTGATCAAAAATTCATACCAATTTTTGGATTAGACTTGATAGCAGAATGACTTTTGATTTCTTGACATAGTGCACTGATTTTAGATTTTCATTATGATGATAGGAGGATTTGGGTACTCTCTAGATGCAAGAGAGGTTTTCTTGGACCACTAACTTGATACCTCATCTGACACCAGATGAGATTCAAATTATAGGTCGATGCGGCCTCACCAATTTACTAGACATTCCCCAGATTAGGATTAATCGGGGTCTTTTGACTGCTTTGGCTGAGAGGTGGCATAGTGACCATAACACCTTTCACTTACCCACCGGTGAGATGATGGTCACACCTGAGGATGTGTGGCGGATTTTGCACATACCATTTATGGGAGAGATTTTAGTGTATGATTCTCATGAGGCTAGTGGGAGAGATGCTCTCCGCAGAGTGTTTCAGGATGAGGATATTGTAGATCCGAGTGTCCAATGGAGGAGGATTGTTGATTCATATGTGACACTACCAAAAGTGCTTGTTGGATTCATTGGAGGTTTCCTTTTCCCTGATTGTAGGTCAAAGGGATTCCTCGTGGGTTGGGGCAGGGTTCTAGAGAGCATGGTCATACACGGTACGAGATATATGTGAGGGATGTGCATGCTGACACATCTCTACCATGACCTACATTCAGTGGCATGCCTTGGGGCACATAGTTTATCAGTAGGGATGACCCTATTACAGGAGTGGGCATGGGAGCACTTTTCCATTCCTCAACCATTTCCCATTATGGATAGACCAGTAGGTAGACCGTATGTGTTTCGGTACAGAGGTCGGCTTACCTAGGCTCGGATGGGTAAGTTGGAGCATTAGAGGCAGGTTTTTGATGATACATAAATTGTTATCTGGCAGCCATATCTAGACTATGAGCAGTGGGATGAGGATGATGTAGTGTTGGGGTATCTCTGTGATTCTATGTATTTGAATCGACCAGACACCCATTTTTTTGGAGAGGTTTTTGCTACAATGAGTGTATAGGCAGTATGACATTGTTCAGTGTATGCCACAGGGAGTAGCCTATTATGCTAGGTGGCGGAGTGATGTACCTGATTGGGGGCCTTTTCTGTCATATGAGGTCTTAGTAGAGGGATATAGGGCACTATAGCCATCACCCTGAGACATGTACAAAGACATTGCGAAGGCAACCGTTACAAAGGAGGTCGCCGCATTTTTGGCTTTGGTTCCACATCCGCGTATCACTATTCTGGACAAGTGAGCACTGTTACCCATAGAGGAGGATGTGGCCGAGGGTCCTGCAGATAGTGAGGGTGATACTCCATCAAGTAGTAGCGCGAAGAGTGGTAGCGATGGCAGCGATAGTGATGATAGTGATGGTGGTGGTGGAGGTGGTAGAAGGGTAGGGCTAGTTAGTGGTGGTCCTTCATCTAGTAGGCCTCACATGAGGCAAGCAATGGTAGTGTCATTAGTCAACCACCAGAGATAGATTGCAAGTCTCTAGACATAGGTACAGACACTGAAGGGACAGTTGGTACAGGCTTGGGGTTTGCTTGTTCAGACACAGATTCAGATGCAGGCTTAGGCTCAGGCCCATGCTCAAGCTCTAGCGTAGGTACAGGGACAATTGGTTCTTGTGCAGACTCAGGTTGCCACATTGACAATCGAGCGAGACAGTGCACGTCAGATTGTCAAGAGGGCACAGCAGACAGTTGAGACCTTATAGAGAGCGGTCAATGGTACCTCAGTGGGAGATTACATGAGAGAGGTTATGTGGGTTGGCTGAGAGGTAGAGTTCTACCGGGGTAGATATCATGATGCAATGCCTGTTGATCGCAGAGTTAGCTATGCCCCTTCGAGATCTAGTCGAACTTGCACCCGGATAGTCAGTGAGGGTGTGACACAACCTCCTCGAGGAGATCCCAGAGATCTTGGTCCTTTCAGGGGTGGTGGTGGTACTGGTCCTATTGGGCCCGCATATTATGGTAGTAACAGATCATAGATGCTATTGTGATCTGAGATTTTTCTTTTTGAGACATGATGTATACTATGATTTACCTCATTTTTTATGTTGTATCTTTATTTCAAAGTTCATTGTATACTTGACACTGATGATATATATATGAGATGCAGTTGATGTAATTTTATGATGATTTATGATTTCTATGTGATGGATGCATTTTTTATGTGATGATGTAATGATGTGATGTTCTATATGAATGATTTTATTTCACTATAATGATGCTATGATAAATGCATTTTAATGATGATAATGAATATGCAATTTATATGATATTTAGATGTATGATGTGATGTATGAATCTCTAAATGATGATCTATGTGAATGCTTTTATTTTAATGTAATGATACTATGATAAATGCATTTTATTTAAATGTGATGATGATAATGGATGGATGATGTAATGATAATAATAACATGACTTGCATTTATTTTAAATGTGATAAAATGTATGGATGACAAATGATGTATGGGGTTTAAAAAGTGATCAAATGCATTTGATGTTGATGGATGATAATGTAATGAATGTTTTATGGTAAAATGAATATGATGTATTTATAGTATAATTTAATGCATAATTTATGAAATGACAAAACTTAATGATGAGATGATGACTTCTACATTTTTTTGATGATTTTGATTTATGTCAAGTATACTCAGTTCTATTTGTAGATAAGATAATCATTGATTGGAACCCTTTATGCAACAAATACTCTACAGATAATGAATTATAATGAATGCAATCTAATTTTAACATGCAACTATATGCAAAAGCCATTGTCATTTTAACAATACTTTTGTGCTTTGTGTCATCATAGAGCTTTTATTGGATGTTGAAAGTGAATACAAGTGTCAATGGTATGTGTTTAGACCAATGACGACCTGGGTACTTATTTCATGATTTTTGATATTAAAAGTGAACACAAGAATCTAGGTATAATTGAATTGAGATGACCTGAGCATTCATTGCGTAAACAAGCAGTGATTAATAATTTCAATGTGTGAATTCTGAATTTCATCGGTGATACATTTGCATAGCACATCCCCCGATAATTCATACATTTATATGATTAACTTACAGATAGAAAACAATAAAACCATCATTCTTCTTCCTTGTTTCTCTAGTTCAATACATCATTGAGTTACTCCATTTTTTACTTAGAGTGTTTCAATCATTATTCAGATTTGAGATCATCCATCCTGCTTTTTTAATGTTTTTGATTTTTGAGATTTTTGAGCAAAGACCTAACCTACTAACCTATCTTAGGGGTCTCAGGGGCTGATCAAAGATTAGCCTTGCCTACGTTACACATGCAAAGACCACATAGTTTGACTAACTCAGACCTAATGATTTTGGATTTTTACTTTTCTAGACTGACTTTTTGACATGTTTTTGGATTTTTGCTTTTCTAGACTGGCTTTTTGACATGTTTTTGGATTTTTGATATGATACAAAGGTTTGATACCTGATTGATGTTGTACTTGATCATTGGTTTCGTGTTCTTATCATACTATTGTTTTCCCTTTGATGAAACCAATGTTTTTGTTGGCCCCAAGCTTTGGAGTGAGACTTGACTATGTGAAATGATTTTGATATGGATGCAATGATGGAAAGATTAATGACATGATAAGAAACTATATTGACCTCTAGATTATTGATCCCAATATGTATCAAAATAGATGGGAAATTTGATCTTTAGAATTAAATACGACGCCTGTTTCCAGGTTTTCACCATATGTTTTGATTACACTCTTTACATTTTGTGTATTTTTCTCATTTTTCTCTTTTTCTTTCTTTTTGTATTTTGTATTTTTTTTTTGTATTTTTGTGTTGCCAAAATGCTTGTTTGCCAGGTTTTCATCAAGGAAACCATTTTCAAAAGTTTGACCCATGCACTAGAAGATTTAAGTATAGAATTTTTTGAGATGGATATTGTTGATAGGTTCATCAAACAAATCCCCTTCTGACGTTGATAGTTGATATGCTCCTGATCCATACACTGATATGATGACAAAAGGACCAAGCCAGTTAGGCTCAAATCTCCCTTTCTTTTCCCTATCCTACTGATTCCTAGGGTTCTCTTTTAGAACCAAATCACCAAACTAAAAGACCCTCTGTTTTACCCTGTGGTTGTAACTCCTTGACATTCTCTGTTGATAAGTCATTAGATGATTAACAGCTTGTTCATGATGCTCATCCAAAAAGTCCAATTCTTGTAGTCTAGATACCTTATAGTATTCATCTAAAATGATTCCTCTGAGTGATATATGAAGGGATGGAATCTCTACTTTGATGGGAAAAATAGCTTTTGATCCATATACCAAGGCATATGGTGTAGCTCATGTTGGTGTTCTGATACTTGTTATGTAGGCCCACAATGAAGGATTGAGTTGAACATGCCAATCATGTCCAACATCATTTACCATTTTCTTGAGAATTTTGAGAATTTTTTTATTAGAGGCCTCTTCTTGGCCATTTCCTTGTGGATAGTACGGTGTTGAAAAATGATGTTGGATATGAAACATTTTACATAGTTCTTGGACATCTTGATTCTTGAAAGGTCATCCATTATCAATGATAATGGATTGAGGGATTCCATACGGACAGATTATGTAATTTGAGATGAATGAGGAGATCTACTTCCCAGTGATGGTTGTAAGAGGCACTTCTTCTATCCACTTTGTGGAATATTTTGTAGTTGTTATAATGAACTTGTGTCCATTGGATGAACAGGGATGTATCTTTCCTACTAGATCTAGTCCCCATTGACAAAAAGGCCATGTTGATGTAAAGGGATGTACTTCTTGTGCCGATGCATGAATCATATTGTTGTGAATCTGACACTTTTGACATTTCTTAACAAACTGATAGGATTCTTTCTCCATGCATGGCCAATAATATCCCAAATGGAGGAGTTTCTTGGCTAGAGTTATCCCACTCAAATGAGTGCCACAAATACCCTCATGCACTTCTCATAGGGCCATTTCAGATTTTTCATGTTCTAGACATTGGAGTAAGGTACCATCAAGACCTCGACGATAAATTATTTCGGCGATTAAAGTATGTCGTGCAGATTGGAGGATGAAGTTTCATTTTTGGTTCCTGGAAAAATCAGGAGGAAGGATATCGTCTTTCAGGTAAGCATAGGTCTTTTCATAGATGGAGGTTTCAATGGTTTCTAGATGGCAGATGGTAGTGGATTCTGAATTATTATGGGAAGGATATGATAACTTTTTCTACCATAAACTCATAACAACCATGTTTCTCCGACAATTGTAATAATGAAGCAATTGTGCCCATAGCATCCGCAGCTTTGTTCTCCACCCTTGGAATTTGATCAAACTTGATACTGAAAAAGAACTATTTCATATCATCTATTTGTTGCTTATAGGGCATCAAATTTTCATCTTTTGTTTGATACTCATCATTCACTTGATAAATGACTAGTTGAGAGTCCCCATATACTTGTAAGTCCATGATCTTCCATTGAATTGCTATTTTGACTCCAATGATCAATGCCTCATATTTTGCCACATTATTTGTACACTGAAACATCAGTCTATATGATTTTGCAATGGTGTGTCCTTAGGGAGAGATGAACAAAATTCTTGCTCCTGATCCACGCTGTGTGTATGATCCATCAAAATATAATACCCATTGTTGGGGCATCACTATTAGAATGTCTGCATCTGGAAACTCCATTGTCATTAGTCGATCATCTGGTAGAGGAGCCTCAGCTAATTGTTCAGAAATTACTTGATCCTTGATGAATTTTCTCTCCACATATTGAATATCAAATTCACTTAATAGCATGACCCACTTTTCTAGTCTACCTATTAAGGCAGCTTTACTGAGTAGATATTTTAAAGGATCGATCTTTTCTATTAACCTGATTGTCTGGGTCAACATATAATGTCTCAGCTATTGAGTAGCAAACACCACCGTCAAGCAAGATTTCTCTATGAAAGTGTAATTAATTTCATAACCATTTAATGTTCTACTGATATTGTAGATGGCATGTTCTTTTCCTTCATAATCTTCTTGTGCTAATAGTGCCCCTAAAGAGATATATGTCATGGCAATGTACAATATCAAAGGTCTTCCTTCTGTTGGTGGCATGAGAATGGGTGGTGGCATTAGATACTGTTTAATTTGATTGACGTTGTTTCACACCCCTCATCCCACTTGAAAACTATATTTTTAAGCAAAATGTGATTAAAAGGATGACTCTTGTCCGCTAGCTAGGAGATAAATCTCTTGATAGATTGGAGTCTTCCCTGTAGTGATCTGATTTGATTGATATTTCTAGGAGGTGGCATTTCCATTATTGCCTTGACTTTTTTTGGATCCACCTCAATGCCTTTTTCTGAGACAATGTACCCCAATAGTTTTGTTGATGTGACCCCAAAGACACACTTCTTGGGGTTTAATCTGACATTGAATTTCTCTAGTCGTGTGAAGATTTTGGTCAGAATATGTAGATGTCCTTCTCTTGTACAATCTTTTTCTAGAATATCATCCGTGTAATCCTCCATGAAGGTGTGCATCATATCATGGAAGATTGTCATCATTGCTCTTTGATAGGTGGCTCCTGCATTTTTTAGACCAAATGGCATGACGTTCTAGCAGAAGGTTCCCCATGGACATGTAAAAGCCACTTTTCTTGATAATCTGGAGCTATTTTTATTCGATTGTACCTAGAGAAACCATCCATGATTGACAACATGGCATGTCCTACCGTCAAGTCCATAATGATGTTTATATTTGGTAACGAAAAATCATTCTTTGGGCATGCTTTATTTAGGTCTCTGAAATCTGTACATATCCTGATGCTATTGTTCAGCTTTGAAATAGGTACAATGTTTGATATCCACTCAGTGTAGTCTATAGACCTTATGAATCAAACATCCAATAATTTATTTAGCTCTGCCTTTACCATTAATGTGATATGGGGATGCATTTTTTTCATTTTTTGCTTGATAGGCTTGATTCCTATGGGCAAAGACAAATGATGCATGAGAAAATTTGGATCTAAGCCTAACATATCAGAATATGACCAAGCGAAGTTGATGCTTCTCTCCTTAAAGAAATTGATGAATTTCGATCTCTCTTTTTCTATCATGGATTCTGCCAGATGTAGGATTTTTGCCTTTTCTTCAGTGCTGTTGTCCACAGACTGTGTTGGTTCTACTAGAACTGATGACCACTCATGATAATTTTCCAGAAGAGTGTCAAATCTTCCATCCTTCAGTGCCTCAGAAAGTTTTTCACCGTTTGATGTGTTCTTTATTTTTTCTTTTTCCAGATCTAAAGCTGCCATAGAATGGTTTTCACCATTAGATTTATTTTCCCTGTTTTCACTTTTGCAACTGGAAGATTTGACACCCTCCTGCCAAGTTGTGTTGTTATGAGTATCATAGGTAGAACTTGTACTGGGTTCGCTATGACATAGGAAATTTACGATGGCATCATCGTCTGCAAATCTTGGCACAGTTAGAGGTTTGACAGGTTCCCAGTCAATTAGTTCAGGATGGATTAATGGTATGAGGTCATCAGATTTATTTAGGTTGATGGATGTAAGGGTTTGGACAGCCATTTCCTCATAGTCATTTATTGGAATATCGAGGTCAATGATGGTACCCTCTTCAAGATCGTCTAGTTCACTCGAAATCTGTTCGTCCCCACTTGATTCCTCGATATTTAGTGATTCTACTACGAGTGATCTAGACCCAGAGCCTTGTCCCTCTTCACACGTAGGTACATATTGTTTGATTATATCAACTTGAATATCAGTGAAAGATACATCAGAACATAGATCCCACTCATATTCATTTGAATCAGTTTCAGAGCTTTCTCTAAGCTGAAGGATTATTTCCATAGATTTCCTTGTTAGTTCTTGTTTTTCTTATTCAGAGTATCCTAGTCCTAGCTTCTCTTTTGAATGGAGAGTGAGGGGTTGAATAGGCTCTATGATTCCATCCTTCCTTAATCCAATAGGTTCTTGTCCCTCATAACCCATTTTTTTTAGAATAGTTTTCCCTTTGCCATATTTGTCGATGTTGATATTGACATTTTTGATACTGATATTTGATGTCAAGGGTTCCTTACCTTTGTATAGCCAATCCAAGATTGCTTTGTTGTCTGATTCATCCTCTATGGTGCCAGTTTTGTAAACGTTTCTTCAAGAACTATGGTTGGTAATGATGATTGATGTTTGATCATAGATGGTTGACCATATGTCTTAGGAGATGGCATTAACTGTGAAAGGTTAAGCGATTTCTCCATAGAATATTGCCCCTTTCCCTTATCAGTCAATTTGACTTGCTCTTGAAATTTTTGTGATAAAGAATTTTGTGGATCTAGATTACCTATTGATTGAGTTTCAACAAGACTTGTTTATTTTTCTTTACCCTTCTTCTCTACCCACTTGGTGCTAATACTTGGACGTTTTTCTTTGTTGGTTGATTTTGAGCTGGATGCTTCCCTATTGTGAGGCACAAACATATCTTGAGAGATTCTAAGTGTGTCACAATGTTGAGGATGATTATAATCAGCAGATATAGTCACCTCCTGTCCATTTATTGGGAACTTTAAACATTGATGATATGTTGATGGTACGGCCTGCATTTCATGGATCCATGGTCGTCCTAAGAGTATGTTGTATGTTAGCTCTTTTTCCAACACTTGACATGCTATATGTTTCATCATTGGCCCCACTTGAATGGGTAATACAATTAATCCCTTAGATGATCTTTCTTCCTCATCATATGCTTTTATAGTCATTTTCCTTCGGGCATCAATAGAATCATCGGAATACCCTAGTGCATGGATTAACTTTAGAGTGCAAATGTTCAAACCAGATCCCCCATCTATTAAGACTCTCTTGACATGATGATTGTGGATTAATACTTCAATATGGAGTGCGGTATTATGGTGATGGTTTAGTGAGACATCATCCTGTTCAGAGAATGATAGACAATGCGGGGTAGTCAAATGCCCCACCATAGTTTGGAACTGGCAAACATCTAGATTCTTTGGTACCATAGTGGCTACTAGTGCTTGTTCTAGAGCCTACTTATGTGATGGTGATAATTTAAGCAGTTCTAGTATCTATATCTGTGCAAGAATGTTTTGTAGTTGATCGACAATGATACAATGAGTTGGAGGTGGAACTACATGTGTGGACCCAACTCCCTTTAACACTACTTTGGATTGCCCCCTAGTCATTACATTTTCTAGTTGATGTTCTTGACGGTCTCTGATTTTTGAGACATTGATTTGATTTTCAGAGTTTTGTATGCTTGGGAGAAAATCCAAAGGGGTAGTGTTGTTGATTTTGCGTTTGTCAATGTCATGACCAATTTTATGATCACTCTCTACTTCAGATAAACAAAGGAATTTTTTCTCATATACATGATTGATGTTATTAGCTTTTTTTTTTGAAGATGATGATGCTCCTTTTTCATAGTTTGGAAAAGGGTCCTTGAAGGCTAAATGATCGTTATTGTTTTAGGGTCCCTCCACTTATATTTTGTTGTTGTCAATCAAATCTTGTACTGCGTGCTTCAACTCCATACAATCGTTGGTTTTGTGACCTTTGTTATTATGGAAGTTGTATTAATCTACATCATTCCACCATGGTGATTTGACCTTTGGATACCAGAATCGAGCTTCCCGTGCAGTGATAAGGCCACTAGTAACTAATTCTTTCATTTCTAATTCTATCATTTGGCCTAAAGGTGTGAACCTACGTCGATTTGATCATTTCTGATATGACTATGTTTTTACGATCTCGTTGCTTTGTATGACATTTGACTTGACAATTTGATCATTGTTTTGATTCTTTGACGTAGATGTTGTCAAGTTAAAAACTGGTTTGACATTTTGGGGATCATTTGTTGTTTCATTGGTAGTCATTTTTCGATTCTTTTGCCAAAATTTTGGCTTGTCATTGCTTGAGTATTGATTGGAGGAGTTACTTGTGTTATTCATTTTATCGTTGAAATATTTGATAACTCCTCTTTTGACTAGTGCTTCTTAAATTTTAAGACCGTTTTCTATTACTTTTTTGAATGTGGGAGGACATTGTAATTCAAGAATATAACTCATTTCCTCCGTCAAGTTGTCAATGAATAACTCCATCTTTTCTTCCTTAGGAATGGATTGAGGATATCTAGTGAACAATCATCGCCATTGTTGTAGAAAAGACAAGAATGTCTCCCTTTTTTTTTGTTTTAGGTTATAAAGATCCTTTATTGTAACATCATGTTGGATGTTAAATGAATACTGGGAAATGAACTTGTTGACAAGTTCCTCAAAAGTCTTGATACCTGGTTGTAATTTTGAGAACCATTCCATACATGCACCTCCCAAGCTCCTGGGGAATAATCTCATTAAGTTTCCTCTTGGGAAAACTCAAGGCTCATTGTTTTGAATTCCCGGATATGATCTATCGGGTCCGTTCTTCCATTGTACTTGTCATACTTTAGGAATTCACAGTGTCTTGGAAAAGGTATCAGGATGATTGTTGCATCGAAAGGATAAGGACAAATATCCTGTATCGCATACCTTTTGGTACTCTCTTTCATCATATACTATATTTGTTGTTGTAATATTTGCATTTAGGATGTCAAAGCAGCAACTAGATCTATTGTTTGTGTGGGTTGGAGTATTTCAGTCTCACTTGTTCTAGGTGCTTCCTTCAGATGATTCATGTCGAAGTCCTTGGGAAGTTTAGCCCCTAATTCAGCCAACATCAAAAGGTACTTCTCCATATCTTGTTCTAAAATCTTTTCCATAAATTTATGGAATTCGGGATCTTGTTGAGTTGTTTGAATATCCTCTAGATTTATTTCGTTCTTATCATTTTTCTTCAGATTGTTCCAAGGATTTTCCTTTGCCATTGTTTGAGATGTTTCAAGTTCTTGTTCTAAGAGTCTCTATTTTTGGGATCTAGTGAAGATTGGCATACAAATTTTTACCCTTTTTTCCAAAATGTTGATCTTCTATGCTAGAATAATGTCAATTGAACTTTTAAAAAAGTCAAATAAGATGATTGATCTTATTGATAGGACTATGTTAAAAGTTTGATTACTATACTTGGATTCATGATAAAGGATGATAGTATCCTAACGATGAAACTTCAGTGTAATAATCAATTGTGTATTTTGTTTTGACACTTATGATTTGCAAGATCTTGTTTTAGTTGATAAGATTGGAAATTTGTATAAACCTATTTGTTTTTGGTCTTTAGACAGTGATTTTGATAAAAAGAAACTTGTGTTCTGGTAAAAATTGTGGATAAATGACAGACTGACTGACTGGTATGATTTTTGAACTATCTATTTTTAAAGCGCTAAAATAGAGTATAGAAACGTTATTTCACCAAAGTGCTAGAACAGAGTCCTGAAGTGCTGAAATAGATGATGGAAGTGCTATCTTGACAAAAGTGCTAAAATAGTGCTCGAAAGTGCTGGAAAAAGTGATGAAAGTGCTATCTTGATAGAAGCACCGAAACAGTGCCCGAAAGCGCTGAAAAAGATGATGAAAGTGTTGTTTTATGAAAGTGCTAAAATAAAGACTGAAAGTGTTAAAACAGTGCCTGAAAGCGTTATTTCATAGAAATGCTAAAATAGTGACCTGAAGCGCTGAAACAAGTTTTCTAGAGCACTAAAAATAGGACTTTTAAGACTCTCTTATAAAATTTGATCTGGCCTTGTAGCATACTATATCGTGGGTTGTGGAAAATAAGACTGACGTATGCGTTGATTATGTTTGTGAAATTGTGTGAGAGCTTTTCCTTGGAAGAAGGCTCGTGAATAGAGTGGTTCTACTCTGTAATCTAAAGTGTGAACCCTAGAAAAATCGTGATATTCATGGATGAAGGTTCTATGTTGTAATAATATCTTTCGATTCTGATATAGAAAATGTCTTCTCCTTAAATTATCTCGATAACTAAGAGGTTTCTTGGGTTTGGTGATTTTGATTGTTCTCTTGACAAACGTGGTGGACTTCCACTTTCGAATAATGAACTTTTTTATTTGATTTGACTTGTTTTTTTCAAGATGATCTTTAATATGATTTTAATGATTTTTGTGAAAACACAGCAAGCAATTGTGAGATAATTGTTTTAATTTGAATAGATTATGTATGTTCAAGAACCACGAATGGTCCTTATTGATTTGCACGGGTTGCTTTGAAAAAATTACACAAATCAGACAGAATCGCACTTAAGGAAAAATAGGTCATCGTTATACTCACAACCCACATCTTGAATTATGTTGACGCACACAGCCATGTCACCCCCTAGAGGATGCTCGTGTTTTTATCATTTCTAGGCATGTACTCAGAATTGGATTTCTCATTCTTTGAGCAAATGGTCCTTAGAAATTATATGGTGAGTGTCTTGGGGGCAGATTCTTCCCTCCCCTTGCACCGTGAATATGAAAATGTTTGGATATTGACTCGGCGAGATACTACTCTATGGTTCGTAGACAGGGCTTCTGTGCGGTGCAGAAATTGATAAACTCCCTCAGGAGACCTCTTAATCTTTAGAACAAATATTTTGGGGATGGTTATCTTTCTCACTACCGTCAAGTTGGAATTTCATCAACAACTTTCATTTTGATTATAGTGGGTTGGAATCCTTGGCTTTAGGCATTCCCAGTTAGGTCGTTCCCGTAGGGTGAGTACTTTTTCCCACTACGACAGGCCTTCTAAAGGATTTAACAAAGCGTAAATAGCATGAAGTAAAGATGAATCTAGTGCTTTGATCACCTAGTTAAGGGGAGATCATAAGCCTAATCACCACAAGCACAGCATGTAAGTTGTTCTATTTTAAGCCCAAAAAGAAAATTTTCTAATATATGTGAAGGTGTTGCTTCACAAAAATCATGATGTTCTTTGTAACTTATACTGCAAAAATGTGATGACTACCCTAGGATTGATAAATTTTCTTTAAGAAAACAAAAAGTGGCTACCCTAGGATTGATACATTTTAGAAAACAAAAGTGACTACCCTAGGATTGATAAATTTTAGAAACCAGAAGTAAATATCCTAGGATTGATAAATTTTAGTCCAATTGTGAAAAAAGAAAATAAAATCTGGCCATGGTCGCATCGGATCCAGAGTGAATTTACAAAAGTGTCGAAATAGTCCACTGAAGCACTATAACTTTTACCTGATGCACTATAACTCAAAAGCATCGAAATAGGACACCGAAGCGTCAAATTTTTCCATAGAAGCGCTAAATAACCGATGCGCCAAAATAGGTCATGGAAGCGCTAGAGTTGAAAGCGCTGAAAGTTTTGATGGATGTGTTGTAGTATCATGGAAGTGCCGAAACAAAACATGGAAGCGCTATATTTTTCTAGAGATGCTCTATAGTATTTGACAAAAGCGCTAAAATAGAACACGTCGAAAACCTGCGCGACACTTTTTAGAAAAATTTGATAAAATTGGGGTTAATTCCCCATGGTGGGCACCAAATTGTAAGTGGTGAATAAGGTGTAAAACACAAAACACTTCTTAATACGACATTATATCAAATACAAAGCTAATTGAACTAATTCAAAACAATAATCTATTGAAAGCATCATATTGCTCTCTATTTCCATAGATTTATTAAATCACTATGGCTCTCAGATCGTGTGAGCACTATGATTGTTAAAATGGCAATTCAAAGAACCAAAAGGATGTTGATAATGTGTATATGAATAAAAGAAAATAAATTAGCATGAATTGACATGAAAATGATAAACAAAGCTACAGGACGCAGCCATGATATGAAAACTCGATGCTAGATGCTTGAATGCTTGGATGCTTGAATGCTTGATAAAATTTTGCAGAGTAAACTTGATAACCTGGATCCTTTTCTTGGTTCAATGAGGCTGTATTTATAGATTTCTTGGTTGTAGAAATGCACATGGATGGCATTGAGAGGCTTGGATTCAATATGGTGGATTGAATGGTGAAAGATGGAGGAGATTGAGAGAATTTTGGTGATTGTCTCTACCCATGAAAACACCAGGCAAGAGAAGAGGAAAGATTAATGGAGGAGGATTGAGAGAATAATTTAGAATTTGTCTCCAATTTGTCTCCAAAACTTCTCGTGAAGTTTCAAAGCATTAATTTTGACATATTTTAGACATAAATTAGACATAGGATATCTAATTCAATTTCTGAGGAAATATAGATGGAATATTCCTTATGCCTTAATTCAAATATTTTGATTTATTTAAATTAGAAAAAGAGGGATAAATAATTTAATAAAATGAGCTATAGAAGTTTGTTTATTAAATTAAACAGAAGAATATGGCAATTAATCAATAAAGTGTTTAATCTTTATTTAATTAATTTAAGATTGACGTGATAGAATAAAATAGCAAAATGATAATTAAATCAAAAAAAGTATTTAATTTTTTTTTATTTAGTTAAGATGAGATAATAGAAGAATTGGAAGAATTTATATGTGAATGTGAATGTGAACTATATAAATAAATATTTCTATTTATTCAATAGTAGAGGAAATTATGATAATTAATCAAATAATTTGTATTTAATTAATCGGAATTCTCTAGACCATTTTTAGGTGTATATATTCTAGAATGAGGGATGTATGCATATAAAAATTATGTGATGTAGAATAAGAAATTTTATTCATAGAACCCTATGTTGAGATGCGATAAATTCCAATGTGTTGGAGGATAAGTGTGTGACATCATGGTAACCACCAGGCAAGAGTTGGGTGGTAGTGGTTCTGATAACGAACTTACCAAGAGGTTGGAGAAAATTCTAGAGATTCTAATTTAGAAAGAGTCTCGCATGGATCATATAGAGAAAGAAGTCTAAGTGGCACACGAGGATTGGGACTACAAGAATTTTGAATCCAATCAAGTTGAAAATGGTCTAGGGGAAGGTCCATGAGGATGAATTGAGGAAGAGCTTGGAAAAGACCTTAAAAGAGTGGAACCACCCAAGTTTGATGGTAAGGATATTAGAGCAGGAACTCAGGCTTGGATTATAGAAATGGAAAAATATTCTGGACTCTATAACCTTTCTAAAAAGACTAAGGTGGAATGGGCTATTCATCAACTCTCATTTGATGGAGCAACTTGGTGGGATAATGAGAAGTTAGAATGAAATATTTAGCCTACTCAGATCACTTGGGAACTCTTCCTCCATGCTTTCAAGAAGATATGGTTACCATAGTTTTTATTTGACAAGAAAGTGACGAAATTTCCAGAACCTAACCTAGGGAAATATGATTATGATTTAGTATTGGGAAAAGTTCACCAACTTGTTGAAGTATGTGCCATAGTATCAGGGAGATAAATAAATCCATATCTAAAAATTAACAATGGGATTGAGATCCACATAGGAGCTAAGGTGGATATGCATGAACCTCAAACCATGAATGGATTCTTCCTAAAAGCCACCAAATAGGAGCATAAATTGCAAAAATTATCCAAACTCCAGAATGATTCTAATTCTAAGGAGACAAGAGCCATCAGATCTATAATCTCAAGAGGGGAAGTGTGTCGTAGGAGAAGGGTGAATATGGTAATGGTTGAAATAACAAGAATGAAAACAAAGGAAAGGGTAAGGAAGACCATAAGTAGAAGGGATTTAGGAGGACAAGCTAGGAGGTTGTAAAGGGCCTAGATATGGATTTTATACTTGTGGATGTGATCATTGTGCCTCAAATTTTCCTTAACGGTTGAAGTCATGAAAGGAAGTAAGATAATATGAGACTTTTCATCATGAGATCCATGTTGTAATGGATAAAAGGTAGTAGAGTCTCAGCCTTCACCAATTCAGTTGGTAGGTAAGCTCTATGGCCAATCTATCTCTATCTTAATTGATACTAGAGCTATTGAATGTTTTATAGATCCCAAAATAATATCCAAGATACCCATTAGACTTGGATGCATGGAAACTTCATCGATATTCTAGTATGGTAATCGAGCAGAGTGGAGGGTAGATACCTATCTCTTTTGTAGTGAATTAGAGCTTCCAACCTTTCAAACTCTGGTCAATTTGTATGTTGCACCTTTAGGCTCTTATGATGTAATTTTGGGGATAAATTGGTTAACCAAGCATAAGGCTATAGTGAACTGTAAGGATAAGGTGGTCAACTATCTATATGATTATGGAAACCCAATCGAGGTTTGCAAAATGTAGAGACCCTTAAAGCTTAGACATATTTTTACAATGCAGATCAAGAAGGTTTATCAAAAGGGGTGTGCAATTTATGCAATACATGTTAGTAATCCTAACAATAAGGAACTATATTTAGATGACTATCCTATTCTCAAGGAGTTCCAAGATGTATTCCATGATGAACTTATAGAGTTAGCTCTGAAGTGGGAATTCAATTTTTCTATCGACCTTGTTCTAGGAGTTGAGCCTCAATCCAAGGTACCCTATCAAATGACCACTACAAAACTCTATAATTTGAAATCCCAATTAATGGAATTGTTGGAAAGAAGGCTTATAAGGTCCAGTGTGTCTCCTTGGGGAGCACCAGTGATATTTGTGAAAAGGAAGAATGGAACTTTGCATCTATGTATAGATTATCAGATGTTGAACAAGGTAACCATGAAGAACTAGTATCCAATCCTAAGGATTGATGAGTTGTTTGATCAAATGAAAGGAGAAACGGTGTTCTCCAATGTTGATCTTAGGTCAGGGTACCACCAATTGAGAATTAAGAAAAAATATATTTTGAAGACTTCATTTATAACTCAGTATGGACATTACGAGTTGATAGTGGTATATTTTTGTTTAACTAATGTACTAGAATCCTTTATGAACCTCATGAATAGCGTATTTAGATACTACTTAGATGATTTTTTTCCGATCTTTATTGATGAAATTCTAGTCTACTCAAAGACTGTCAAAGAGCATAATAGACATTTGAGGATAGTTTTTCAGCAATTGAGAGAAAGGAAGCTCTTTGGGAAGTTGTCCAAGTGTTCATTCTATCAAGACAAGGTGCACTATCTAAGCCATATCATTTCAGCTGAAGGAGTCTCTGTAGACCCTGAGAAGATCAAGGTGATCGTGGAATTTCCAGTACCTCAGAATATGTAGAAGTTTGTAGCTTCATAGGCCTCATGGGATACTATAGGAATTTTGTGCATGGTTTCTCCTAGATTTCATCTCCTATTACCTCATGCCAAAGGAAGTTAATGTAGCTTGAATGGACTGATAAATGCAAGTAGGAATTCTAACTCCTGAAGGAGAGGCTCACAAAAACACCAATACTAACCATCCTTGATCCTAATGGGAGATTGATAGTAATCATAGATGCATCAGGAGAGGGGTTAGGAGAAGTATTAATGCAAGATAAACAAGTGGTAGTGTACGAATCAAGGAAGCTCAAGTAGCACGAAGTGAACTATGCACCTCATGATTTGTAATTGGTTGCAATAGATCATGCCTTACAGATGTGGAGGAATTATCTTTCAGGAGATCTGTTTGAACTCAAGATATTGAACTTAGGATTGAGATACATATTTACCTAGGAAAACCTTAATGCATTGTAGAGGAGGTGGTTGGAATTCCTTAGTGAGTATGACTTTGGAATTGAATATATAAAGGGAAAAGAGAACAAAGTTGATGATGCTCTTAGTAGATGAAGACATATGGCATCTATGATCTCAAAAATGTCTAAATTCAGTCAATAGATGATTCAAAATCTGCTAGGGGATGAGCACTATGAGAGAGTGAAGAGTGCCCTAGCAGAAAATCCTTCAGATCATCAGTTCGATGGGTACAAGATCAAACTCAATGGTATTTTGAGATAACAAAGGAAATTGTATATTCCTGACTCTAGAGAGCTGATGAAATTTCTTTTAGAAGTGGTTCACAATACAAAATACTCAAGACATCCCAGAGTATCCAAGATGATTGAAGAGTTGAAAACTCTATATTTTTTGCCTAAACTCAAGAAGAATGTAGTGGAATATGTAGCCAAAATCTTAGAGTTCCATCAAGTCAAGGTTGACCATGCACATCCAACCGAATTACTATATCCTCATTAAATACCTGAGTATAAATGGCAGGTGATCAAAATGGATTTTTTACAAGGGTTGCCATTAAGAAAGAACAAGCATGATGTTATCTTGGTCATGATTAATAAGTTGACTAAGGTTGCACACTTCATTCCAAGAAACCTTAAGGATGGATCATTGACCCAAGCTAAGAAATGTTTCTAGGAGATCTACTTGCATGGAGTGCCAAAGACTATCATTTTTTATAGGGACACATGGATGACCTAAAGGTTTTGGATTACCCTAAATGTTGCACTGGGGACCAAACTGCATTTTAGCTTGGCTTATCATCCTCAAACTAATAGGTAGAAAGATAGGGTGAATCAGGTAGTTGAAGATCTCTTTTAAATGTATTGTATGGACCAACAATATAGATGGGAATAATATTTTCCTTTGGTAGAGTTTTCTTACAACAACTCTTATCATACATCCTTAGGCATGACATCGTTTGAAGCTCTATATGGGCGGAAGTGGTGTACCCCCATCAATCAGGATAAATTTGAGGATAGGATCATAGTAGGACTGAAATTATTAAGGAATTGGAAGAACAAATGAGGGTCATTAAGAGTAGAATGAAGGAGTAGGCACATTGAAATAAGAGTTATACTAACAAGCAATGAACTCTTAGATAGTTTGCAATCAGGGATAATTTTTTCTTAAGAGTTAAACCTCATAAAATTTATATTGAATTTGGAAAGTCTTCCAAGTTGGCCCCAAGATATGTGAGACCATTTGAAGTCTTGGAAGTGATTAACCCAGTTTCTTATAGACTAGATCTACCACCTGCTTTGGCTCGACTACATAATGTGTTTCATGTTTCCTTGGTTAAGTCATATCATCTTGATGTGACTCATTTTTTTTGATTGGCAATCCTTGTAGGTACAGGATCTAGGAGTGGTGCTAGTGGAGCCCATTAGAATCCTGGATAGATGCAACACTAAGTGGTGGAGCAGATATATTTCTTAGTTTAAGGTCCAATGGGACCAGTACTTAGAAGACAATGCTACTTGGGAGGATGCCAAAGAGATAGAATGCTCCCTTCCACATTTTCTTTCTTGAGAAAGAGACTTCAATAATTTTTCTTTATTTTTTTGGATTGAGATATTATTGTATTTCATGTGATTTGATGAGATGTTGAAATAGACATATATAATTTTGATGTGATGTTCAAATAGACATACATAATTTGATGAGATGTTGAAATATACATATATAATTTTGATATGATGTTCAAATAGACATACATAATTTGATGAGATGTTGAAATAGACATATATAATTTTGATGTGATGTTGAAATAGACATACATAAATTGATGTTATGTTGAAATAGACATATGTGCTTAATTTGACATGATGATTTTTTTTTTAATTTAGTAGACATCGAGACAATGTCTCTTCCAAGAGGGGAAGGATTTTATAACCGATTTTTTTTTCATATTTATTTAAATATGGTAAATTGAATTAGTGGAGAAATTCAAAACATATTAAATGGAAATTTTGGAATTTTTGAAAAGTAGATTCAAAGAAGTTGACTGATGTTGACTATGTGAACTTTTGAAACTATCCTATATGTTATGAAGAATTGAACGTTACTGATAAATTTGTAAGTGCAAGTGTGTCCAGTTGCAAGGTGATAGGTTGAAGCATGACAACACGGTTGAAGTAGGATTGTTTAGCCAGATCAAAAGGTAATCCAGTTGGAAACTGGGTACATACACCACAAGTGGCATGATAACTTGCATTTGAACTATTCTACATATATTAAAGAGCATAAATTCATGACTTGAAATTTTTTAGTGATTGAAAATGAATGGATTTTAGATTAAATTGTCTATCTAAACCTTGTGATTTTAAGAAAATGAAAGTACATATTGCAAGGAATGATTAAAGGATTAGAGTTTCATCATGTAAAATTATACAAATGGATGTTTAAAGTGGAATAAAAGTTCATATTTAATTTATTGATAGCACATGATGTTAGTGTAATTAATATTTAATTACACTTGCATAACTTTACTTAGGTTGAGCTAATTTTAGGTCAACATTAGGGTTGCATACTTTGCTTTTATAAAGCAAATCATCTCATTGTAATATTGAATTTCCTGAATAATATCATTTTGCACATTCGCATGCAAAGCTCTGCTTTTTAATGTTTTCTCTTTTGTGGAAGGTGTTTAGGTTTGCATGTCTGATCTAGGGTTTTCTAACATGGTATCAGAGCCTTGACATGCAGCCTCTTCTCAAAATCTGGAGAAAACCATTGCAGATTTCGTTCGGGGTTCCTCAAGGATTTTATACCTTGAGTTCATTTATGTAGCGTCTTGGATCAGATCGGGCTTCACCATTGGATTCAGAGCGCTGGAAAAAGTCAGGTTCAACTTTCATTTTGCAGATTTTGGTCATGATTTGCCAGATCTGTGAGGGTTTCAGTTTTGGTATTTTTTTGGAAGCTCTGGAGGTAGCCGTTTTTTTGAAGTATTTTGAGCAGAAACAGAGGTCACCATTGCGTTCGCAGCTGCCAAAAACCCTAAGATCGCCTTCCGTTTCGTCGATTTTGACGAAATTGATCCGGAAGGCAAATTTTTTTTGCCAGGAAAGCCGTACGGCCTCCCTGGCACGCTTCACGAGACGCGGTTTTCGAAAAAAATCCAAAAAATGCAATTTTTGGGATACGCATCGGCTCCTCCAGTTCAGAAGTCGGGCGCCGCCGCCGCGCCACTGGGCGGCCACCCTGCAGCTACCGCCGCCGGTGGCTCCCCCACCCAGCTCCGCCGGCCGGACCAGCCCCCGCGGGCTCCAAACTGCATCAGCACCGGTCATATGGGCGACCGGGCGCTATGCGCCCAGCCCCCGGCCCCTTCTGCTTCGTCCGCCGATCATATGGGCGACCAGGGGCTCCGCCCCAGGCCCCTGTCCGCCAGCCCCTGGTCGCATGCAGGACCAGGGGCCGAGATTTTTTTAGCCCCCTGGGCTGCCTGCAGGCCTTATTGGCCTTTCTGGAGCACTTTCATGAAATCGGGTATAACTTTTGCGTACGGTGTCCTTTTTTTGCAAACGAGATATCGTTGGAAAGCTGATTCCGACGCCGATCTATTCAACATTTCAGTTTTTCTAGATTCTGCTCCAGATTTGTTTTGCAGGTCCTTGAACTCAGATGTTGTTGTTTTCACTCCGGAGGGCATATCTTTTGACTCGGTGATCCTTTTTTCGCCATTCTTGCGGCGTTGGAAAGCTGGTTTAGTCCTCTACACAGATCTGAGATCTATTTTCATTTTCTGTTTATGCATGTTAGGCATTCTCTCTTTTTGCAGTCATTGGGGATTGTAATAAATGAACTATTATAAAGTTCCTTTGGGGGGGTTTCTTGCATAATAATCTTCATCATGTTTTGATGACAACTCGCATGGGTTGTAATCTGGTCTCTTAGTTTCTTTTGGTCATTTTTGTCTTAGCTTGACACATACCAGATTCATTTTGGTTCACACTTTAGATTGAGAGCCTATGGTTAGTGATCTGCATCGGATCCATCTCAGTTTGAGGGCCACTAAATTTGTGGTTATTGTTCCGAGTCTGTATGGTACTTTTTCCCATGGAAGAGTTTCAGTCTTAGTTTTGGCATCGACATCGAGATTCACGGCTTCCAGATTCTGTCATCATCATATCATTTACTGTTGCTCTATGGATTCTAGGGTTGTTCTAGTTTGGTGTTTTCGAGTGTTCCGTGGCATCAGGTCTGCTGTCACATTATGATGATTCTGATATGGTTTCTTGTAGATAGAAGTATCTTTCCTTGCTTGCCAGATTGCGGTTCCAGTGTTACTCCACAATGTTCTTCCAGTGCTTCTTTGCAGCAGTCATCTCATTGTAGGGGGGGTTGTCCCACTGGGTTTTTCCTTCTCTACCTCATTATTGCATTTGTACATGGGTACCTAATCAGGCCTTGTTGCCGGGACCCATTCATGCTTTCTTGCATTCATCTTAGTTTTAGGTGCATGCTTATCTAGTCTCCCTAAGTTGCACTTATGGGGGGGTGTTAGTGTAATTAATATTTAATTACACTTGCATAACTTTACTTAGGTTGAGCTAATTTTAGGTCAACATTAGGGTTGCATACTTTGCTTTTATAAAGCAAATCATCTCATTGTAATATTGAATTCCTGAATATATCTTTTTGCACATTGACATCCAAAGCTCTGCTTTTTTATGTTTTCTCTTTTGTGGAAGGTGTTTAGGTTTGCATGTCTGATCTAGGGTTTTCTAACACATGAAACTTATAAATGCCTTCAAACAAACAATTTATACATATATATATATAAGTAATGTAAATTTAGGAACACATATATAGAAAATGTAAATGAATGTTGAAAACACATATAATAATATATATATAATGTACATGTTCATGTTGTTTGAAATTAATTCGATAACCAATAATATCATATTGAACTATGTGGAAATCAAGCTAAAATATGGAAGGAAACCCATGAAGGCCATGGCCTGTATAAACATTATGGAAACATTCAAAAACATAGGCCAGCTACTATAACAAAATAGCCATAACAGTAATGCCCTAGCCATATGAAATGAAAACATTGTTTCCATTTTATAATGGATAGTGGGGAAAAAGAATAGCGAATTGGGGGAAAAATCAACCAACATCAAGGCAAAAAGTAGAGAAGAGCTCATAGAGGTGGAAGAATCAGAGGCCAACTTCACCCAAAAAGCTCTTTTTTTGAGGTAAATCGGTTTCCTTATAAACAAGTTCAATTTCATTTTCATTTTTCATATCATACTTGCAGTAGGTACTGCATTTTTTTGAAAATTCGATAGCAAAATAAATATGTATTTTTCTCTATCTATCTATTATGGCCTCTTGCCGAATGAAGTGTTTTATTGACCACCTTTTCGGGGTCACATGTCCTATGACCTAATTTACATAAGAAGTATCTAAGTTGGAGACTTATCAGCTAGCCTTTACAAATATATCGAGGCTTGAAACCATTAAATATGTGTCTGTCATATAAGCTTGTACAATAATGCTATCCATATCATAGCTATTGAAATTTCATTCTGATCAAATTTTTATTTTATTGTATTTGATTTTGTAGTGGTTTGAATGTTGAACCTATGGGAAGGGGTATAATCCTCTATGTTTACATTCAAATGTATCATCTATTTTCATCCAAATTTATTGCCCCTCTATTATTAGCTAGGTTGATCATGGTAAGAGGGTTAAGTTCATTTCTGAGAATGTGATTAATGTTTGCATAATGAGGTCACCATCGATCAGAAGAAATGATGAAATCATTAAGTTTAGGTTTCATTTAAACCATGTAATGTTCAATCTTCATGTTCGCTAGGTTATTCTCTTTGAAATAGATACAAAGATGAGTCTTCATGTTGAAATATGTATATAGTATAGACCCAACAAGTCTTTATGAGTAAGGTTGAGTACGACCATTGATCGATTAAGAAAAGAATGAACTAGTCATGTAAGGGGTAGTTGCTCCTAGAGCGACCAGTGAATTCTTGGTTAATGGCCATGAAAGGAACGAGTTAAGATAGGAACCATGATAACCTCAGAGTTAAGTTCCCTAACCGCATGGTTGCCCAACTTCAATTCAACAAGTATGTCAAATCAATTTCTTTATAATTCTTACATAATTGCTCATTAATATTTAGTATCATTTATGTTTTTGAAATTTTGAACAATGGACATTCTGTTATCCTAATTTTTTAGAGAAAATTTAATTACTTTGCTTAAAAATGATAGATGAGATAGTTTTAGACAATTTTTTACTGGAAAACAACAGTTTTCATTCTTTGTTCATTGAGATAAAACCCTGTTCTATTCTAAATAGTGAATATTAATTTTTAATATTGTTATTTAACATGAAAACAACATGAAACAGTTTGAGTAATTGTAAACAGTGTATTCTCTATTGGAAAACAACATTGTCTATCGTAAAATGCAACAATTTAGTTTGGAACAATATTTTATTGATGTAAATAGTGAATATTCTAGTGTAAATGGCACTATTTCATTGTAAGGTTACCTAGTAGCTGAAAACAGTCTTTTTTATTAAACTGTTAAATGGAACAACATTGAATGCTTGTAAATAGTGAATGTCCATTTTGAAACAACTTGTCCTACAATTGTTTAGTAGGAAACAATATTTGTTCTATTTAAACTATGAATGTTCATATGTAAACAACAATGTTAGAATGCCACAGTTTGTGAAAAAAGAAAAAGAAACAATAGTATGTGTGAACCTATTAATTTTGACTTGTTTTGAATTCTTTATTTTCACTAAAGAAACGTCAAATAGAGTATTATTTATTGATTACAATCTAATTTAATGATTTATTTCAGAATGTGTGCACAAATCAAAAACTTAAGTAGGAACATATATGTGTATGCACATAGACTTCATCTATGTACATACACATACTTGTGGCATACCTTCTTTTATTATTTTACTTAGTTTATTTAAATGGATAATGCTAATGTTAAAAAGTAAGATTTGGTCA
Organism: Sequoiadendron giganteum; assembly: GCA_007115665.2. Taxonomy (NCBI): domain Eukaryota; kingdom Viridiplantae; phylum Streptophyta; class Pinopsida; order Cupressales; family Cupressaceae; genus Sequoiadendron; species Sequoiadendron giganteum. The sequence continues at coordinate 149,379,340 of CM021105.1, forward strand.
TGTTATGGAAATGATTGATTATTCAATTACTCTACTTGAATCATGTATTTGATTTCCATTTAGAGAGTAAACATTCATTTGACTCTTCCTTTTTTAAGACATATGTGAGAAGAATATTCTAATACTAGAACAAAATAGTGATACCTTAGTAGACTAGAGCACCTCAGGGTAGATGCTGCAAGAGGGTAGATAGTTGCTATGAGATGTTATATTGTAGAAAGTTACTTTTCAGGAAAGGTGCTAAAATGGATTTTAAAGAGTATATGTTTGCTTTACCAAAACCTATTGTTTGTTTTTGTTGCAACACAATTATTAAGCTTGGATAAGCAATATAGTTCATTTTGTATGTATGAACTTTGTGATATAAATCTTTGCCATTCCTAGCATAGATCTTGCATTTTATTCTCTAACTTGTAAATAGAAATTACATGTTCATGCATGGGTACGCACTAGATTCCAGCTTGATGATTGTTCTCTTGCTAAAATTTTTATGCAGGGTCAAGCATTCTTCAATTTGAAATAATTTCAGGGATGCATAAGCTTCATAGTTGTGTGGTAAAGTGATTCAACCATGTTCTCATCCACTAGTGGTAATGAGCATCAAGGAAGAACCTTATTTGTTCGAAAAAATGTTATAGTCTAAGATGTAACTTGATATAATACATTCATAAATTTGATGTAAAGTGTACAATGAAATGACTTTGTGGCCTTAAGAGCCAAGTCAAACTTGATATTGTAATTTGAATTTTTTTTTGAATATATGAATCTTTGTCTCATTTTAAATGGACATGTGTAGCTATGATTGACTTTAGCCACTAGTTATGTCTTTTTAATTTAGAATATATTCATGTGTCAATCACAATAATAATAATTAACTAATAATTTAGAATGGGTTATTACAGTAGATTTGAACTTGGTGCCCTATGTAAGAATGCGATACGCCTAAGTAAAGTGTTGGACATGAAATGAAGGTCATTGCGGGTATTCTAAATAAAGATTGATCTAATGATCATGTTTTAAAGTTGTTGAGGTTAAAAAAGGATCATAAGATCATGGCTCAAAGACTAGAGATTAATGGCCCAAGTTCAAATATTTGATTTTGCAATGGGTATGACAGTGTGAACAAGGGTTTTGACAAAAAATTGACTCTACGATTAATTTCAATTGGTCAAACCACCTCAGCTACTAGTTTTTATTGGTGATGAGATGAAAATTCAATGATAAGGATATGTAGGTGGCAAAAATTAGATTCAGATCAGATACAAGGAATATGAATTAATATATTTACATGCTCCTGCAACCATTAAATGAGGATTTGATTTGTAGGTTGGCAGCATAGATCACCATATCAAGAGAGATCAAAATCAGATCAAATAAACAAAGAATAACATTTATTGTATATTAGGTTTAGGGTTTTGTCGATTGCTATGTTTAGCCGATTCAAAGAATTAGTACAAATAATGTATATCTCGATGCATGTATAGCTTGCTCTAGAATATTATGTGTAAAGGAAACCAAAATAGAACTTTCCAAATTAAAAAAATTAAATATGAAATTAATCTAGATAGTGGTGCATGGATCGAGGCATTGATTTCAAAATAGTGGAGTCAAGCAAAAAGAAAGACAATAAGGTAATTATTGGTGAGAAGAGTCTACATGGGAGTGAGGTTGAATAGAGTATTGTGTAGATGAGAGATTAGAGTGTTGAGCTACTGATATAGAATGCACAAATTTGAATGAGTAAAACCCAAACAAAAATCATATATTTCAATCAGGGTTGACATTCAAAGAGTAGAGAAAAGTTATGTGTTGTTGAGTATTCAACAAAGAGAGAGAGAGAGAGAAAAGTGTAGTGCAGAGGAAAGAGAATGCACATGCTGAGATAAAGTGAAACACAAAAAAAAAGTAGAACAACATTCAGGGTTTTCATTCAAGGTGCAACAAGAGAGAAAAGAGAATGTTCTAAGTATAGATAGAAAAATATAGAAGAGTTTAGAACAAAAAAGATAGAGAGGTTTATAGCTGAGGGGATGTGTTGTTGAGATTGAAACATCAAAATCAGAGAGAATTTATGCATAGTTGTAAAACAAAGATTGAGTAGTTACAAATCATACATGTAATAGAGAACTGGATTCATTTGAATCATTTATATTTTTCATTTTAAATCTGATTGGTTGATGCTCAGTGCAGGGGATTGGTGTATCCTTGGAGTTGGTACTACTAAATTAGGGATTTGGTGTTTCCTTGGAGTGGATTATCCTAAAAAAAGGGGATTGGTGTCTCCTTAGGGTTGGTTCCCTTAAACATTATAACAAAAAAAAATCATTGTGAGGCTATATTAGGACAATATATTTTAGTAGCATTTCTCACCGTGGTTTTTCCCATCTTGGGTTTATGTATGTTTATCTCTCTAATTGTTGAGTAAAGTTAAATTATGGGAAAAATGGAATTAGTTTTAGTTGATCTATAGATTCACCCCCCTCTCTATAGATTGTTGTGTTCCAATAATTGGTATCAAATTCCTAGGTTCCCTAGGGGAAGCTTAATAAACTCAAGTAGATCTTGGATAAGTGAACACAAAATGGCTAGTCAAGAAGGCTTATCAACGTATCATGGATCTCTCTTTCATGGATCATAATATATTCGAGATCCTTAGGATTTGTTGTGTGGATTTCAATAGTAAATGGATATACAATTCCTACTACACCTTCAACTAATAAGGCTACCAAGAAGGTATATGAGGACAATGCTCAAGCAATGGATGCAATTCTTTGTGGGTTGTCAAGCTCTATGTTTGTCAAAGTCATGCACTATCAAACTACACATGAATTTGAGAAAGAGTTAAAGAGGATGTATGAAGAGGATGAAAATTAGATGCAGACCTTGATTCATAAATATGAAGGTGAGTCAAAAAGTATGAAGTTGAGTGAAGATGAGAAGACTGTAGATACATCCAAGGAAAAAAAGTGTAGCTAGAAGGGAGATGGTAGAAGTTGTTAGTGTTTCTTTATGAACCAAACTTGATCTCATCCCTTACCTATGAAACTTCTAGGGTTCAATTATTAATAAGGACATGGATTGGAAAACACACAAGCAAGGACATGGAATCCTTACTTCTACTCTTCAGGATTTTTGAAACCTAGGAGGGTAATCTTGTTTATACTCCTACGATACTCATTTAGTCAAGAGAACTTCCATACAAAGATGAATTCCTCTTAAATGCACATAGATAAAATTCACTAAAGACTTGGCCAAAATTCAAATAAAAACTATCTATAGCTAGGAAACAAATGATACTTTAGATTGAGACATTCTTCAAATGATGTTTATTATGATTTGTTCCTTAGTTTAAGCCTCTGGCTAGATTCATGACTAAACTCAATTTGATTTGATCTAAACTAATGAAGAGACCAGTGCTTCATTCATGGGACAACGAATTCATTTTGCAATTAACCAGTAATACACTAATAATTTAACCTAACAATCTATGGGCCATTGAAATACTACCTTATAATATTCAACTCACTCTATCTAAAACATGGTTTCTTACCCCTTGAATTGAAGCATAAGTAACATCATTCATTCGTCTTAAACAACAAAAGACAAATGAAACTATCATTAACAATTCCATTCATATTCTGCAAAGAAATTACATAGGAGAGAACATACTTTAAATTGATATTTTCTATTACTGGTGTTACTGTAAAACCCTTTTACAATAATTACTTCATTACTGTATACCCAAAAAAACTATTCCTGGTATATTTATTAATTCATCTGTTTACATTATGCTCCTTTTATGAGATTATCATTTTCACCTAGACCTTTTTAAGACTCCAAAAATATAACTCCTCTCTTTTCATAATCAACCTTGAAATCCCCTTTACAGAATAGGTTAGAAACAAGCATCTAACTGAATAACACTTACATTTCATATTCACTTCAAAAATAGAATTCGAGAGATTCCCCAAAAGGTTATATGAAATCATTCATAACACATGGGGAAGCAAAAAGACAAAATTCCATACAAGTTTTCAAGGGATGGTAGCCAAATCACTATAGGGTAGCGTTAGTCATCATTGCAGTGTCCACATCAAGAAAAAAGGTTCTCCATCATACCATCCAAAAGACTTCCACATCAGCATGGAAGAGTAAAAGACCAAAACTATGAACAATGTGGCAGTGGTATCATAGAAAACAAAAAAAGGGTCGGGACATTACTTTGATTCTTTAGAATTAGAGTTTACACATGCCCTCCTTTTTTGTGAGGCAATCAGATCAGCCATCACCACCTCCTCATCAGAATCATCATATGACACTAGGGAGAGCAAGTACTTGCTATACCCCAAGTTAGTGTCTTCTCCACCATCTGAAAGGCTATCAATGACACTAGGTAGGCCTTTGTATGCTTGTCTCTTTCTTTCATGTCCTTCCTCATAGGCCCATTTGTCTCCTCTCCTTTAACTTTCACCAATTCTTCTGAAATGGTCGCATTTCATAAGTTGTAGGTTCTCTAGACAATTGTCTTCTTCTTCTTTCAACCATGGGCACTCCTTTTACACTTCAAAGTCACATGAGTCTCTAGAATCTCCTATTTAGCCTTTGGCAATTCCTGATGACATTCAAAATCACTAAGATGGCTAGACCTCCTAGTAGGCTAAATTGGCACACCCGAATTTCCCATTTCAAAAAACCTAGATGAAATCTAGCAAGTTTAAAATGAGTAGAAAACCTTACCAGCTTAGAAACTTTAGGACCAAATTTGCATAAAAGCACACCCACCAGCCTCGACAATTACAACCAATCCCAAAAATATGGAATTCCTAGAAAAAATTGAAACATGGATTACAAAGATCTCACATGACTACCAACTTACCTAGAAAAACATATCAACTCCTCAGCACTTGAGCACCTATGACTCACACCTCAGATATTTTGCAAACTGAAAACCATGAGATCAAACGGTAAATAATCCTACATTAAATAGATGATTTGGATCATGCACCAATTAATTATTGAAAAAATCCTCACGTGAGTGAGTTGATAACTTAGCAGCTCAGCTTTGAATTTGAACCATTGATCTCTGTGGATTTAAAACATCATCAATGGTGACCAAAAGCATTGTTTTTTTCCTTTGCAACTTGTGCCTAGAAAGCAACGATGCAACCTCAAATACTGTGATGTTTTCCCTTATTCTTCATTAGTCACCTATGATTTGATGATCAACATGCATCACCAGCCCTGATTAGTACCTTTCCATTTATAATGATGAAGTACATAACCATCACTTGAAGAGAATATTTTCTAGAATATCACATCATGCATTGCTAATTTGGCCCATTCCTTCAAGGTTCAATTAGCGATGAGAGAATGGGTGTGATAAAAAATAGGCCATTGGATCACTATGCTTCTTAAAGATCTTCATCTCTCATCGTGCATCACGGGTTAACTTTTCCTTCAATAGGTTCAAATAGCGATGTGAGAACTTGTGCAATGGGATCTTAGCCATCGGATCTAGCACCCATCCTTGATCACAATCCCTTTTTATCACGTTTAATGGATTCATGATTCATTCTCTAGATCATATCAATGAAGAGATAAAAGGATCAAGACATGTGCAGCTATATGAAAAGTCAATGGCACAAGATACATTGCTCCAAAGAGCATCTCAAATCAGTGAAAGAAAGTTTGAACAATTGACCTCATCACTCATCACTCAATTGAAACACCAGTCTTAATAAAAATTCACGATGAGTGATAAGAGACAATATAAAGGGCATCAAATGCCATCACATATCACTTTAATATAGATTTCCAGATACATGAGCGATTAGTGATACTAGGAAAACCAGTGATAACATAGTCCATCATGCATAGCTAATATAAATTTGGATATTTTAAAAAAATCTATGATGCGTGAAATCAAACAAAACACCAGTCATTGCTCATCGCACATTTGAGCTCACAAACTTAAAAGCTATTAGTGATGGGCGATATAGGAGTTAAGTTGAAACAATTAAGCACATCACCACAAGTTTTTCTTAAGAAGGGGACCATCTAGGACAATGTACAAGAGGAATCAAGGACTTAAGACAATATTTTCAAAGGATGTAAAGGGAAAATAAGGCCAATTGATAAACCATATAAAAATAAAATATTTTCAGAACTAGGCACAAGGGGCCAGTAAATTTACGGGCTCAAATGACATAAGATTTTTTAAAACAAACAAAAATTGGAAATAGTAGGTCAACGATAAAATAGAGCCCCAAGGGTTTCTAGGGTGAGACCTTGGTAGAAAAATCCCTAGGCAACATTAATGAACAAAACCCTAAGTCTAGACAAATTGAGACTAACTGAAATCGACCAAATTGATCAAGGAATCATTATTTTTTCTAGGAGTTCCATCAGTGGCTCCAATTGGGGATGTCTGTTCCTCAGTGAAGTGAGTGAGAATCTAGAATTTAGGTGAAGCAAACCAAGCACAAAGAGCCAAAAAACAAGGACCAAGAAGAAAACCAAACCAAAGAAAACAACATATGTATAGTATTTACATAAGTTACAGGGCCCTACCAACCTTAAAACTAGCATTTTCCTATGTCAAAACCATGTTTTCCACTGTTTGCACCATAACAAGGCTAAAGACACTATCATAAAATTCCCAACAAGTAGTAATGTTGCAGGCACCATACTCAACTATCATAGACATGTTTGAATTTACAATCAAATTTTCTATTCGTGTCCCTCTATGAATTTTAGTCGATCATTAACTGAAATACTTGATCAATGTCACCCCCCATTTGACTCAATTTATAATCACATTTCACCAAATGTTCATCCCACTGAATAGGTAAAGTATAAAATTCATACTCCAATTGATCACTACCATCATACAAGCTGATATAAAAAAATAAATTCTCATTAAACTAGAAATCCTCATACCTATTCCCTTTAGGGTTTCCATTATGACCAAAACCTATAGAGTAATATCTCTATTTCATATCTAGAAATCTAGGGTTATTATCATCTAGCTCTTGTCCCATACTAAGCACATATTCACTTTGTGTGAAACAAAATTTGATCATGCACAGGCTTATGTTCCAACTAGTATTTATATTCATTGGAGCAATATGTACTAGATATGCCACCATATTCTTCATTTCCTCAGGGATATTATTCAACACTCCCTATAAAACCTTTATTCTCATCAGGATTATTCATGTAGGAGGAACTATCCACACTTATCCAAGCATTAAAAACTATTCCTATTTCAGGATCATCAACACATTCCCATCCTCCTTTCAGATCATTGTTCAAATTGAAATAAAAAATTTCAAAGGATGATTCCAATAACTTGGGATTGACATGATCAATATTAAGGTGCTCAAGTGCACCGTCAACTATTAGTTTAGCTTGCTTGCAAGTGTATAATTTCTTGCAACTTAAGAATTTCTAATTTTCAACTAGACAAGTCTTCTTAACACATTCCTTGGTGAAAATAATGATGTCCATCTCTACCATAAAACTTGTATATTCCATTTATGTTTCATACAAACATCCAGAATAAGGACCTTGCTTACTATCATCACCAATCGCAATATTTTTAACATCAAGCTCAAGACCTTGACTATATAGATTCTTGTCTTGAAGTTCATTGTTTCCCACATTTCTAGGGCATTCCAATCCAAATGCAGTTTTATTGCAATTCAAAACTTGATCGCATGATATTTTTTCATCTAATGGAAAAGACATAACCTCATGATTATTGGTACAACTTGATTCCTCAGGCAAGAAGGAAGCATTCAAGTTAATCTTATAAAAATATTCATTCTCTTAATGAGAATAATCAAAATTTCCATGTTCACTACTCTAATCTTGCATCCTCAAAGTTATGTCAACAATATTTTCAAATATAACAATATCATCATCTATACTACTAGATATATATTCTTCTTTAGATATTTCCTTATCTAACCCTTGATTAATAATAATAGGAGGAGAACCCCTATTAACATTTAGCCTCCTCTACTAAATTTTAATAGGTGTGCTCCTATTATTTTACAGATTCTATTTGTATTGACACATTCTAAGACATCATTTATTGCATAAATTCACATTTATCCTCCTCAGGAATCCTGATCCAATCAATTATTTGATCAAAATCCTACGGTTTTAATTCCTTAGGAAAATCACTAAGCCCTAGCTCATAGATTTCATAGAATATGTCAATACAAATAGAATCTTTAGGAGGTAACCCCTTAGGGATCTCCAAAAAGGCATCAAAAACTCTTTCTAGAAACTCATAGGTAAATTCCCCTTCATGTCTTTTTATATTATATAGTCTAAGTGATACCTGATCATTATGGCTCATATCTTTTTGTAGTTCATCTTGCATTTGTTGATGATTAACATGTTGGGATGATGAACCAGATAAGGAATTAGGAACATCATTACTGTGGTCATCCTCTATATCCTTACCTATGCCATTTACATGGCATAGATAAAGACAACAAACAATTGCAGCCATATAACCCCTCATCATTGAATATTTCATAATATTCTCAATGTCCATAACAATGTGTTAGGCCTGGTGTAATTTTTTAGGTTTCTTATCCCTTATCAAATAACTCATTTCATTATCAAATGCACCTAGATATATAATTAAACACTTTGCATCATTTAGGAATACCTCTTACTGCTTGTGTGAATCTCAAGTTAAAAGATGGGACCATCTCATTTTCACCCTTTTGAATTTCCATAAGTCTTTTTCTTATCTCACTAGGACTAACCCTTTCACCAAATTGTTCCACAAATACTATCATGAATTCATTCCATGATCCTACAAAATGTGCTAGTATATATGAGAACCAGTCTCTAGCATTTTATTTCAAAGACTAAACAAAGAGGTTCATAAAAACATCGTCATGATCTACTTCAAAATCACCCATCAAATCTGTGAATACATTTAGGTGTTTAGTAGCCGACTCATGATTTTTCCCTATAAATTTGGGCAGATGTTTCCTAACATCATTTGGGAATTTTATTAGGAAAACCATGAATACCATTTAAACTTAATGGATTATATCTCTCCATAGAGAATTTCTTTTCATGGCCTGATAAGGGTTGCATGCCTTGCATATTTCTACTTGCTATTCCATAAGGGTATACAAGGAAGTGATACATTTCTCTTGTACCCTTATTTAATCCTCATAAATCAACCTTTCAATCAATTACCCACTACCTCATTCCTTAATTTCTATCACAATTTTAAGGCTCAAACATACCCATGCTTTAAAACCTTTTAAAAGGCATAGTTCAAGTGTAAGCATACTTCTTCAAAACATTTCAAATATTACAAATTAAAGTTGAGAAGTATGTAAAACAAATACAACCATTCCCTTTGCTAGTGCTTAATTCACTTAGTATGGAACTCAATTTTCTTCTAGATCTTTCAAAAATGGCTTTCATACAAACTTATTTCTTCTCAGAAACTTAAACACAAAAAAGACCTAGATATGTTGCAATTGTTGTAAGTTCTTCCTGAATGGAAATCATCAAACCTTTTTCTCGCTATGTTCTAATAATATATTCACCACCTCTCTTAAAAGAGGATTGAATTTCAAACAACATAATTCCTTCTAAAAATGAATATCATTTTGGGTCCTTTCCCACAGTAGAGCTGCACACAAATTATTACAATTTACTTCAACATAACCATTTTTCAAGTTTGAAAAATTCCTGAAAGTTGAACAAGATGTTCAAATTCTTCTTGACTTTGTGATAGGGTAGTCTACAACTAGAGATTCACATTCTTCCCCAGTAGAGTCACCATGTCTATTGGTGATTTTTTATGAACCAAACTTGATCTCATCCCTTACCTATGAACTTGCTAGGGTTCAATTATTAATAAGGACAAGGATTGGCCAACACACAAGAAAGGACATGGAATCCTTACTTTTACTCTTTAGGCTCTGTGAAACCCAGGAGGGTAATCATGTTTGTACTCCTAAGATACTCATTCATTCAAGAGAAATCCCATAAATAGATGAATTCCTCTTAAATGGACATAGATAAAATTCACTAAAGGCTTGGCTAACCTTCAAATAAAAACTATCTATAGCTAGGAACCAGATGATCCTTAAGATTGAGACATTCTTCAAATGATGGTTATTATTATTTGTTCCTTAGTTTAAGCCTCTTGATAGATTTGTGACTAAACTCAATTTGATCTGAGATAAACTAATGAAGAGACCGATGGTTCATACATGGGACAATAGAGTCATTCTATAATTAACCAGTAATACACCAACAACTTAACCCAACAATTTGTGGGCCATTGACATACTACCTTATAGTATTCAACTCACTGTATCTAAAACATGGTCTCTTACCAAATCCTATATCATTTTCTCACAAACCTATGATCTCACTTTAGCATTTAATCAACCCCTTGAATTGAAGCATATGTAACATCATTCATTCAACTTAAATAATAGAAGAAAAATGATACTATCATTAAAAATTCCATTCATAGTCTGTAAAGAAATTACACAGGAGAAAAAATACTTTAAATTGATATTTTCTATTACTGGTGTTACTGTAAACCCCTTTTAAGATAATTACATCAGAACTGTATACCCAAAAAAATGGCTCCTAGTAAATCCATTATTTCATCTATTTACATTATTCTCCTTTTATGATATTACCATTTTTCACCCAGACCTTTCTAAGACTCCAAAACTTGAACTCCTCTTTTTCCGTAATTAGCCTTGAAATCCCCTTTATAGAACAAGGGAGAAAAAAGAATCCAACTGAATCACACTTATATTTCATATTCATTTCAAAACAATTTTAATATAATTTAAGAGATTCCCGAGATAGTTATAATAGAGAAGCAAAAGGATAAAATTACATACAAGCTATCAAGGGATGGTAGCCAAATCACCATAGGGTAGCGCTAGTCACCGTTGCAGTGTCGATGTCAAGAAAAAGTGTTATCCATCACACCAACTAGAACAATTCCACATCTGCATGGAAGAGTAAAACACAACATAGAAGAGTAAAAGAAAAAAACTATGAACATTGTAGCAGTGGTATCATCGAAAACAAAAACAATGTCGAGACATTACTCTGATTCTTCATAATCGGAGTATTCAAATTCACTCCTTGTTCATGATGCAATTAGACAAACCATAAACACCTACTCATCAGAATCATCAGATGACACCAAGGAGAGAAATTATTGGTCATACCCCAAGTCAGTATCTTCTCCACCATCCGAAAGTCTTGTTATCTCATAGAATTACACCCTAGCTAAGTTGTATAACTTAGCAGTCTAGAGGAATTGGATTACACAACTCACTTTTTCATATGTCTTTACATCAATAATTTATAAAGAGGTTAGGATGCTAAAATTCTTAGAGGTAAACAAATCTCACAACTAAAAAATGATTTCACCTATAACTCTAATTATAACCTGTAATGATAGATATCTCTTCAAAAGGTGTTGAATATGAGACAAAATCACAAGGAAAAGAATAAGATTTCATGAGTAATTCAATCAATCAATAAGTTCACACAATAAATCATAGAGTGAGAGGGAAAAATGCTCAATATCATTAATTTCCAAGGCATTCACTAATATAAATGCTCAAAATACCGAGTTACAAAATATAGTCTCTCTTCTGCAAAGGACTCCAAAAGTTGCAACACAAAAAAGTATCAAGTAAGAACTCCCTTGATAAAGTTACTCAAGTGACTATATCAACAATATCTCTCCTAAGAACCCATGAGAATAGGTTCTAGAATCATTTGGGGTCGGATGCCTGCAAAAATCCTAGAAAATAACATCCATATCCACCCCAAAAAGGCTCCAAAAGGGTGAAAAAGTCCAACATGATGACTCTTCAAAACACCCTCCAAAAGCTCCAATTTTGCCTCAAAATTAATTAAACAGTCCTATATGTTTTCCTTGTGTTGGCTAACTAATTCAAACACCTCCAAGATTTAATCAAAAGATTTAAAGCTTCTTTACAACTCCCCTTTTGACTAAGTCTTTTTTGAAAATTAGTACATTGCATCTCTATTTTTCATTTCAAATATCATCTATTGAAAGTGATTTATAATCGTAATTTTAAATAAATGTTTTAAAATATTGATTTTAAATGCAAAAATAAAATCTTATACTAAAGCCAAATTTAAAGAACTTAGTGACTAAGTTTTAAATATTTATGAAATATTTAAATGACTACTCAAAGTAAAATCATATGGCATAAAAGCCACAACCTACGAAAATTGAATGAAGTTTTTAAATAAAAACTTAAGGAAAAAATGTATTTATCCATCGCGCCTCTCTTTAGGGCTTCAAACCCTAAAATGAATGAAAAACATTCATTTGACATTTCATTTGTTGGCTTGAGAGGAGCACCACCATGGAAGAAACTCTATTCAAGCCTTAGCTAGAAGTTCTTTGTATCCTATGCCATCTTCTTGTAGATTCTGAAGGTTGATAGAGATAAGTCTGATTTTGTTCAAATCTGGAAGTTTCTTATATGTTTTTGAAAAGCTTTTTAAAACTTTTATCTATAGCCTAACTATATTCGTCTCTGATGATTTGTCTTTGAAATGTTGCTTCTATTGGTACTTTCCTTGGCCGCCATGTTTCAATTCATAAAGAAGGGCCTTTCGAGTCTCATTGAAATGAAAACCCTCTATATCTGACATTTGTGGCTTCATAACCACCATTATGGCCTAGAGAGATGTAGAAAATTATGAGAATCCTTTGTGTTGTGAACAAATGATGAAATTAACATTTTTGTAGTATTTTTCTTTTTATTATGTAGCAAAAATCTCAAAATCAAGCTATGCTTGTATTTCTCTGAAAGAAAAATGGCTCAAGCTTGAGCATTATGTACAAAAGAATATACTCTCTACATTATTCTACATTAATTAAATGCATTTTATAAGAAAAAGATGATATTGGCCACAACCATAACCTTTTCTTTTTTATTTTAATGCAATTAAAAAATGTGAGTATCTCTTTTTGCCTTTCAATTGATAGATTTAGCAATAATATCATAAAACTTGAATGAGACTTCATGAGAGGACATTTCACCAGAATAATAGCCATCTTAGTCAACTTCTCCACAAAATAAAATGCTATCCCTATGAAAAAAAATGATTTTCAAAATGATTCAATGCTACTACCCAGTTCTAAACATATTTTCTATTTGTCCATGAACAATATCCCTTATGCACATGAAACTCTTGTTTCATTTGTTGACTGCATTTTATAAAGACTCCATTACTACCTATGTATCTTGATTGCATGATTTCCTTTTGAATTGATTCAAAATCCTTTCTTTTCTAGGCATCATTTATTCATAAACCATATGTTAATCAATGAGGCTTGACATTCAAACCTTATAACTAGAAGATGCAAATATGAATATGAATGCACTAAAGCACTATATTTTGCATTGTGTTGCTCTTTTTCTCTATAATGTCAGCCTACTACTTTGATTTTGTTCTTCATAGAAATTATTCTCAACTTAATATTTTGAATAATTCAAGATGAAAAATATAAAACTACCCCATGGTCTTTCCTTTCCATGAAACTACTAAAAATGTTGTGTATTCTCATTTTATATTCCTCCAATCCTAATGTGTTCTTTGACCTGTACTTGTCCTTTATCACAGTGAAGATTCTTAACAATTTTTTCATAGTAGATTGCTATTCATTGCTTTGGTTCTTCTCATTCCATCATCCACTTTTGGATTGACCTTGCATTTCTTTCTGTCCAGAAATACTAATCAACTCACTACCCCACTTAGTGATTGTATTTTCTGCCTTTAAAAATGTCTCTTTGCATGCCTTGATATTGTACTCACATTAAGGGAAGTGTTTGATCTTTCAAAAATGATATCACTTCACCATTCATTTCTCACGGCTTTAATTAGGCCTTATGACACTTATAGTTCAACGCCATGGAATGAAACCTCTGTCAACTTTTATGTTTATGGATTTAATCCACTTGCTCCACAATGTTGCTTCTAATGTCATGACTCTTGTAAGTTAGTCAAAATAGTGGCATCACTATCCTTTCCAAAGTGATTTTCCTTAAAGCATCATGTTGTATCAATGTCACTATTCTTTAATATGCATTTCTCTTGGAACCATACATTGATATGGTATCTTCCTTTGGCATTTTACTTGCTACTTATAATTGTTCTCTTAATCAATCCTTGAAACACCTCTTGTTGCCAATGATCAATAAATGATTATGAAGCTACAGATGTATGTCTATTCACTAATTGTAAAAAATAACTTGATTACTCTTCCTTAATATTGCTTATGATAAAATATGAGTTGAGCTCAACCCTTGTGGGAGCGACATTTTCCCCACTCATATTATAAATAGATGAAATAACAACAAAATTTGACTTGTATTTGCACATGAAGCAATCAAGTTAGAGAAAAATTGCATATTTTGGAAGTGTTTGATGACTTCAATGGTTCTCTTAGACACTTTTAGTATGCATTTCTTGTTCAAGTTATATAGAGATCTGTTTATATATGCGTAGGTGTTTGTACATGTAAGGCTGGATAATTGTCATTGCTTAGAGCCTTTCATTTCTCTAACATCATTGCTCACACTCTGATGCGAGAACTAGGAGCAAGGAGCTAGGAGGACTCAAGTGGCTTGGGGAAATATCAACATAAGTCAACATAGTGAACCAATCACTCAAGCAATGACTAGTTACTCTCCTTCTATGCACATTTTTTTTTCTTTACTTATTCATGTATATACTTTTCTTAATTTGTATTGAATAAGAAAATTTCAATCTCATGGCTTGTGTGAGACAATGAACATTCTTACATTCAATAAAGAATAATTTTAAAAAAAATTTATATAAATATTTTCTCTATTACATGCACTTGTATAAATACAATGATCTATTACAATAATATTGTAATCTTTTCTGATTTTTTTGTTTATACAATTGAATGTAACTTAGGAAAGTGAATAAAATGTACATCATTTTTTTAGTTTAAAAAAAAAAGCGCTCGACCTGATTAAGCTATAAGTGAAAATTTGGTAACAAGGCTATCATAAAGCACAATGAGAGAATCATATTTCCCTAGGCAGGCCTTTGGACGCTTGTCTCTTTCTTTCATGGCATTCTTCGTAGGCACAACCGGCTCCTTTCCTTTAAATTTGACCAATTATTCTTAAATGGTCTTGTTTTGTAAGTTTTAGGTACTCTAGACAGTTGTCTTCTTTTTTCGACCATGGACACTCCTTTTACACTATGGAGTCACAGGAGTCTCTAGAATCTCCTGTTCAGCCTTAGGAAAATCCTCATGACATTCAAAAACACTAAGATAGTCAAACCTCCTAGTAGGCCGAGTTGGCATACCAGAATTTCCCTTTTCACCAAACCTAGATGAAAGCTATCAAGTTTAAAATGAGTAGAAAACCTAACCTACTCATAAACTTAATAACAAAATTTTCATAAAAGTACACCCACCAGCCTTGAAAATTACAACCAGTCCCAGAAATATGGAATTCCTAGACAAACTTAGAACATGGATTATAAAGAGCTCACATGACTATCAATTTACCTAGAAAAGCACATCAACTCCTCAAAACTTGAACACCTATGACTCACATCTCAGATTTTCTGCAGAATGAAAAAATTTAGATCAAATGGAAAAAAATCTTGCATTAAATAGACAATTTGGGGCATGCAACAATTAATGATTGAAAAAATCCTCACGTGAGTGAGTTGTTAACTTAGCATCTCAACTTCGAATTAGATCCATCAATATTTGTGGATTTGAAACATCATCAATGGAGACCACGAGCATTGTTTTTTGACTTTGCAACTTTTTCCTAGAAAGTAGCGATGTCACCTCAAATACAGTCATGTTTTCCCTTAATCTTCATTAGACACCTATGATCCAATGATCAAAATACATCACCAACTTTGATTTGTACCTTCCATTTATATCGAAAAATTACATAGCCATTACTTATAGAGAATATTTTCTTGAATATCACATCGTGCGTCACTAATTTTCCCCATTCCTTCAGGGCTCAAATAGTGATGAGAACATTGGCATGATGAAAAATATTACATTGGATCGTTGCACTTCTTGAAGATCTTCATCTATCATCATGCATCACAGGTTCAATTTTCCTTCTATAGGTTCAAATAGAGATGTGAGAACTTGCACGATGGGATCTCAACCATTGGATCTAACACCTATCCTCGATCACAATCAATTTTCATTGTATGTCACAAATTCATGGTTTTTTTTCTAGATCATATCAATGAAGGGAGAAAAGGATCAAGACATGTGCACCTACATGAACAATAAATGGCACAAGATACATCGCTCCAAAGAGCATTTCAGATCAGCAAAATAAATTTTGAACAACTGACCTCATCACTCATTTGAAACACCATCCTTAAGATGGATTCATGATGAGAGATAAGAGATAATACAAAGGGCATCAAAGTCCATTGTGTATTGCTAATACAAATTGCAAAATACAAGAGAGATTAGTGATACTAGGAGAACCGGGGATAACATATTCCATCACGCATCGCTAATATAACTTTGCATATTTAAAATAAATCTATGATGTGTGAAATCAAAGAAAATATCGCTCATCTCTCATCGTGCATTTGAGCTCATAGACTTAAAAACTATTAACGATGGGCAATACGAGACTTAAGTGGAAACAATTAAGTACATGCCCACAAGTTGTTTTTAAGAAGGAGACCATCTAAGACAACGTACAAAAGACCTCAATGACTTAAGATAATATTTTCAAAGGATGTAAAGGACAAAATAAGGCCAATTGATCAACCTTATAAAAACAAAAAATAATTGGAACTAGGCACAAGGGGTCGGTAAATTTATGGGCTCAAATGACATAAGATGTTTTAAAACAAATAGAAATGGGCAACAATAGGTCAACAATAAAATAGATCCCCAAGGGTTTCTAGGGTGAGAACTTGGTAAGAAAATCCCCAGGCAACATTAATGAACAAAACCCTAAGTCCAAACAAATTGAGTCTGCCTGAAACTGGCCAATTAATCAAGGAATCATGAGTTTTTTTAGGAGTTCCATTAGTAGCATCTATGTCTAGATCTAAGTAGCCTGATGAAGAGGAAGTTGATTTCATCAGAAGATTGAGAAGAGGCTCTACAAAATACAGAGGTAAGCAACCTCTTAAAGTTTCAACTTTGGTATAATAGGTCTTTTTGCTGTTAAATGTCCTCATAATGAAAGGGATGAATCTAAGAAGGAAGAGGATAGTAAAAAGAAAAAGAAGAATCAACACACAAGAGAAGAATATGGGTCATTTTATGTTAGTGGCATCTCAGATGATGAACATGAAAGTTCCTATGAGATTGAGGGAAATGAATCCATGTTCATGGATTTTGGAACAACCCCTAATGAAGAAGTTAAAAATTTTGATAAAGAAAAAGAAGTTGAAGCCTTTGGTGAAGAAGGAGAGGTTGATTTTGAAGGTAAACTCAATTATTCTCTAGATGATATTAAAGGTTTAGAGGAGGAAAATGAATTTCAAAAGGAATGCATGCACAAATAGGAATAGATAATATGACCAAAAGTATTAAAGAATCCAATCAAATGATAGTCAACTTGAAGACTCAAGTGAAAGAAGAAAAGTGAATAGAAGATGTAGTTAAGTATAAAATATCATCTAGATCTAATGAGTGCATGAAGCTGGAGACAAAAATAGTTTCTCTATGAAGATATTTAGCGAATACTAAGGAATAGATTGATAAAGTCCTGAAGTTGAAAAGTGGCTCTAACATATTATATGAATTGGTAAAATCATAAAATCCATCAAAACCAAAAGAGAAATTTGGCTTTGGTTTTGAAAAAGGAAAGAGTCCCTCTACAAGTAATTTTGCAAAATTATATTGTAAATTTAGAGAAAAAGAAAGATCTTTCACCAAGAAAGAAAAAGCTTACATGAGTTGTTCTAAGGAAAATGCCTCTAGAAATGGAGAATTAGATAAAGGCTTTGCTAAGATAAAGAATCCAGATGAAGAAAAGAAGCTTGGAATAGATAATAAGATGAATAAGTCATTCCCTCAAGATTTGAGGAAAAAGCAACATACAAAGGGAGCTGATATAGATAGATTCACAAGGATGAGATACATGTAGAAGTCGAAGAAAAAAAGACCACCTCATCCTACACCAAGAAAATATATGACCAAGTAATCCTCATGCTTTTATGGTTACTGTTATACCTATAATCATTTTGGTCATAGGGCAAGAGAGTGTAGAGCTGCAACTAGAAGGAGCACAAAATATGTGAATAGGAACTTATTTCCTCATGTAGTGAGGATGAATGTAATGTGCTATAACAGTAATAATTTTGGTCACATGGCCATATATTGTAGAATAAATTATGTAAGACCAATAGCACATTATGAAAGAAATAATAAATCCCCTAGTGTGAACAATGGTTCAGATGTTCTTGAAAAGAAGGCCGAAAAGATAGAAAAGAAGCCTAAGAAGGTCTTGTTAGAGCCAAAATTTTCATTTAAAATTTCTAGGGGTTTTTATCCATCTGTACCCAAAATTTTGCTACCTTTTTCATGAACAATTACTCTTTTGTCATCCATAATGCCAAAAATGCCTTTTACTTCCATACCGTGGCATTAACATCCATTTGTCTTAGCCAACATTGTTTACCGCTTTACCTCCTTACTGTGGCCACTTGTAGGGTGGCTCACGATGTCACGGTTGAGAGAAGTCACATCATATCTTTACCGCTGCAGCATAAGGAGTTTGAATGAAGCCCATGGTTGAGCGGTGAAGTAAAAAGACACTGCCATATCATGAAGGGTCATCAAAGGGCCCATGTTAGAGCGATAGGGAGAATAGTCCATGTTGATGCCACTATACCACGTAGAGTGAATGGTTTGACCACGGTAGAGAAGTGGAAGGAAAAAATCAAGAAAAAGTTAGACCCCACCATACTGTGAAAGGTTGACAAGGAGTCCATGATAGGGTGGTTGACAACGATAAAAAAAGGAGGTCACTGCCATATCACGGTAGGTTAGAACAGAGACCGTGGTAGAGTGGTAAGGAGAGAAAAGCAAAGACAAGTCACTACCATACCACAGGAAGACAGAGTGTGGTGGTCAATAGAGAGTAATGTTAGGAAGAGATCGATATAAAGCAAAAGGTCAAAATAAAGACCACAGTAGAGCGGTGTAGATGACAGTGAAGGGAAAGTCAACATGGTACCATGGGGAGGTGAAAGATAGACTATGGTAGGGTGGTATATGGAGGTGTAGTATAAAATGTCACCATGGCACCGCAGTGGAGGAAACATAGGCATGAGGTAACGTGGTAATGTGCATGTTGCTACTATGTTTGTTATTATTCTCATATTTTAGTTATCATTTCTCAAACGATGTGACTCTTGGCCTCTCATGAGAATGTGAATGGACCAAAAACCAAAAGGCACAGGAAAGGGTTCTCTAAAATGTATAAAAGCATGAATTCGAGATAGAATAGACGTTAGAAGTTAGAAAATTTAGAATAGAGATAATTTTAGAACCTTTTATGCTGTAGAGACCATGATACAAGTTTAATTTCTAGGAAAATAATGAGAGACTTATCTTTTGGTGGTTCCAGTTTGGTATCAATTGTTTTTTAAAATTATTCAATTATCTTATTGTCTCCGACTTAATGTTTTCTGGTTATTTAAGTTGATATATCCAGTATATATTCAATTTATCAATGCACATTTGTTGTATCTGTGTGATGTGATTATTTGGTTTCTTCAAGGAAGAATTAAATTTCTTTTGGTCAATCATAGTAATGAGGGAATATTATTTGGATCAGTAAGAAGAGTTAGATAATTAGGATTAGTATTCTAACTCCAGTAGGGTTTTTCAATCATTATCTTGCATGTTTATACAAGTTATAAATAGATACTTGTGTGCCAAAAAAATTTAATTTGTGCCAAATAGAAGCCATCTATCAAAGACTTTCATTGGACTTTGTTTTACCCAATAGGGCACTCATCTCGCCTATTCTATTCATTTAAATTCATTAAATATTTTTTCAGACATCTGTTAATTGAACATATTTAATTATTCAATTTATACCAAATAGGTTTTTTATCTCTCTACTTCCAATTGCCATTGTGGATAGATTTTTCACGCAGGAAGTGTATTGTTTAAGTCTGCCTCATTTACATAGGTTTACCCGCCTAGGTTTAGTAGAGCCTAAAGAGTAGAAGGTTCAAATTTACTGTTTGGCCTTGTATGTTAGCCAAATATGTTGTGAGAACTTGGCAACCTCTCATGGTTCAAACCTACGTTTTTGAGTCCTAGTAGTTTGGCGACTTTGTTGGGGACTGTTAAACTAATCCCATGCCTTCATTATAGAGTCAGTATCTTGCAGAAGACTTTGCTGGGAACAACAAATTACAAAATTTTCTCACTTTTGGAAAGTGAGTGGCGACTCTGAATGAACAAGTGCATTGAAACTGATAAAGTGAAATGCACATCAAAAAGGAATCATCCTAGAGTTCAGACTATCAAGATTACTCACAACATGCATGGCAAAAGATCTTGGTATAAGGAGGATTCTAATAATGACAAAAGTAAATGGACTCAAAAGAATGATAAGGGAAATAAGGTGTCTGATGACGTGGGCCCAAAAAATAAAGACAAAACATCAAAAGCACCCCTGGAGACACATAATTCCTATGGTACAATGGCAACTAAAAACAACCTGTCTAGAGAACCTCACACTCCTGGGAAAAAGATGAATCCCTTATATTAACTAGACCCCAAGAAAGTTGAGGAGCTAATGGTTGGATTTGAGGCTGAAAGGGAAAGGAGACAACATGAATATGATTCGAAAATGGTATTACTTGAAGAGAATCGGGATGGAATTGGATATGAAGCAACCTTTGAAGAGAACTATGAACACATGGCTTGGGATGAGATAAATGTATGATTGGAGTATGAAATACAAGAAGTGGAAAGAGAAAGAATAGAGTATGAGTAGAGGCTCCAAGCAATAAGAGAGCTTAAAGAATTGAAGTTACAGAAAGCTCAAATTAATGCTCAAATGGCTAACTTGTCTAAATATGTGCCACATTATAGGTAGGAGAATAATAATGTAGGACCTTCAAATCCCCCAAGAGTACAACAAAATCAATCGGGGAATCAACATAGACCCCCAAATGATCCACCACAACATCAAAATGCTCAGCGACCCCCTCACCAGCAATACATGCCTCCACAAGATCAATAGCACAGGCCCCCACAAGGTCAGGAATATGTGCCATTTCCTTACAACAATCGATTGTATCAATATCAACATCATCAAAATCCACCTCCTCCACCATAGACCACCATGATCAGAGAATTTTATTTGGTTGGATTTCAAATATATCCTTATCCTATGGACAACAGTTGGAAAAACCTTGTCCCAAAATTCACAGGAAGTAGTGAAATTACAGTTGAAGAATACCTAAGGAGCTTTAATGCATTTATTCAAGATTTGGATATGCAATATGAGGATGTGTAGATGAGATTTTTTATGATGTCATTGATTGAAGATGCCAGAGATTGGTTTAACAGTTTTCCAACAACTTCTATTGACTCCATTCACGAGTTTTATAAATATTTTATTGAGCAATATGGGAATCAATGTGCACCATATTTTTCCTTGCATGAATTGGTAACTATCCAAAATCATCAAAATGAGTCAGCTTATGACTTCAACTAGAGGTTTTCTAAATTGCATAATAAGATACCTCCTAGATCCAAATTAGTTGATCCTGCTGCATTGAGTATCTATTTAAAAGCTTTTGATCCTAAGACAGGGTATGATCTTAGGAACATGTGTCCCACGAATTTAGTTGAAGCTAAAAAAATAGCACTAACTATTGAAAATAATAGGAAAGTTGTAGGAATGATTGGCAAGAGGGATAACCCTAGGATTCCTCAATGTGTTCTTTCAAATAGGTAAGAAAATACGTACAAAAATGAAAGGCCAAGGCTGCATGATATTCCATATAATACAAATTGGAAGGATGGAAAACCAGTGATGGATAGGCCAAGGAATAAAGAGACATCTAATCCTTTAAAGAAAAGAGGGGAGTATATGGTGGATAATAGTTCTTGGTGCTTAGTTTGTGACTTGCCACATCCCCCAAAACATTGTACTATAGCTCAGTCAATACCAGGAAAATATATACCGGAAGACAACGATGAAGAGGACCATAATATTTATTTAACATCCCACACTCTTCACTTTGTTGAGAAAGGATACTCATCTTCAGAAGGAGGGTATGAATATGATGTTGATCACCAAAAGTACAATGTCCATATGGAAGAACCAACATGCTTTTTCTGACCATGGAGAAAGTGATAATGTAGAAGGCCCTCCTACTACATCATATCAGACTAATAGGTGCAATATGAGGAGACCAAATGAGGAAGAAATCAAAATATTGACCATTGCAGTAGTTGAGCAGGCCAAAAGAAAATACTGGTTGAGGAATAGAACAGTGAATGAGAATGAAGGTGTTCCAAGAGGAATATTTTTGAAGAATAAGAAAATTCCCCATGAAGCTTCAAAAAGGATAGATGATAAGCAGTTTGATAAAATAGAACAAAAGTATCTCCCTAAAGAAGAAAACAAATAATTGCCCAAGGACAAACAAAAGCCATATCAGACATGCAAAAAGGAGAAGGAGGAGAACAAAGGAGAATCAATAGAGAAAACTAGGATGATCAGAACAAAAGGTGCATCTTTTGACTTCATGCAATCTTTGTCCTAGGTAAAAATGTCTATCCCATTACTTGAAATGATGACAGTTAAAGAGTATAGGGAAAGTGCTATTCAATTAATGTCTAGTGGGAGAAATCAAAATATAAACCTTGAACATAAGGAGATTTCTGAAATTTCTAATAGGAGGGAAAAGATAAAAGTTCCAGAGGTTTTCTTAAGTGATGCATTGATGAATACACCATAGGTTGATCTATTTTTTACTACCCTACTCATAAATGGAAAATTGGTAAGAAATTGCATGATAGATTCACGTGCTTCTATGAATATTATGCCATTAGGGGTGATGAAACAAATTTGTATGTGGGTAGATGTTGAGGGTGGTAAATGTTATGCCATGTATAGTAGACCTATCCCAATTGTGGGAATTATGAGAGATGTGGAAGTGAAATTGGAAACTTACCCACAGGTGACTTATAACATTGATATAACTATAATTGACACACCTCCTCAGTTTGGAATGCTTTTGTCAAGACAATGGACTGCAGCAGTTGGAGGCAATGTACAGTTTTATTTATCATATGCTACAATATCAGTCAATGATGAAGAAGTCAAGTTGTATAGAGAACCAAGGATGAATCAGATTGTTGATCATGTTCCTCAAGAACAACTCAATTGTTTCTATGATGTGGATTGAGGGAGTTTTAGAGTGGAACTGTCTTAGCCTGAATTTGCAAATACTGACCCAGTTGATAAGCATGTTTCTAAATATCAACAGGGTGTGTGAAAAATGTATTTTTATGGGGCATGTAGCCAATAAGGCAATGGATCTGGAGTATTCTTTATATCACCCGGAGGCGTAACATTAAAATATTCATTTTTTTTAACCTTTGAGTGTACAAAGAATGTGGAAAAATATGAGGCCTTACTGATTGGTTTAAATATGGTTGTCAAGCACAAGATCAAATTGCTAATTGTATTGGGAGATTCTGAGCTAGTTGTCTCATAAATCATATCAAGATATGTTGCAAAGAACAAGAAGTTGAAACAATATAGAAATTTTGTGGGAAACAATGGAATTATTTGATTCTTTCTCAATTGATTGGATAGATAGATCACAAAATTTGATGGCTGACTTTTTGGCTAATGTAGCCTTGAAAAGAGATGATATCACTTTGGCTAGAATATCTTAGGTTGAAATCAAAACAAGACCTGCTATCCTTGAAAACATATACTATTGGAAGGTTTTTAATGATGATACTAACCTTTTGAAGTTTCTTCATTGTATAGATCAGTATGAGGCATAAGAGATTGACTTAAATGCTTTTGTGGAAGAAGTGGATGGGAAATAAATTGTATTTGGGAAGGAAGTTTTGCAGCTTAAAATCAACAAGCTCCCCAAAGGGCTTGTGGCATTGGAAAGAGTGTATGATGGGAATGATCGCTCTCTCATGAAGTAGACACTGGTCAAGAAAGAAGATATTAAAGAAGTAAATCTAGGAACTGAGTTAGCAACAAACAGGGTCTACATTGGAAAGAAGATAAGTCCAACCATCAGGGGAATGGTGATTGCATTATTGAGAAAATACAAACATGTGTTTTCTTGGTCTTATGAGGATCTCAAGGCATATAGAGAGGACCTTTTCTAGTATGAGATTCCACTTAAACCAGAGTCAAAACCATTCAAACAAAGGCAGAGGCCTATTAACCCAACTTTGGAACCTAAGATGCAGGAGGAACTGGAAAAACTCAGAGATGGAGGTATTATTAAATGAATTAGGAATTCAACATTGGTCTCAAATATAGTTCTAGTAAGGAAGAAAAATGGGGACATTATATTATGTGTAGATTTTAGAAATCTAAATGTTGCTTCACTTAAAGATAATTATCCTCTCCCAAATATGGAGGCAATATTGCACAAAGTAACAGGGTGTGATCTACTGTCAATGATGGATGGGTTTTCTTCATATAACCAGGTGTAAGTCAAAGATTCTGAGCAATACAAGACAACCTTTACTACACCATGGGGAACATATGTTTATGTGAGAATTTCATTCGGTCTCACAAATGTAGGGGCCACTTTTCAAAGGGCCATGGATGTGGCATTTGTAGATCTGATTAATGCTATAATGGTGGTGTACCAAGACAATCTTACAACTTATTCCAAAAGGGAAGAGGATCATGTGGGGCACTTGGAGAAGATATTCATTAAGGCTTTGGAATATGGTATTAGTCTTAATCCTAAAAAATTTCATTTTTCTATTACAGAGGGTAAGATTTTGGGACATATTGTATCAAAATATGCGATTAGGATAGACCCTAAGAGAGTAGATGCCATAGATAAAATTACCATTCCCAAAACTATCAAAGAAATCCAATCATTTTTTTTTCAAATTAACTTTGTTAGAAGATTTGTATCCAATTTTGTTGAGATTGTTAAACCTATATCCAAGATGTTGAAAAGGGGAGAAAAGTTAGACTAGACTGTTGAAGCTACGAAAGCCTTTATATCTATCAAAAGAGCTATCAAGGAAGCTCCCATCCTAAAGTGCCCTGATTTTCCCAAACCTTTTCAAATATTTTATTTTGCTTCATTTCACACTATAGTAGCTATTATGTTACAGAAGAATAATGAAGGTCATGAGCAACATGTATCTTTTTTTAGCAAATCTTTGCAAGGGTCATAATTGAAATATGACATTATGGAAAAAAAGGCCTATGCACTAGTCAAAGTAGAAAAATATTTTAGACCATATCTTGTTGGAGCTAAAGTAACTTCTTATGTCCCACATGCAACTGTGAAAGATATCCTGGTATAGACAGAGGTGACAGGAAAAAGATACAGATGGATTAATAAAATCCAAGAGTTCAATATGGAAATTCAGATTACCAAGTTGGTAAGAGGATAGGGTTTGGCCAGGCTAATGGTAGAAACAAACATTGAAACAAATCAAATCTACAATATAGAAGTTGAGGAGAATGCAGTTGCAAGTATTGAACATACATATTGGTATACAAATGTGATGTATTATCTCAAGCACATGAAATGCCCTGAGGGGTTGAATGATAATCAAAAGAGAACTTTGAAGCTACAAGCTTCTAAATATGTTTTTATAGAAGGGGACCTATTTTGGAAGAATAGGGATGGAATATTGTTGTTTTGTCTAGATGAATCCCAAGAAAAACATGTCATGAGGGAGATGCATGAAGGTGTGTGTGGATGCCATTATTCTGCCAAAACCACTGCACATAAGATTTTTAGGGCTGGCTATTACTGGCCTAAGGTGTTTAATGACTCTTTTGCACATGTGAGGAAATGTGAGGCTTGTTAGAATTTTTCAAGGAAATTGAAGTATCAAGGAGCCTTACCACTTAGAACTTTGCAGGTAGAAGCCCCTTTTCACCAATGGGGAATTGACTTCGTTGGAGAAATATAGGAGAGATCAAGAGGAGGACATAGATGGATATTAGTGGCCACAAATTATTTTACTAAGTGGGTGGAGGCTATACCAACTAAACAAGCTACAAGGAAGGTGGTGGTGAACCTTCTGATGGAGAACATTAAAACAAGATTTGGCACACCGGTAAGATTTATCACAGATAATGGGATGTGTTTTAGATCTAATGAGTTTAGAGATTTTTGCAATACATATGGAATTACCATTTCTTATGTTGTCCATTATCATCCACAAGAAAACAGTAAGGAAAAATCAAGTAATAAAATTCTTCGAAAGATAATAAGGAGGCTGCTAGATACAAATAAAAGGGCATGGGACTCAAAACTGAGAATGGTTGTGTGGGCAGATAGGATTATAGTGAAAAAGGTGACTGGAAAGTCTCCATTTGAACTAGTGTATGGGACACAAGCTAGGATGCCATTACAAAACCTTTTACTAGTTTATAATTTTATATTGTAAGAGGATTTGGATATTTATAAACCAATGGAGGAAAGAATGGAGAAAATTGCAAAACTTGATGAAATAAGGAGAATGGCCCAAAAGAAGAATGTGAAGTTGCAGTCACAGATGAAGTATCTATTTGATAAAAAGGCCAAGGAGTGAAAATTTGAAGAAAATGATCTAGTGTTGATGTGGAATGCTCGATGTCAGGAGAAGGGAAAGCATGGAATATTTGAAGCTTTGTGGTTGGGTCCTTTCCTGATCATTGGAAAAGGAAGGGAGGATTATTATTTCCTATAGAACATGTCTGGACAGGAGCAGGAGTTGCTTGTACATGGGTAGTTCCTGAGGAATTTTTTCTCTTAAGGGGTAACAGAGGATTGAGGATTGCAAGTGCATGGACAATTATTTATAAACCTCTTTAAACATTATTTTTTCCATGCACAATAGTTTAGTAATTTAGAAGAGGCTGAGACTTTCCAGTACATGGACAATCCTAGAGTTCCCTCATTGAAAAAATTGTTTTATTTCCATGTACAATAGTGTACAGTCACTTCCATGCTCCTTCTTCTCTCCACTTCCTCCATTTTCCATTTTCAGCCTCTTTCATTTTTTCTTATCCTTTGGTGTCTTGGTCTGCTCTCCTAGTGATATTCTAGTTTCTTGCAGTGATTGGTAAATCACTCATCCCCAACAGGAGCCTCTATTAGAACCCAATTTTTCATTTAAAATTTCTTGGGGTTTTTATCCATTTGTACCCAAAATTTTGCTACCTTTTTCATGAAAAATTACTCTTTTTTCATCCATAATGTCAAAAACACCTTTTATTGCCATACTGCTACCTTAACATCCATCTTTCTTTGCCAACACCATTTACCTCTTTACCTCCTTACCGCAGCCCCTTGCAGGGTGGATCATGGTGTCACGATTGAGAGAAGTCACATCATATATTTACCATTGCACTGTAAGGAGTTTGAATGAAGCTCGTGGTTGAGCAGTGAAGTTAAAATACACTGCCATACTATAAAGGGTCATCAAAGGGCCCACGGTAGGGTGGTAGGGAGAAAATTCCATGTCATTGCTGCTATACCACGTAGAGTGAATATTTTGACCGCGATAGAGTGATGGAAGGAACAAAGCGAGGAGAAGTTAGACCCCGCCATACCACGGAAGGTTGACAAGGAGTTCATAGTAGGATGGTTGACATTGATGACAAAAGGAGCACACCGCCATACCATGGTAGGTTAGAATAGAGACCGTAGTAGAGTGGTAAGGGGAGAAAAGAAAAGATAGGCCACCGCCATACCACATGAAGACAGAGTGTGGTGCATGGTTGGGTAGTAGAGAGTAATGCAAGGAAGAGACCTCTATACTGCGAAAGGTCAAAACAAAGACCGTGGTAGAGCTGTGGAGATGACAGTGAAGGGAAAGTCACTGTGATACCATGGGGAGGTGAAAGATAGACCACCGTAGGGTGGTATATGGAGCTGTAGTATAAAATTTTTCCAAAGCACCGCAGCAAAGGAAACATGGGCATGAGGTAACATGGTAATGTGACCATTGTTGATGTGTTTGTTATTATTTTCATATTTTAGTTATCTTTTCTCAAATGATGTGACTCTTGGCCTCTCATGAGAATGTGAATGGACCAGAAATAAAAAGGCACAGGAAAGGGTTCTCTAAAATGTATAAAAGCATGAATTCGAGATAGAATAGAGGTTAGAAGTTAGAATAGTTAGAATAGAGACAATTTCAGAATTTTTTATGCTATAGAGACCATGATGCAAGTTTAATTTTTAGGAAAATAATGAAAGACTTTTGTTTTGGTGGTTCTAATTTGGTATCAATTGTTTGTTAAAATTATTCAATTATCTAATTGTCTCTGACTTAATGTTTTCTAGTTATTTAAGTTGATATATCCAATATATATTCAATTTATTAATGCACGTTTGTTGTATCTGTGTGATGTGATTAATTGGTTTCTTCAAGGAAGAATTAAATTCCTTTTGTTCAATCACAGTAATTTGAGAATATTATTTGGATTAGTAAGAAGAGTTAGATAATTATGATTGGTATTCTGCCTCGAGTAGGGTTTTTCAATCATTATCTTGCATGTTTACAGAAGTTATAAATAGATACTTTTGTGCCAAACAATTTGAATTTATGACAAATAGAATCCATCTATCAAAGACTTTCATTGGAATCTGTTTTACCCAATAGGGCACTGGTCTCACCTATTGTATTCATTTAAATTCATTAAATATTTTTTCAAACATCTGTTAACTAAACATATTTAATTATTCAATTTATACCAAAGAGGTTTTTTATCTCTCCACTTCCAATTGTCATTGTGGATAGATTGTTCATGCAAGAAGTGTATTGTTTAAGTATGCCTCTCTTACATAGGTTTATCCACCTAGATTTAGCAAAGCCTAAATAGTATAAGGTTCAAATTTACTATTTGGCCTTGTATGTTAGCCAAAAATGTTGTGAGAGCTTGACAACCTCTCGTGGTTCAAACCTACGTTTTTGAGTCCTAACAGGTCTAGAGAGTGAAAGGACAATAGGAAGTACTCATTGAGGCTAATTCTACCTGACATCACTAATCTGCAGTGATGGAGCATGAGTCTAGGGGGAGCTTAATTGGTATCTTATTTATCCCTAGAAATAAAAAGAGAGATCAAGTTAGGTAAAAAAAATTACAAATTTCTAATGACTTGATGGTTGCAGATTTATGGTTTGATTATTTCTCTTTAGATAGCTTGTCAAAGGGGAAGAATATCTATAGTTGAGAGAGAGATAATTTTTGTACTTGTGCTTTGTTGAGATAAATGATCCTTGTATGCAAGAAGTAGAGATATATCTGAAGGGGGGAGATGTTCTATAAATACATCCACAATTATTTTTTTCTAATTGGTATAGAGTGGTTCCAATTGGTTTCAAACCATTGCAAATTCATTCAGAACAATTTAGTTGATACAAAGCTTGAAGTGAAGAAAATTATTGAGAACGCAGGAAGAGAATGGAGTAAGTTTCAAGGGGGAGTTGTTATTGGTATCAAATCAGTGTCTTACTTGGTATAGTGTAGTTTATATAGTTAAATGGAACAACATATAAAGTGTAAACATCTGCATTTGGTATCAAACCTGATTGGTTAAAAGCATGAAATGGCACTTCAACTAGCATAAGATAGTGTTAACTGGTATAGACCAGTTGGAGCATTTGGCTTTTTCATTGCAATCAAAGAATGAGAGAAAAAATTGGTATAAGTTGGTATCAGTCAAAAGGGGAGAAAAATTCCCTTTTTCCATTGCTAATGAGAAATAGAGATTGCAAAAGTATGGTGACCTAAGAAAAGATGTTCAAGAGTATGACTGTTTGCCACTGATATTAAGTTGAAAATTTTCAGTCAAATAGACTCCACTTCCCCACAATGCATATGATGACATCAACATAACAAAAAATGATATAAAAATTAGCACGATTTTAGGATGGATGAAAAATTATTATTGAATTTGTGATGAAATCCTTTGATTCATATTGAAAACATTATCTATCCATCTTATGCACTTTAGAAAATATAAGGATGTAGAAGATATTATCATGAAATAATGTAGAATTTTTTACCAATGTCATTTTTTAATAAGATGATACTATTACAATTCATTATTTACACTATATTCATGACTGCAATTCACATGACAAAAAATTCTACAAATAGACACATAAACTAAAATTTTCAACTTACGTGGACCTTGAAAATGAAACACATAGAACAAAAATGTAGGAAAGACATTTACATGTACACAAGGATAGTTAGAAGGAGAAGCTCAAATGAACATTAGAACTCTGAAACCAGATTTAAACATAGATAAAAGAAAAAAAAATATTAACTTTATTCTTTTAAATATAATGATCTTTCATCGAAATTATTTTTTCCTTCCATATATTCACTTCAAATGCACCAAAAATATCAGTAAAAATTTGAAATGAGGTTGATGTATAACTCGTGAGAAAATTAAGTCCTACTCCACTTTTACATATATAGATGATTCATAACAAAATCTAGATATTGATGTAGCCACTCATAAGTTGCATGAAAATATAAAAATCATTTCTTGATTTAGATTAATCCGTTTTCATATAGCCAATGGAAATTCAATCCATAGTAACTTCTCCTTCTAACTAGCCTTGTTCACGTGTACATGTCTTTCCTATAATTTGATTCCTAGTGTCTTCTCTATAAGGTGTGAGAATTGAAGTACCAATGGAAATTTTAAATCCACAAGTAGATGAAAACATAGATAAATAAAATACTCTTCATTGTCATTGGCTCTAAGACTATGATCTAGCTCATGAATCTCCCCATGGTTTTAAGAGTACCAACCATCATTAACTATAACCTCACAACTCCCACCTTTTCTTTCCTTATGAAATGATAATACTATGCACACTCTATAGCCATAAATAGAGGCCAATAAAATGCCACCAAATTTTTCCTTAGTTAACTCAAGAGAATGTTTCAATCGTCAACCTTCACAATCTAAATTAATGAGACATTGGGATACTTTTTGGTTTGCTAAGAAAAAATAAGTTTGATCACTACTAGATGTCAGATCCCTCCACTATAGTCTCATGGTAGGAATTCATATAGAATATTTAAGTATTGAAGAGGCATATTAGATGCTATTTTAAAATTAAATATTGAAAGATAGGGATAAATTATGGGATTTTTATAAAATACCCGAGAAACGATGGTGATACATTAAAGGTTTATTGAGAAAGATATAAAAAATTGGAAATTTATGTTTAGAACTTCATCCCTACTTGTTTCTTATATTTCCTACTACATAAAAATATGTCACTTGATGAATTTATTACTTCCATGTAACATATAAAATATGAGGATAGTAAGTAATTATAGCTTTGGATTCATATAGTTACTAATTTTTAATACATAGAATTATTGAGGGGGGTGAATCAGTACTTAATCAAATTATTCACTTCCAAAAATATTTAATCAAATAAAAATATTTAAACCATGATAAGATGAAAACATAAGCACACAATCATAACACCGGAGTTTTGTGGAAAACCCTTGAGGGGAAAAACCATGGTGAGCAAGCTACTTAAATATACTATCCAAATCTAGCCTCACAAATGAAAATAGGATTTACAACAATTTTTATGGGATAAAACCCAAAGGAAGTAGAAACTCCCTCAAGTACAACACTTATAAATAATGAGGCTACAACCTTTGTACACATATACTAATTTGATTCACAAAATATATTGCTTCAACTTTTTGCTGTCCTTTCCAAAATTTGGAATACTATAATTCTTCTACACATCCACTCTAATAATCTCCACAACATTATAATATCATCAAACACCTATTTTTTCATCACAACTAACTCCACTATCTTTGCAACAACATCACTGCTAAGATATCATGCCTAAACTGATCCTTTTCACACTTCATTATCAAAATAACTTTTGTTCTTATTTTTTTCATCCATTATATTTTCTAACATTCATCACATCTCACATACATCTTTCAATAATATTAATATTACATTTATATCCTTTACAACACTTAAAAATATTTCTCCTTCATAGGCAAAGATGAAACACTTAATATGAAATGTGCTACGACCATGATTATCGGTTCTCAAGACATTTGTAGTAGAAATGAAAGGTGATTCATACCAAGAGATAATCTTGAGCTAATTTACCTTAGCACACATATCCATATTGGTGCACACTTTCAAACACTTAGCGTGCATCATCTCAACATTTCATGTCAATCAAGCAAACACTTAACCTTCTTTATATTAGCTCTAGACCAAAGACAGTACTGAAGGAATAAAAATACCATTATGCCAATTACTTGATTAAAATTATATGCCTTGCCAAAAATTCATAACCCTCCTTTTACTATTTTATACCATTTCATGTTGGCGTAAATACTTGAGCACTAATGTTAGTATCCTTAATACACTCTAGTGACATAGACTTGATGTAAAACATTAAAATAATACTTGTGGTAGACAAAGATATTTGAAACTTGAACTGAGCATACCAATTAACCATATGATATTATCTTACAATCATAAAATCCAAATTTCAAGATGTGGTTTAAAGTGGTGGTATCTATTATCTTCCTCTACTTACCTTAAACTACAACAAGACTTTTCTTCATTCAAATGACTCCTAAAACTGTTGTGGTACAATTTATCACTTAAAAATTAAATCATATGTGTTTCTTACATGTATCTAGCAATCCTCCAAACCATTGGACCATATCTTGAATAACAGAGAAGTGTGAAGCATTATAGTATCACTTTGTAACTACAACTACCATGTTTCACTATTTCCTTAACTCTGCTAACTTTTAAACACATTTTGTTAAGTTTCATGATCTCAAATTTGAACCACACATACCTGATAGTAGTTACAAGCCATCTTGTCTATTTAAAGGATCAAGGCTTCAAAAATGGTAAAATACAGTACATTCTCCTAAGCTTGTGACACCTTTCCTTGTACTGTACTTAACCAAATTTCTTCAAACTTTAAAAAAAAATCTTTATCCAACACTAAGCCACATGGCTCCATAATTTACATGAAATTCATTATTAGCATAACTCATCAAGGATATTGACAACATACACTTATCATGAACTTACACATAAAAATTAGAACATAAGGTACAACTCTATTCAAGTGATATTGATCATCATCACTCCTTTGATATGCTTCTTTGACATCACTACTTAGTTGACATCAATGAAAATATATTCAAAATTATCCCCCTAAATGTCATTGATGGCAACACTAACCTAATATGAAATTTCTCCCCCTTTGTATCCCAATGGTCATTTGTAAAAGAAAAAATCTGCATTTGGCTTTCATGTTGAATATACACTTCTGCTTCTACCAAAGTAGTCAACACCTTTAATTTTTGACCAACTTTTTATGCCTATCAAAATTCTAGTCTAGCATGCTAGCCTCAAACTCACAACTCCCCTTGTTTGACCAATTTCTCCTTTTATTTGCTCTCTTTGGACTAGAATATAATTTAGTTGGGAGTGTATAATTTATATTTATACCCTTTTAGCACCATCTTTGTCATTCACCAAATCATATACATTAGCCACCTAAGTTATTTGTGACTCAATAGAGTCAATTTCATCATTTACATTCCTTTTAGTTGTTGGTAATTTCAAACAAAATTGATAAACCACCTTAGCATCCTTTAAGAATTATTCAATGCTTTTCATATTCTCTTGCAATTTATTATGTGCCTTAGTACATCTCTTGGAGGCATCAACCATTCTTTTGTTTTTTACTTGTTCAATCATCTTCTACTCTGCCTACTTCTCTAGATAAGATGAGTGAGCTTTGAAAGAATCTAGTTTAAGCTTCATCTATTGTGTGGGTGGAAAATATGGATCTCTTTTTTCCTTAGGAAATTGCTTTTGAATTATCATTATTATTTCTTCCAACAATTCAACTCCATTAGCTTGTTACTGAAGAATCTCTTGCCTTGTGGTGCATTGAAGTATATCTCCTAATTGTAACTTATGGAGAGGATATATGTTGGACAAGTTAACTTGTCAATCAAGCATTTGAAGATGTAATAGTTGAAGAGAAACCACTGGTTGAATCTGTATTTATTGTCCCAAAAACTCCTTAATTGAATATACAGGAGAAGATGAGGAGGATGTTTCTTATGATTTCTTAGAATTTTCCCCTATACTAACCTTTACTTGCTCCTCTTGTGGATTATGTTGATCAATGTTATGCCAAGGAGATACTGCAATGTGGGATGGAGACATATGTGGTTGCTCCACATTATCAACTTATTTCACATCTTCAAGAGTTTTATATGTCACTTCTTTAGTCTCCTTATGTATCTTATCTCTAGCCTCCTCCCTATTCATCAGGATATCCACCCCATTCTTTGACCTTAGTTCCTAATCTTGTATTTGAGTTTTTTATCTTTTTCTTCTTGAGAAACAAAAGATACAACCTTCTCAAGAGATTGTTGTCTCAAATATCCATCCATTTCTATGGTCATTTCTCTCTTCTACCTTAGAGCATGAGAAAGACTCTCAAGAAACTTTTATATAATATCAGTTAGAGTTACATTATATTTAATCATGTACATCACTATTACCTTCTCACTAGTTTTCTGATCTTTAGGAGGCATATCTAGATGAATTTTTGTTGTTTCCTTTTGTGTAAGGAGGAAATCAATAGTATCAAATGAGATAAATGAATTGAATTGAAACTAATCTAACTCAAAATAAAAATCAAGATTCATGTGCATTACTCATGAAATGAAAATACACAATTAATTAATTCAAGAACATAATTGAAAGAAAATAATAAAAATGAACTCAAAAGAAAATTAGCTTTACCATCCTGTGTCAAAATGTGTTCATGAAGATATTGGGTTGTTCTTATCAATGTGAAGTCTCTATTGTGAGTGAAAAATCTAGAAGAACATGCATCTTTTGATCAAAGATATGTATAAAGATTTCTCAAAATATCGATTAATATTGTGGCATTACTTTCTTGAGTAAAATATGTTGATTCTCTAATCATTTTTTAGAAGAAATATGGTTGCTATATAGAATTTTTGTTTCAAAATGAACGCACGAGATCACATAGTAGAATATCTTGCTCAATGGTTGAAATATGTTGAGAGGATTTAGATGGGAATAATTAGTGCAAATTGATTACATAATCAATGTGATTGAATAAATCATTTTGAATGTTCAGTGGGATTGAGGAAATAGATCAAATAATATGTGGGATTGAAGAATGGATCAATCAGTTATGAAATAGATGTGTAACGCCCCGCCACACAACCCTAGAGGAAGTGACAGTTAACTACTTTAACAGACTATTTTTTCTTTTTTAAGTATAATTAATAAGTAAGTTCACTAACTAATGCCAACAACCTCTAAGGTTACGAGATAGAGGTTATATAGAACCTCAACAAAAAACATGAATATAAACCATGTCATTTAATCACCTAATAAATTAAATACATACATTCCAAATAAGATAAATTAAATCAAACATAAGAGATAATTATCGATTTCATTAATCTATAAATTAAACCATAAGGTTACAACACTCATTCCCTGAATGAGGCAAGTCCAATAACATAAGATTACAATTACAATTTCCACCTCGATAACAACTGAGGGGTAAAAATACAAGAACAATTGAAATGAAGTAAAACATGAACTGAAATAGAATCCAACGAGCTCTCCAACTGGAAGTCTCGTGCACACAAACATGAAGAAAGAACCCAACGGAATTTAGGTGCACGCCACCCAACCAAGTGGAACCCAAAGGCCCACCCCCCATGCTAGGAGATAGTAACTAGGAATCCTAGCCAAGACCATCTACCTCTAGACATAGGCTAACATAAAATGAAACAACCAATCACATGAACATCACAAGAACAACGCACGTACATCACGAGTGCAACACTAGTACAAAACAATTACTACTCAACAAGGCCACAATGTTTCGAGATAAAAAGCAAGATAAGTATGTTATGAGAACCATACACAATATAGCAAGTACCAACTAAGGTCACATAAGGTATGTTAAGGAGACCATACCCCTAAAACAAAGACCAACTGTTGTCCTAGATAGAGTGTCATCACACAACTCATCATGGGTTATCCTTGGGAATCTTCATAGGCTCTGGCCCCCACAAGAAAATGTTATCCTGGTGACCTTTACCAAATCCTGGCCCCCATACTCACTCATGTGGAGCCAAATACCTTATGTACAAACAAGATAACTGACCTTGCCATTCCAAGCCTTCCCATCTCATCCCAAGTCTAAACGAGCACTTGAGTCTATGAGTGAGGTAAAATTATCTTGATTAGTGGGAAGTTAGTCCTAATCTTCTAAGAATTTTTTTAGTTATCACTTGATTAAAATAACTTACAACGAGTTATCCTGGCACCACTTCGTGTGCTGGCCCCCGTTACAAGCCACTCTTCTACGATGACACACACACACCACCCAAACATCAATGGAACCAAGGTGCAACAAACAAGACATCACGACCTCTCCTTTCTCAGGAGGTGACATAGATAAAACCACTCCTAACACTGGAGGTAACAAAAATAACAAAACCGCTCCTGACTGCTCCTGACAAGGAGGCACACATTACAAAATCCACTCCTTTCACAAGAGGTATAAAACATTCCTGTTCATGGAAACCGGGTAAACACTGACCACAACCCCATGCACTACCAAGAGAGTTCACAATAGGTTGACATCACAAATGACAACCTTCACAAATGACAGACCATCTGGAAGACTTACAAATTTACAACACATTTAACCAACACATTTAACCCAATTCCCTAACCCTGAGCATGAAAGACATCTTCACTGAAGGAAAATAAAAAAACTACTTTTGGATATTTTAAGTCCATTTTCCAAATAATCATTCCATAATTTATTGCATTAAATACCCTGAATTAGAGTACGTCTTTTCCAGACAAGGGAGAAATTAAAACTCAATATATCATTCCCTACATGTAATTAAACTATAATAAGATATTCTGTTATTTCTACTAATCAAAATGCCTTGATTTAAAATAAATAATGTCTTCTTTTTTCCCATATAACTATTTCAAAATATTCAATCTTGTCTTAAAATCATAATATTTAAACAAGACTACTTCTCTATTAAATATAATGTTTTAAAATAACCATAATGATTTAATTAAAAACAACATGTTTTCTTTTCTTCAATTTAACTTAAACTTAATTCTTGCCTCGAATAGAAATCTCATTATTTTAATATAAAATACCCATAATATATATATATATATTAGACCTATATATACATATATTAATGTTCTAAAATTATATAATATAATATTCAATATTATATTATGAAGTTTATTTAGCAAAATATAACTTAATATTTTAATATTTATAAAAATATAATATTAAAATGTTAATTATATTTTAATATTAAAATTAATATAAAAATTATTATATTTTATATCTTTTTAAAACCCCCTTTAAGGCCTCAAGCCGCGTGTTTGACTTAGGGTAGGGTGGACTACCTCGGGCAATGTACGCGGTTATGGTTGGGCATCGGTCGCGGTTTTCCTTTCCCGGTTGCGGTTTCTTGTTGTAGGGGGCGGCTTTTACTAGGCGACCACGCGAGGGGAGAAGGGGCGGCCGAAGGCGCCGGGCGGAGCAGAGGGCAAGGTGGAGAGGAGGTTTTAGGGGGGCTGAAGGTGGGGAGGGGAGTTTGGAAGGGCAGAGGGAGTGGTCCACGAGCAGGGTGCAGGGCGCGGCGGAGCGGAAGGGGTGGCAGACGGTGGTTGGAGCGGCAGTGGAGGAAAGGCTGCGGGGGTCCGTGGGGAGCTGCGCTGGGCACAACTCCCCCCACTTGCCTCCCATGGGGGAGTGGTTGGGTTTGAGCCCCCAGTGCCTCCCCACCAAATTTTTTAATTTTTTTTTTTTTTAAAGAGAAACGAAAATCCCTCCGGATTTCCAACCGCTTTTGTTTTTTTCTTTTTTTTCCCCAGGGAATAAAATATTTTTATTTGATAATAAAGTATTTTGATAGTATGAATTCCAACCCTTAAAACACAAAATATATATATAATCACAACAAGGATTTGCAAAAATAATAGAGGAAGCAATTTTATTTATAAAAAAAAAAAACTATTTTCAATCAAGAACATATATTTTCTTGAAGAACTTTATTTTCAAGAGGGGTTTTTCTTTTCTTTCTTTGAACAAAACAAAAACAAGAACATAGGTTTAAGGTTTGATAAAACTTTCAACATGGAGGTTCCAACAAAATAGGTTTGAATCTTCAATCATGCATCCCAACAACAAATTATTTATAAATGAATTTACAAAAGCAATTAAAACTAGAAACATGAACCTGATAATCCAAGAACTTGAGAAGATCCAGATGATGCTCAGCTCCTTCCTTTGATTTCCTCCTCAGATCAGCAAATTTCCCAGCTCCAATACATAACCCACAAAATTGATAGATTCTTTCTCACACAAATTCAATCTTTTCCAAAAACTCCAAGATCCAAAATTGTAGAAAAATTCAACATAAGGATAAAACCCTAAAATTCAACAACCAGCCTAATAAATTCTTCAAAACATAAATTTAGGAAATATCTAATTTCTTTGAATTTTGAATTTCAACCATTCAAATTGACTTTTAAATCATCTTTCAACTTTTCAATTCCAAATTTCTTAAAAATGCAATTTAAATCATTTTCTTTCATTTTAAATTTTAATTCCAATTTCCAATCAATAATATCAATCAATTCAAACAAGCAACTTAATTCAATTCAATTAATTTAGTTAATTCAATAAAATGAAGCTAACCCAAGATTAACTCCTTTTATTAATAAAATTAAATTATATAACTAATTACTTAAATGACATCTTCCAACATAAAAACTACATTAATATTTATTTCCAAAATGAACAACTTAACGTAATTTCAACAACATAAATTTAAATTAATTAATAAATAGATTTAATCAATGATTAAATTATTTATTAAGCAAATTAAATCAATAATAACATAAATTACATTTCAACATACACCAAGTAAGGTAATTGACAATTTAACTATAAGAGCATATATTTTAACATTTTTCCAACATGCACTATAAACTACAAACAAAAACAGATGACACAATTCAGGCAACTTAACCCAACTAGCACCAGACGACACACTAGGACTAGGGTGACAACTTGGCATGGAAAACCTAGCTACTATCTCCCAATCGAATACCGTTGGGTATTGGACACGCTCAAACCTATGAAACCAGGTGAAGTCGATGTCCTATACCTGTCAACCTACAACAAAGAGTATATCCATATACATAAACATGTCATAATTAAAACACACCATGAAGAGGAGATCACAGAATCGTAGGGTGCTCACAAGCGAGTGATGCGATACCGTCCTCTTCACCAATACAGTAGTACTAACTGACAAATCTAACATACTAATATAATTCAGAGCATAAAACATCATTAATCTGAATATCCATTTATGCTAATCAAAACATGCCATTAAGATAAACATCATATTAAAATACCATCACATCAAAATATAATATCAACGTCACCTTATAGATAGCGATCAAATACAGTCGAGTACTATAGTCAAGGTACTAAAAGAAAATATAACATAATAAGGTATCTGAATATCCAGAAACGCATCAAAGCAACATAATCACACAAGGACACAATGTCCAACCAAAAGGCAAAATAGAGGGGTATTACAAGATGGATCAATCAACCAATTGGAGTGAGCAATCAGAGGATCATAATTTGCTCAATCAAAAAAGTGGGTGAGGGTAATTAATGAATTAATTTAATTAAACCTTTTTGAGTTAAACATGTAAATCATGTTTGACTTTCGCAAACAAAGTTGTATTTGTTTGTTTTGACCTTTCTGAATGATGTTTCAATAATTTATTTAATTATTCAAGTTTAGGGGAAAGTGATTTAATTAAATTATTAAGTAGTAATAATTTAATTGACTTAGGGGAATAGGGTAAATTAGTGACATAACTAAATAATTGATGTTATTTAATTAATCATGAGGAATAAAGATAGATTATGAATTTATTAAATAAATGAAATTTATGGAATTGTTCCAAAATGATGAAAAAGTAAATTATTTAAATAATATAATATTATTCAATTAATAAAGGAAATTATGGTTTTTAGGACTTTATTAAATAAATGAAATTTATTTAATTCGTCAAAAATGGTGAAAGCATGAATTAAGTAAATAATGTAATATTATTCAATTAATAGAGGAAATTAGGGTTTTTTATTCTTTTGATGATTGAGGATGAATTAATTAAATAATGTAAAATTATTTAATTAATAAAAAAATATGAGAAAAGATAATAATTAAATAATAATGTATTATGTAATCAAAAGAGTGAGAGTTAATTAAATAGTTGTTTTTTCTAGTCAGGATAATTTTAGGTATCTACATTTTCCCCCTCTTTGATACAATGCAATTTTGAGCATTGTGTCAAAGAAAATTAAAAAAAAATTGCCCAAAAGTTTCCCTAGAGTTGCCACAATATGCCCCAGATAGGATAGCATGGTGCCCCCTCAAGAAATTTGGTGAAAATTCTTGATAATGAACCAAATTTTCTAATAAGGTGATGTGATGCATTTAGTCCAAGGACTGATAGAAGAAATGTTAAATAGAAGAAAATGTTAATAAGAAGTGAAGAATAGTTGATGTTGTTAGTCATTGATGAATTTTATTTTTCTTCGCATAAAGACTTCACATTTTCAACAATCCTTTTTGATGTAGCAAAAAAATACGATGCCCCAAGGTATTAATAACCAAGGTGGCTTTGTATCCATCGCATGGACTTTGACTTAGCATACAAAGAATAATCTTGCTCATACCAAACATACGAAAACCTTGTTAGGATGTATGGGTGAGAAGCTTTAGAACATTTTATACTAGTTGCATAGAGGTATGGAGTGTGTAACATGAAACTACTACATGAATTTCCCCAAAATGACTTCCACACATAGAACAAAGCAAGTATTTTCCATGTTAGTATCATAAAAATATCCAACAAAAAAGAAAAGAAGAAATGATGCTCAATTGCCCCCATTCCTTCCTCTCTAAATCCTTATGGACATCCTCAAGAGATCTTGGGAATGATTCAATAATGTAAATTGAAAAGATAAAACAATGTTGTTGTATCACATGCCATATTTGTTTTTGGGCTATTATTCAGTGTTGATGATGTCTATTATAGGAATAGATCCATTAAGACATATCTCAGGATGTTGTTGGTGAATTAGCAATAGATAGGTAGTCAATACTTTGGCTTTGTTTTAGTCTATTTGCAATAAAATCTTTGTGATTTTTTTCTTGAAAGTTCTAGGCTTTTGATGTTTTCTCTGTTTCTTTTTTTGCTTCATCAAAGGGTGAGTGTAATGATTTTTTTATTATGGATGTTGTTTTATTGCAGATGGGTGATGACCAAGATGGTATTTTTTTAATCTTTTCAAATATTTTTATACTTTTTGATGTTATTTGATGTTGTTTTTGGTGTTTCCAAGATATTTGAATATTTTTTATTTTATCATTTTCGAGTAATAAATGCTTGAAGAAGCTTTTTAGGAAAAAGTGATATGTTTGCGATTTTCATGCTTTTGAATCATTCTTGCCGCTTTTGAAGGTTTTTATTGTTCCACTTTTTCTTTTTCCACTTGCTTCCAATTAAAATGTTTTCCTTTGATCTAGATTTTTGCTTTTGATTTTCTCTCTTGTCTAATATGTTTTCTATTGATCTTATTTGTATGAAATGACTACCTTTGTGATTTTCGTTCACTTTTGAGAAAAAAAAATTATTTTTCTATTTTATCTCATTTGATTTTATTTATCGCTTTTGTCAAAAAAGTAACTACTTTTACTATTTTTGAAATTTTGAGCTAGCTTGTTCATATCTCAGGTTCATTTCATGTTCTCATAGCAAATTTTTATCATCATGGGTTGAATGTTTGAAAGAGGATCTCAAAATCCTTTACTCAAGAGAGTGATAGCCATATTAGTTGTATGATCTGATTACTGGTTTCTAGCAGTGTGAGCAGGATGTCCTAGATGTTGTAGGATTATGACATATCTACTATATTATCCATGCAAAGGCTCATAGTTCACTAATTTTGAGAACTTGTTTTTTATTTTTCTATTGTTTTGAATGTTTTTGGATTTTGAATTTTTGACTAAGTTGAAAGAAAGCATGATATACTCCTAAGGGGATAGACCAAAGGCCTTGGGGTCTGATGAGCCTTGCATATTTTGTACACATAGAGACCACATGGCTTGACTTGTTTTGATAAGGACATGTTTTTGAGATATTGATGTTTTGACTTTATTTTTAATTTTTTGTTTTCTAGATGTTTTTTATTTATTGATAGTTTTGAAGGTTACCCTAGTAGTGTGTTGGCGGTACACCTTGATTTTGGGATGAATTGTTTTAATTGTTACCCTAGTAGTGCGTTGGCAGTATACCTTGTTGTTGGGATGATGCCTAGATCACACTGTGAATTAGAAGACATATATCAAGAGTTATTCTAAAGCAAGATGTAAGTACTTGCCCCTAGTGTCTAGTAATGATGGATTATCTTGTGATAGGATAGTATAGTTGGATAGAGTATGCCCCTTTGGGACAATGCCTCTTGGCTTAGATAATGCTAGATAGGATAGGATCAATGATAATGACCCATGTAAATATGTTTTCCATAAGCAAGTATAAAGTGTACACCAAAAATTTGTCAAGATCAAGATAAGTTGGATTTTGGATAAAAATGGATTGGATTTATTATGGATATGTTGAGATGATTCCACCTAAAATGGTGCATGTAGATGCTCGATTCTACACATGATGCCTGTTTTCTAGGTTTTCATCATGGTGACAATTTTTTTCTCATGTTGAACCATTTTGTGGTGTTGATGGAGATACTTTTGGTGCTAATATGGGTGTTGTTTTTGTCATGACGTGCCAACGATATCGAGGTATGTGCAGGATCATGATGGGCCAAAAAGTGGCGATATGATGGGTATATGTAGGGTATGTGGTTGATGACTTTTTTTAATCCAAAATTGATGAAATGAAAAGGGTTTTTAAAGGATATTTTCAGCTTTCCACCAATATAAATTTTGCTTTACTTTGAATTTAATAAATTATTATTATTCATTTTCTATTTGAAATACAACTAAAGTCCTAATTGATAGGTTGATTGAAAAACATCTATAGCTTTCAAACGGTGTCACATTTTTTGAATCTAAAACATGCGTCACATTCTATGGTTTGCATACTACAACATTAAAAAAAAATGAATTTCATGAATTTTTTACCAAGTTAAGGTGGTCAAACATACAAGTTTTTATTATTTTTAAAGTTGTAACAAAAAATCATAATTAATTATTTACTTGGAAAAAAATTACAAAAAAATATGCATCACATCGGGACATGAGTCCTCTACTTATATATAAAATATTATAAAAAAATATTATCATTTTATTATGGTTAGGGTGGTCAAACAGAAATGTACTTCTTATTTTTTCCCTGAAATTTAAGTGCTACTGCATTGATACTTCAAATTTTCACGAAATAGATTTTTTTTTTTAAATAAACTTAGTAGTTTAGAAACTACATTCAATTTTCTATAGATTCTATTCTTACATATTTTTGAAATAATATAGATAAATTTTTCAAATTTTTACATCAAGTTTCCTATCTCTGATTTTTTTGAGTTTTTTGCCACTTAAGGGCCTATTTTTTCCATGATGATCCTACACATACCCATCCTT
This sequence comes from Sequoiadendron giganteum, assembly GCA_007115665.2. Classification (NCBI taxonomy): domain Eukaryota; kingdom Viridiplantae; phylum Streptophyta; class Pinopsida; order Cupressales; family Cupressaceae; genus Sequoiadendron; species Sequoiadendron giganteum. The sequence continues at coordinate 149,423,454 of CM021105.1, forward strand.
CTTGGAGGATTTATTTTGCTAAGATATAGGCTCTTGAGTGTAACTCCTAATAAAAAAATTCTTTGTCAATACTAGAGTCAACGTTACCTTGATGCACACATTGCGATAGGGTGCCTTTAGAATACTTATCTTAAAGAGTTGCTGCCAATGCATGGTCAATGTGAGGGTTTGATATTATGTATGATGGTGGAGTATGTTGACGAATATGAGATTTAGACGGATTTTTTGATAGTTTGGAATCATTGACTCTCCAAACTTGGGATAATGAACTTAATGATGGGTGGATATGGGGATTCGACTAGACCAATGTCTTGATATACATTGTAGGTCACTCTTGAAGCTTTCTTTTGCATTGCTCTACATTTTGGATGGATGAAATTCCTTTTCTTATTTTTCCCAATAGTTTCTTTGACCAATGGAGTTTGATAGGGATGATTTTATTTCTTTTGTTTTGATATCCATTTTTATTTTCTTTGTCCAATTGGTTTCACTTATTATTTTGCTTCAATGATGTTTTCCTTCCTTTGATATAGATTTTTCTCTTATTGTTGATCCCAATTGGAGGGTTGAAATATGTGTGGATGATGATTCATGATATGGCTAGTTGTAGCGTTGGTAGAATTTTCATCATAAGGAATCTTCGTGTTGTCTATGTTGATTCTTACATTAGATAAAGTTGCCCCAGTATTATAGAGGTGTCACTGATATATTTAGATCCCTTAATTGTTAAATAACCAAGACCTTAATACTTAGGGTTGCCAATAATTTTCATTGGTTCTAGGATACCCTGTTCATGTAGGCCTCATCCTCTACCTCGATAATTCATCTATTAAAAAAAATTATTTGCAATAGGATATGATTTACCTTGGAAACAAGGTACTAATCCTTCTCTATTCTATTGTCGATTTTTAAAGGTGATAGCTTATTCATTCGTAGGATAGATTGCATTGAAAAAGGTAAGTGATCCAATTTTATAAGTGATAAGATCCTCCATATGTGGGATAAATTCTTGATTGATATCTTTAGCTTGATCTTGTGAAATATCAGATTTTAATGCTTCTTCAAGAAGTGTTGATGATTCATAGCTTATGTAAAATTATTCTTAATTATGTTATCATGGAATCTAGCAGTGCTCAATGCATGGATAACCCCCTATGAATATTTTCCATTTCATAGGTTCATGATGTTCAAGTACACAAAAACTGGAAAATTTTAATCCACCTCGATATGCATTCCAAAGTCTCAAACAATTTATTTGAGTGTTCCCTCGTCTCTCTTTCGAGGAGCTTCGAAATGAGCATCTTTATCAGCTTCCAGCCTTCGAGAGTTGTGAAATTTGTGAAATATGTCCGAGTGCTAAAAATCAGCACTCCTACATATGGCCTTAGTCATTTTTACACTTTAGGTGTAGGATCACTGATTTTCAACGCTCCTACATGTTGTTGCATTTTCTAAAAATTGCACAAGTAGGAAAAATCATCGCTTGTGCACTTTTGGTCCATAATTAGAGTTTTTCATGCACGAGCGGTGATTTTCACCACCAGTGAATTTTTCATAGTTTTTTCCCCAAATTGATGTCGTAATTAATGTGCCACTTAGGTTCATTTAATGACCTTTTTAAAAGGTTGTTAAGTGTTGTTTAGCTAATCTATCCCCTTTTCATTTCATTTCTTATCATTCCTTCTTGCGTGGATTGCTCTCCAATCTCCTGCAACCCAATTTTGAAGATTTCTTCATGCATCGAGTTAGGGTTTTGGTGTCTTTCCGCCAGGTCTATCATTTTCCTTTTGCCTAGTAGAGTGTTTCTTATGGTTTCATTTTCACTTTTCGCCTTTGCTTTCCCCTGATTCTAGGGTTAGATTTTTTTGTGCTTCAAATTCGCCATCCTTTCCTACATGTCGCGCTCTCATTTTTTCTAGAATCTCTTTGCATGTTTGTTTTCCCTCATGCCTTGGTTTCTCTATATCCCTCTCTCTTTCTCACATGTTTCTCCCTCAATTACCTTCTACCTTTTCTTTTTTGTTTTTCAATAGGAATAATAATGATTTTTGTTTGTTCCACAAACTTTTTGAAGGCCAAAAAATGTTATTTAAAGTTGATCATCGATTTCCAATTGTTCAAGCGGTGATTTTCACTACTCGAACACTCAACCTTTCAATGTTGAAGCAATATTTAAGTTCACCATTTCCATCAAAGTTTTTCATAAACTCCATGTAGGAGCGGTGAAAATCACCACTCTTGCATGGAGTTGATTTTCCTTCATATGCCAAAGTGGTTAAATATCCCGCTTATACACTTGATGCACAAAGGGAGGATATGCTTGAGTGCTGAAAATCAACGCCCGAGCATAAATCACAACACTCCACCAAAATGTCAAGGTGCTAAAAATCAGCGCCTTGAAAATTCTTACATATTACATGCTTAACATGTATGAGCACTGATTTTCAATGCCCTTACATATTAAATCATCTTTCCAAGTGTTCGCTCATGCTCCATTTTCCATGCCTAATCTCTCATTTCACACCTACTCCAAATTGCTAAATTTCATCACACTTCCAATGGTACACTCTCACTGCTAACATATGTTGATTCACCATCTTTATAGTTTTTCTCCAGATTTTGTCAAGTGACCTTGAAGTTGATATCCCTTGGTCTTGATTCTTCTAGATGACAGCAAAGAAGCCTCCATCATCTTCTAAGAAAGAGGAAAATATGAGATATAAATACCAAGGTGTCTTTCTGCATATAGTGGTGATCTCAAAGGTGGATGAAATAAAGAACATCGAGGTTGGTCATCAGGACCTTGTTGAATTTGTTAAGAGAACTAAACAAAAACCCTTGGAAGATAGTTTGAGATCCATTTTCCACAACAATCTACATCTGGTGTGTGCATTCTCAACATCCATTCATCATACAGAGTTCATTCTCTAGATTGGTTCCCACTACATCTTTGAGAGGAAAAGTGTAATAGATTCCTGTAGACAAGTGATGATGAGGCTAGACCCTGAATTCTTTGACATTGTTTTCAGAGTTCTGCACATGGAAAATACACCAAGATTTCAATGTAACAAATACAGGAGGTTTATGATGTAGATCCCACCAAGGCTAAAAATTTGATAAATAGCCAATGGTTGAATACACCTAAGCCTACTATCTCAAGATGGCCAAAGGGGCTTGCTAGGAGCGACTTCAAAGAAGATGTTAGGGATATGAGTACTCTCTTGAGTAGGGTTAAAGGATTGTCTGAATCATCTCATTTTCAATAGTGAATGTTTGAATACATTCAGATAATAAGAAGACAGAAGGCTCATATTTATTGGGGAACACAAATAAGTGACAAAATTCATGAACAATTGATAAATGTGCCTACCACTTTGAAGTTTTATATGACTTTTTATTTGGTGTATGTTGCAGCTATGATGAGGAAATTCCCAAGATTATCTACAAGGGGAGACTGAAGCTCAGTGCTTGTGTACAAGTATTTCTATCAGTTGAAGCTAAGGGAAATTCTTCACTTCAAGAGAGTTATCGATGCCTTATTTGCACCTCTTTTTTTTAGTTCTGACCCAACTCTCGAAAATAAGAGTATCTAATGATGCTTACAAGGTGGTGAGTAAGGTCAGATGTATATTCTTGCAATTTCCAACTTTCACTTACATTAGGTTAGGTTGCTACACTAGGTGTCCTTACATGTTGCCCAGGTATCCCTCATATCAGAGGATACTCATAGAGATATGCAAACATCTTATCTTAGTTCATAAGGAAATAATGAGAATTCACAAAATAGGTTTTAATTTTCCACTAACGATTGGTAGATATACCGTTCAAAGTGTACAAAAGGCCAAATTAGTCTATGCAAAAATGCAAGTCATGAAAATAAGGATATAAAAACATAGATTTGATTTTGATTACCGAAATGTGAATAGGAAATTGAAGAAGGATCACAACCACAAGTACCCCTTTGAAGACATATAAGTTGAATGCAAAGATGAAGAGGACATCTGAAAAGTGGATTCTTGTAAGTTAATCATAGAGAAGATCAGGGAACTTGGTTTTGTTGATGTACTAGAGGGTTTCAAATACCTTAATAACATCATGAACGCTGCCTATGATGAAAATAAAATTTCTAAGAGACCTTTTCCCCTGATTCAATGGTCTAAGAAGGAAAGTATATCCATCAGGGAAAGGCTTTCCCCCATATTATCCAATACAATAGAATGGTTGTAAAAACATGGTTTCTAGATGAAATCTTTCAGGACAAAATCGAAAGGAGAGGTACCTGAAGCAGAAGCCAACCAACAACAGGAACTCTGCATGAAAGAAAAGCATGTGACTACTCCCTTTTCTTCCTACAAAGGTCCTAAAATCAATTTTACTATTGGTAAAAGGGATACACGGGCAATTGAAGAAGAAGAGGCCACAAAATTGGAATCAACTCACTCAAAAGGGAAAGGAATTGTTTCAAAATAAAAAAAATTCTGAAGGTGAAGGAAATGAAAGCGAGGAATTAGTTTTTGAAGAAGATTCTTAGGAAGAAGAGTCTGGTGAAGAATAGGATTCTTTAGAAGATCAATATTATGAAGAAGAGCAGGGTGAACAAGAAGCTGAACAAGAAGGTGATAAAGAGGAACTCAAGCATGATGAAGAAAAAACTCTTTCTCCACATGATAATGTTGTTGAATACCTTCCCCAAACATCATCTCCCATTGCTTAAAATGTTCCTTACACACCTCCCTATCCTAAAACTCCTCCAATCCCTCTTCCTACTTCACCTCCTCCCACATCAACCATACATGCAACATCAACAGTTCTTGTCACTCCCCCTATAGTTTCAAATATTCAAGTTGTTGAGTTTTTTTCAAGTTCCTCATCATCCATTCCCACTTTATCATCTCCATTGTATGACATCCCTTCTGAATCATAATTCAACAAGTTTATGAATGAATCTTTACAAGGTTATCTTGGTGTACAATCTATTGAAGCAGTCATGAAATACACTACCCCAATTGTCACTGTACCAGTCATTTCTATAGAAGTGACTCTGACACGAGAGTTGATAGTCATTCAAGAAGAATATACTTCCTCTCTTCCCCTTGTCTAGTATCTCAAGTATCAAATTGAAAGAAACAAATGATCTCCCCAAAAGAGCTCGATTTTGAAGAGATAGACCCTCCAAAAGCCAAGGGGAAGAAAAAGGCCAAAGTACATTCAAGGCTTCATATTGAAAAAGATGGTCAAATTTTATAGAGATTGGCCTACCCCCATGACAAGAAGGTGATGTTGCAATAGAGGACTACACAACAACAAGAATCCAACTTGGAAAAGTAACAAATAAAAGTTCCAAGGTAGATGCTTAGGTAGTCCTAGATGCATTGGTAGGAAGGCTGGACAAGATGGAGCATGCCTAAGATGTGTACAAAGAGAAGGTCGAGCATTATGAAGTTGTTTTGAGAAAATTAGCAAGCTCTTCAGGGAGTACACAATGGATGGCTATGATAAGCATTAATGAACCAACAATATTGAAGGCATATAAGTTTTCCTCCAAGGGTAAGAAATTGTATGATTTCATTGATGAGATGATTGAAAATGGTTCTCAAGTTATCACTATTGCAAATGAAAAGGCTACTCAGATAGTTAAGTTGAAATCAGAGTTGGATAAGGAATAAAGCATACTTTCTCAAGAGAAATTATAAGTGGAAAAATGCCTCTCATTTTGGTAAAAAATGAAAGAGGCAAAGCTAAGTAAATTAGTGCAAGTTGATGTAATTCTCGATAAAGAGAAATATGTGGAGGTAAGAGAGATGTTCAAACAACGCATTCAAGTGATCAAATCTCTTATTGAAGACATCAACCAAGTACAAGAAGATGTTGAAGGAGAAAAGGTCATCCTAGAAGAAGAAATTAAGGACTCGTCAGGTAATTTGCTTGATAAAGATCATATTTTCCTACCGGTGAGTGACATTTCCAGGATCTACAAGGAAGTCGTCATGAAGCAGGTGGAGAATGCAAAATTTTCAAAGGCATCAATGCATGCAATTTGTCCAGCTTTCTCTAGATAATCTAAAGATGCATCTTAGTAGATGCAAAAATATTCACTCATCTACCAAAAGATCAATTACTAGAGTTCACACCATTGAGTATTATACTATTGGTCCAGATGACACATTCATCCCGGAGACAAAGAATAAATATGAAGACTTCCATGGCCAAAGCAAGGAACCATGAAGGCTTCTTTTCTCCAGTGTTGAATATTTTTATGCTTTATTTTATGCATTTTGTAGATATTTCTCGACATCTTAGATGTCTTTTTGAGAAATGTAACTGCATGTAAAATCCAAGATGTTTTCCCAAAAAGATGGACAACATTTTTGACTAAGTCAAAGTTAGGTTTTCCTAAATTCTCTCAACTACTTTCCTAGTTTTTCTCAACTAATTTCCTAGATTTACTCTTCCCTCTCTTTTATAAATAGGATGGATTTCTATTGTAATCTTTATCTTTTATCTCTAGCAATGAAGTGCTACTCATTTTGAAACAAATGTATGAAACTTTGTGTTCAACTTTGTGAATCTGAATCTGATCAATATTGAAGAATTTTCATACCAAACTTTGTGTTGGAATCGATTCTCTTATGGTTTGATTAATATTGGTGGTGATTAGTGTGTGATATCTAAGGGCTTTGGATAAATCTATGTAGACTCTGTGTTACACTCTTTATTCAGATTTGTGTTTATTTCTAAATACTATCATTGGATTATCTAGAATAATTTGTGCTTGTAATTGTTCATGCTACTCATGGGATTTATGTATCTAATGATACTTTTTGCTTCTAATATGACAAATGTTACGTATCTCAAGGATCCATCAATGAAAAATCTACATAACAACTTGGTGCCTTCGTGAACTTTTCTTTCTCATTTTATTATTTATTATTATCATACTGGTATCTCTACGCTTTGCTTTGACAAGATAGAGATATTTATATTACTATTTTTCTTTAGTTTAAAGTTGTATTGAATAAGAACTATCAATTCTGAACCATTGTAAAAAAAATTCTCTGAAAAAAGAGAGAAGTATAAATGTGACACACACCCACTATCTCGTAATTGTAGAGTATATTTAATGAATATTTAATTAGTTTTACTTAGCTTTTGTAAGAATTAAGAAGGGAGCCTCCACTTTTCCGAGAGGAGAGATTACATCTCACATAGTTGTGGTTGAAATCAAGGTTGTGTAATCTCTTGAAAAGAGGACTACATAATTTTCACCCAACAATTTTCTGGTGACTCTGCTAGGGAATGACACATTCAATTTAAAGCCTCACACTTTTGATTGAACTGAATAGGTTTTCTAGTTTCTTATTGTATTCTTATATATTGTTACTTTTGATCTCTATCTTGTTCAGATCTACATTCTAGTGGCTAGAATCTATACACAAAGTAAGAGGGCTCAATGATTAGTGGATCCAATTTTTTAAAATTTTTTGCAACACAACACCTCACCTACTCCTCCGCGAGTAAGATCTTCATTGCAGTGAACCACAAGCTACCCTCCACAAAGAATAAGATCTCTTCCGAGTGAATATTTCATCTTCCACAAAGTCCCAATGTAGATACCTATTGTTCAACCTACCATGGCCTCACCACCTTTAGGACCATGGGGAAAGTTTTTTGGTCCCCTTCATTTAGCCACACCTCTTCATGAACTTCCACGTGTTTCAAGAAAGCATCTTCCAAAACTACTAGGCAATAGAAAACAACATCCTAATGAACATATTTTTTCCTTCTACATCATTTGTGGTATTCTTGGCACTGAGCATGAAGATGTTTCTATAATATTGTTCATTGAATCCCACCAAGGGGTTGTTGTCGAATGCTTCTATACTCTTTCAAAGGCATCAATCACCAACTGGTCCACTCTTCACACAAAGTTTGAAGAAAGATTCAAACCTATTGAAGATGCATACACTTTGTTGGTGCAACTCACAACCATGCAAAAAGAGGCCCATGAACCCATGCGCAAGTTCATGGCTAAGTTCAACAAGTTGGTGATGCGGATCCCACGTGAGGCAAAACCGATGGATCATAATTTGAATTGCTTTTTCATCAACATGCAACTCCCAAAATTTTCTTATGCAAGGAAAATCTTGCCAATGTTGAAGCAACTAAACAATTGGCTACCAGTATTGAAGAGGATATGATCCTTGCTAGAGAAATAAGGTTGTACACCAACACCAACAAAAGGATACGAGCATTAGGATCTTCAAAATCTAATGCCAATTTCAACTTTTTAGATCCCATGGTCTAAAGGCTGGCAAATGAAATCTTAGCTTTGAAAGAAAAAGTTTCCAACAACAACAATACCTACAAGGATGTCCCAAGGAGGACTTTTCCTAACTATGTTGGAAATAGGAACCAAATTTCCTTCTAGCACCACAAGGGAGACTTTCACTTGAAGCTCCACCTACCAATACTGTCATGGGATAGTATGAGGCTGAATAGGATGAATATGCATGGCTAGATTATCCTACAAAAGAAAGTATTGATCTCTTTCAAGATGAAGAAATGGAATCAGCTGGCGACTCAAACATTGGCTACTTGCAAATGGTGGATGAAACTGATGAGGAGGACCTAGTGATAGACACGTATGTTGTTTTTACATGGCAACAAAAACTCAGCTTGATCAAGCTCAAGTTGTTGCTCCACTAGAAAAGGAGAAAGCTGTCAATTACTACTGCCAAATGAGGATCTCCTCTCCCTTGGCAGCCCAAGAAGGAAATAAACCCACAAGTAAGTGCTCCTCGTCCTCTTCCATCAGTTCCTATCATTCCTAAAGCCAATATCCCAGTTTTGAATACTACTACTCCTTTTATTAAACCAATCAGTGAAGTTACCTCATCTAATTTACAAAATTATTTCTAGGCTTTTGACATTATTGACCATGCCAAGAAAACCAAGGTCCAAATGTCTGGGGCTGAATACATTAATCCAATCCTGACCAATTTGAAAGTCTTGTCCAATTTGTGAAGGATAGAGGAATTTCCCCAAATCAAGATTCATCTCCTGATATTCCTGTTGCTCCAAATCCCTAGATGCCACAAAATAACCTTGTTTCTACACCTCCAGTTGCCTCTGGATTTTGTTACTTTTTAATGTCTTTAAGTAAAAAAATTGTGTTATAGGTTCTAGTGCATCAAATAATGCGATGCCAGCCAAGGTAGCTACTGCCTTAGGTCTAAATCTGACCAAAAATTTTAGCCGTTTAGTTTCCATGGAAAACAAATAAGTACCTTTGATCAACCAGATCAAGGATGCACAGTATGCATTTGTTGTGTACCCAAAAGAGAAAATAAAGATGACAGTTTTAGTAGCTGATGTGCTAGCATCTTATGAAATCCTTCTTGGATGTAATTTTTGTAAGGATGTTGGAGGTGAACTAAACATGGACATGTCTGAAGCTAAGACACCTTATTACTTGTTAATGGATTTAAGTTAAATAACTGTGTTATAGATTCTAGTGCATCAGATAATGTGATGCCAGCCAAGGTAGCTACTACCTTAGATCTAAATCTGACCAAAACTTTTAGCCATTTATTTTTCATGGAAAACAAATAAGTACCTTTGATTGACCAGATCAAGGATACGCAATATGCATTTGTTGTGTACCCAAAAGAGAAAATAAAGATGACAATTTTATTAGCTGACGTGCTAGCATCTTACGAAATCCTTCCTGGATGTAATTTTTGTAAGGATGTTGGAGGTGAACTAAACATGGACATGTGTGAAGCTAGGACACCTTATTCCTAAAAGGGAATCAAAATTATCAGTGACGCAGTCTGATAATCCAGGAGCTCAAATTATATTTGAGTCTTCATGCATTCAAACATAGTATCTATAAACAAAAGAGGTTGTTGAATCTTCAACAAGACATGAGTTGGAGAGTGTTGAATATTTTTTGATAAAAAACTAGTCATCACTAGATGATTCGTCAACATCAGATCCTGAAGCTTCATCAAATGATGAGGCTATATATTTTGAAAATCTCAGCCTTGGTGATCCAAATAGTGTTTGGTTACTAGAGTTTTATGGTAGTTGTTCTTCCACCAGTTCTAGAGTGGAAATTGTATTTATCTCCCCCAAAAGGAAATTTTTTCCCATTCTCTTTCAAATTATAGTTTGACAACACTAATAACACTATTGAATATGAAGCATTGTTGTTAGAAATGCAAGTTTCATGCAAAAAGGGTATTAAAATTCTTCATGCACAAGGTGATGCTGAGCTAATAATATGCTAGGTAAGGAACTTGTATCAGACTAAAAATGACAGGCTTAGGAATTATCAAAATCTTGTTTGGGATTCCATTCAAGAATTAATTGAGGATTTTGATATATTTGTAGTTCCAAGGGAATATAATGACAAGGTTGATTCTTTAGCAGTCTTAGCCATGCTCTTGATACCACATATAGACTTTCAAGGTTTCTTCCTATACCATTGAGTTGGTTTTCTGCCCAAGTGTTCCTAATAATTTAGAGAACTAGCAAATTTTCAATAATGATCACAAAATTGTTTCCTTTTTAGAGAAGGAATAAAATTTCAATGAACTATAATTTGAAAGAAGTGATTATCCACTTTGAGAATCTTTTTCTAATATGGATTCAATTACAAGTGAATAATTATTGCAACTCAAAGGGAATAAAATTCCCAAAGGGCTGGTATCTCTAGAGAAATGTTTTGATAAGCATGATCGCTACGTCAAGAAGCAACTCTTAGACTCAGATTCATCTAATGAGATTGAACAAATCAACTTGCAAACTAAAGTAGATCCTAAGATGATAAAAATTGGGAAATTTTGCACGGTTGAAGAGAGAAAGCAGTGCGCTAAGTTTTTGCAAGAATATATGGATGTCTTAGCATATTCATATGATTATTTGAAATCCTTCAGGACAAAGGAGGTACAACATTGAATTCCCCTTAAGGTTGGAACGTTGCCTTATAAACAAAATAAAAGGTAGTACAACCCAAATAATATTCCCTACCCATCATTCAAAATGGATAAAAAATATTGTTCCCGTTCATAAGAAAAATGGTGAGATCCGTATTTGTGTGGATTTTAGAAATCTGGACCAGCTATCACTTAAGGATAATTATCCTCTTCTAGTGATTGACCAAGTTCTACAAAATTTGACCATATCCAAGATGCTCTCCATGCTAGATGGTTTATCTAGTTACAACTAGATTGAAGTTAATTCAAATGATCATCACAACACAACTTTCATAACGCCATGGGGTACCTTTGTGTATCGCAGATTGAATTTTGGCATGATAAATGTTGGCACCATGTTCCAATGAGCTATGGACTTGGATTTTTGTGATGTCATATGTAAGTTTATTGTGGTGTATCTGGATGATCTCACAGTGTTCTCTAAAAAGTGTCATGAACATTGTTACCACCTAAGGAAAATCTTGGAGAGATGCCAACATCATGGTATTTCCTTGAACCCCAAAAAGTCAATTTTTGGGTTACATAAGGAAAAATTCTTGGTCACATAGTGTCTATAGAGGGATTCAAGATTAACTCAGAAAGAGTTAATAGTATCAAATCACTTACCCTACCATCAAGCAAGAAGTTTTTCCATTCCTTCTTTGGAAAGGTAAAATTTATGTGAAGGTTCCATCCAGAATTTGCAGAAAAGACTCATCATATTGTTCATATGATGAAAGGCAATACCACTTTTCATTGGACAATAGAAGGGAAAGTTATGTTTGATGACATCAAGGAGGCCATTTCTCAAGCACCAATGTTATTCTATTCTAACTACACCAAATAATTCATCATGTATAGTTATGCTTCCGAGCATACACTTTCAGTGATTCTGGTGCAAGAAAATAGTGAGGGTTTTGAATCTCCAATTGCATTCATCAGCTACCCTCTAAAGAATAATGAGTTGAAATAATATCAGATTGAAAAACATTATATTTCTATGGTCAAAAATATTAAACATTTCGGGTTCTACATTCTTAATAGCCATGTCAATTTTCTAGTTCCAGATTCAACTGTTAAGTCCATTTAATGCAGTAGAAGTTTGGAACAAAAAGAGCCAATTGGATTGCCAAGATTCAAAAATATGACATGGAAATAAAATATACCAAGTTGATATGTAGGTGAGGATTGTGTCAGCTCATCGCTGAAAATAATCCCAAGAAAGAAGTTTTAGAGACTGAAGAGTCAGATTCGAGTGAACTTCCAATGGTGTTGTTCGCCAGTACAACTAATCAGTGGTATTCTAAAATTTCCCATTTTCTCACTTATGGGGAATTTCTCGATCATCTAACTCCAAAGGAGAAAAGGACCATCAAACTAAAGTCAACAAAATTTGTCTTATGGGACAATGGTTTGTACAAGCGTGCAATGGATGGAACCTTTTTACAATGTTTTGATCAAGAACAACAAGAAAGATTGCTAAAGTCATATCATGACTTAGCATGTGGAGGACACTTTTCAGCATTGGTCACCACTGACAAGATCCTAAGAGTGAAGTACTATTGGACCACACTTTTTTAGGATGCATACTCTTGGGTGTATAAGTGTGAGTTGTGTCAAATGTTCATAGGTAAGCCAAAGCTAGTAACTTTACCTTTAAAACTAGTTGTTATTGAAGATCCCTTCCAACAGTGGGGAATTGACTTCATTGACATATTAAATCCAACATCAAGTGTGGGACATACCTGTCTTAACTGCAACTAATTATTTCACCATGGGTGGAAGCAATTCCTACTAAGCATGCTACTTCTGAAGTGGTATGTAGTTTATTAAAAGAAAACATCATTTCTAGGTTTGGTGTGCCAAACAAAATTGTTGCTGAAAACGCTTCTACCTTCTCATCAAGTGAGATCACTGAGTTCTATTTTAAACATGGCATAACTTTTTCACTCTTTTGACTATTACCCACAAGGTAATGGTCAGGCCGAATCAAGCAACAAGAATTTGGTGAGTATCATCCGCAAGCTGTTGGATGGGAATCAATGTTTATGGCACCAATCTCTATACGATTCTTTTTAGGTAGACAAAATAACTCCAAAGTGGGCAATTGGTATGTCTACCTTTCAAATCTTGTAGGGGTTGAATGTCAAGATTCCAATAACCCTGTAACTTCTAGCCATAAAATTGTCTAAGGCCATTGAGGATGACACTTTTGATAACTCTATTGATAAGAATATTATGTATCTCTCCAAATTGGAAGAGAATCGAGTTCAGGTGGCTAATATCATTGCAGAACATCAAGACTAGGTCAAGAATCTTTCCAACCAGAAGGCCAAGTCTTGAATTTACAAATTGGTGATCTTGTTCTCCTATGGGACAAGTGAAGAGAACCAAAAGATATGCATAGAAAGTTTCATTCATTATGGATAGGACCTTTCAAGGTTCATTAGCTACATGGTGAAAATAGTTTTCTATTGGCATACGAGGATAAAATACCATTTTCCCTTCCTCAAAATGGGAAACATCTCAAACACTTTACATAGTATAGTGATAGGCATTCAAATGTACATATTTTTATTTTTAGTCCTTGTTTCTTTTTTTTTTAAGTCTTTTTGTCATCATCGCCTAACTCCAAGTCCAATGGATGGATAAATCCACTTGAATTTTGGATTTCTTCTCCCTTCATTTGTTTCAAAGAATGGTTGAAGGAAGATCCCTATTAGGATCCAATTGTTATCATGGAATCTAGCAACGCTCAATCCACGGATAACCCCCCTACAAAACTTGTTTGTTTCATAGGTTCGTGATGTTTGAGCATGAAAAACCATAAAAAATTCAATCCACCTTGATGTGCGTTCCAAAGTCTCAAATAGTTTTTTTGAGCATTCCCCCATTTGTCCTTCGAGGAGCTTCGAAACTAGCATCTTCATTAGGTTCCAGCCTTCGGGAGTTGTGAAAATTGTGAAATATGTCAAAGTGCTGAAAATCAATGCTCCTACATATTGCCTTAGTCATTTTGACACTTTAGGTGTAGGAGCATTGATTTTCAATGCTCCTACATGTATTTTCTAAAAATTACACAAGCCATGAATTTTTTTGGTGTAAATAAAGTCTTGTACCTATTTCATTCATTACGAGGGGACTTATTTACACATGTTAAGTTTACTTAGGTCCTAGGAAGGAATCTTTCTAGAAGGTGTTAGTTGTCATTGGTTGTTATGTTATCTTTTGAAAACTACTATATGTGACCTAGGTAAATGTGATTAGTTGTCTCATGTCATATGATTAAGACAGTTGTCATAATCCTATGACATCTTGCATCTCACCTTGGCTATATAACCAAGGGGTGTCTCTCATTGTGGACACAACAATTATATCATTGAATCATATTGATAAGAATGCGGTTCATTCTTGTCACATTGATATTCTCTCTTCTTGTGATTTCCATTTGGTCTCAATATCTTGGCAGCCATAGCCAATTCTAACAAAAATCACCGCTTGTGCACTTTTGGTCCATACTTAGACTTTTTCATGCACGAGCAGTAATTTTCACTGCCAGTGCTTTTTTCAAAGTTTTATCCCCAACTTGACACCATGATTAATGTTCCACTTAGGTTCATTTAATGAACCTTTTAAAAGGTTGTTAAGTGATCTTTAGCTAGTCTATCCCCTTTTCATTTTGTTTCTTATCATTGCTTCTTGTGCGGATTTCTCTCCAATCTCCTATAACTCAATTTCAAATATTTCTTCAAGCATCGAGTTAGGGTTTTCTTGTCTTTCCGTTAGGTGTGTCATTTTCCTTTTGCCTAGTCGAGTCTTTCATATGGTTTCTTTTTCACTTTTAGACTTTGCTTTCCCCTGAGTCTAGGGTTAGATATTTTGGTGCTTTGAATTTGCCATTCTTTTCTACATGTCACGCTCTGGTTTTTCTAGAATCTCTTTGCACTTTTGTTTTCCTAAGTGCCCTGGTTTCACCATCTCCCTCTCTCTTTCTCGCATGTTTCTCCCTCGATTACCTTATACCTTTTCTTTTTTGTTTTTAAATAGGAATAATGGTGATTTTTGTTTGTTCCACAAACTTTTCAAAGGCCAAAAAAATTTATTTAAAGTTGATCATCGATTTCCAATTGTTCGATCGGTGATTTTCGCCGCTTGAACACTCAATCTTTCAATGTTGAAGTGGGGTATGTGAAGGATCATGATGGGATAAAAAGTGGTGATATGTAAGTGATATGATGTCCCATGTGGCTAATGAATTTTTTTTAACACAAAATTGATGAAACAAAAAGGGTTTTTATAGGAGATTCTCAGCTTTCGACCAATATAAATTATGCTTTACTTTGAATTTAGAAAATTATTATTATTTATTTTCTATTTGAATTACAACGAAAGCCCTGATTGATAGGCTGATTGAAAAAAATCTATAGCTTTCAAACGGTATCACATTTTTTGAATCCAAAACATGCATCAGATTCTATGCTTCACATACTATAGGAATAAAAAAAATGAATTTCATGAAGTCTACAAAAGGCCAAATCAATCTAAGGAAAAATGCAATTCATGAAAATAAGGACATACAAACACATATTTGACTTTGATTACTGGAATGTGAATAAGAAATTGAAGAAGGATCATAGCAACAAATACCGCTTTGAAGACATATGGGCTAAATGCAGAGATGAAGAGGACATCCGCAAAATGGATTATTGCAGGTTAATCATAGAGAAGATCAAGGATCTTGGTGTTGTTGACCTACTAGAGGGTTTTAAAGACCCTAGAAACATCATAAACGCTGCCTATGATGAAAATGAATTTTCTAAGATACCTTTTCCCTCAATTCAATGATCTAAGAAGGAAAGAATATCCATCAGGGAAAGGCTTGCCCTCATATTGTCCAACATAGCAAAATGGTTGCAAAAATTTGGTTTCCAAATGAATTCTTTTAGGACAAAATTAGAAGGAGAGGTACCTGGAGTAGAAGCTAGCAAACAAAACAAAATCCACACGAAAGACAAGCATGTAGATACTCCCTCTTCTTCCCCCAAAGGTCCTAAAATCAAGTTTACTATTGGTAAAAGGGATACATGAGAAGTTGAAGAAGAAGAGGCCACGAAATTGGAATCAACTCACTCAAAAGGGAAATGGCTTGTCTCTAAAGAACAAGAGTCCAAAGGTGAAGGAAATGAAAGTGAGGAATTAGTTTTTGAAGAAGATTCTGAGGAAGAAGAGTTTGGTGAAGAAGATGATTCTTTGGAAGATAAATATTCTAAAGAAGAGGAGGGAAGACAAGAAGCTGATACAGAGGAACTCAAGAATGATGAAGAACAAACCCTTTCTCCACATGAGAATTTTGTTGAAGACCTTCCCCAAACGTCATTGCCCATTTCTTCAAATGTTCCTTACACACCTCCTAATCCTAACACTCCTCCACCCCCTCTTTATACTTCATCTCCTCCCACATCAACCATACATGTAGCATCAATAGTGCTTGCCACTCCCCCTATAGTTTCAAATATTCAAGTTGATATTTTGTCAAGTTCCCCATCATCAATTCCCAGTTTTTCATCTCCATCCTATGACATCGCTTTTGAATCTGAATTCAATAGGTTTATGAATGAATGTTTGCAAGGTCAACTTGGTGTACCATCTACTAGAGCAGTCATGATATAAACTACGCCAATTGTCACCATACCAGTCATTTCTATAGAAGCGACTATGACACAAGAGTTGACAGTCAGTCAACAAGCATATACTTAATCTCTTCCCCATTGGCTGGTATCTCAAGTATCGAAGTGAAATAAAAAAATGATCTCTCTAGAAGAGCTCGATCTTGAAGAGGTAGCCCCTTCAAAAGACAAGGGGAAGAAAAAGGCCAAAGTACATTCAAGGCTTCATATTGACAAAAATGGTCAAAATTTTGTAGAGATTAGCCTATCCCCATGACAAGAAGGTGATGTTGCAATGGAGGACTACACAGTAACAAGAATCCAACCTGGAAAAGTAACAAATGAAAGTGCCAAGGAAGGTGCTCAAGTAGTCCTATATGCATTGGAAGGAAGGCTGGACAAGATTCAGTAGGTCGAAGATGTGTACAAAGAGAAGGTCAAGCATTATGAAGTTGTTTTGAGAAAATCAGCAGGCTCTTCCAAGAGTACACAATCTATGGTTATTATAAGCATTGAGGAACTAGTAGTACTAAAGGCAGAGAAGTTTTCCTCCAAGGCTAAGGAATTGTATGATTTTATTGATGAGATGATTGAACATGGTTCTTAGGTTATCATTGTTGTAGATGAAAAGGCCACTTTGATAGATAATTTGACATCAGAGTTGGATAAGGAAGAAAACATACTTTCTCGAGAGCAAAAAAAAATGGACAAACACCTCTCATTTTGGTCACAACTGAAAGAGGAAAAGCTAAGTAAATTGGTGGAAGTTGGGGTAATTCCCAACAAAGAGAAATATGTGGAGGTAAAAGAGATGTTCAAACACCACATTCAAGTGATAAAATATCTTATTCAAGACATACACCAAGTATAAGAAGATGTCGAAGGACATTGGGTCATCCTAGAATAAGAAATTAAGGAGTTTTCAGGTAATCAGCTTGATAAAGGTCATATTTTTGTACTGATCGGTGAACTTTCTAGGATCTACAAGGAATTCATCATGAAACAGGTGGAGGATGCCAAATTTTCAAAGGCCTCAATGCATGCAATTTGTGACTTACAACTTTCTCTGGATAATCTAAAGATGCATCTTGATAGATGCAAAAATCTTCACTCATCTATTAGAAGATCAATTATCAAAGTTCACACCATTGTGTATTATACTATTGGTCCAGATGAGGCATTTGTGCTAGAGACAAAGAAGAAATATGAAGACTTTCACGCCCAAAGCAAGGAACCATGAAGGCTTATTTTCTTCAGTTTTGAATATTTTTATGTTTTCTTTTACGCATTTTGTAGATAGTTCTCGATATCTTAGATGTCTTTTTGAGAAATGTAATTGCATGTAAAATCTGAGATGTTTTCCCAAAAATATGGACAATATTTTCAACTAAGTCAAAGTTAGGTTTTCTTAAATTAGCTCACCTACTTTCCTATTTTTTCTCAACTAATTTCCTAGATCTACTCTTCCCTCTCTTTTATAAATATGAGGGATTTCTATTTTAATCTTTATCTTTTATCTCTAGCAACGAAGTGCTACTAATTTTGAAACAAATGTATGAAAGTTTTTGTTCAACTTTGTGAATCTGAATCTAATCAATAAAGAAGAAAGTTGCATACCAGACTTTGTGTTGGAATTGATTCTCTTATGGTTTGATTAATTTTGGTGGTGATTAGTGTGTGAGATCTAAGGGCTTTGGATAAATTTGTGTATAGTTTTTGTTACACTCTTTATTTGGATTTGTGTTTATGTTTGAATACTATCATTGGATTATCTACAAGACTTTGTGCTTGTAATTGTTCATGTTGCTCATGAAATTTCTATATCTTAGAAGACTTTGTGCTTATAATATGAAAAATGTTATGTATCTCAAGGATCCACCAATGAAAATATACATAATGACTTTGTGCCTTTGTGAGCTTTTCTTTCTCATTCTATTATTTATTATTATCATATTGTTATCTCTATGCTCTGTTTTGACAAGATAGAGATATTGGGATCACTGCTTGTTTTTGGTTTAAAGCTGTATTGAATAAGAACTATCAACTATGAAGCATTGTAAAACATATTCTCTAAAAAAAAAGAGAAGTATGAATGTGACACACACCCCCTATCTCATAATTGTAGTGTACATTTTGTGAATATTTCATTAGTTTTACTTAGCTTCTATAAGCAATAAGAAGGGTGCCTCCCTTTTTCTGAGAGGAGAAATTACATCTCACACAGCTGTGGTTGAAATCAAGGTTGTGTAATCTATTGAAAAGATGATTACATAATTATCACCCAAAAAATTATTCATTTTTTCTATGCCTTCGTAGGATATTTATGATTCACAACCTATGTAGAAATATTCTTCATGATCCATTTATGATATGTCTCTAGATTTTGCTATGTCCTGATTAGGTGTAAAGATGTTAAGAGTAAGAGACTCTTGTTCCTTGGTAATGGTATCAAGAGTATGAGACTCTTGCTTTGAATTAAGATCATATACATGTCCATTAGGAGTAAGCATATCATGGGTAGGTGTATGTGTGCTTGAAATATGGATTTTTTCTTCTTCTAGAAAACATTGGATGTCTTGGAAAATATTTGCCAAGTCATTATAGTATTTGGATGATAGGGATTCTTGATCTTGAATTTGTGTGGTATTATCTTCAATATTCTTTGGTTCATCCTCTTGACATGAATCACTTTCAAAGAAGGGATTTCTTGTAAAGAATCCTTTAATTTCCTCTAAATGTGGATATATGGGTGATAGTTGTTAGCTTATATTTTCTGCATTGGGTATAAGTGTTGGATTAAGAGTCTCTTGATTATCAATATGTACTGACATGAGGTTGGATGTTGTCAATATATCTTAGACTGAATCATTGCTAGACTTGGGTGATTGATTTTGATCATTATTGGGATTAAATTCTTGATGTATGTCCTCTTGCTCACTGGATGATGTAGAGAAATTTTCAATGTGATTAGTGATAGATAGCTCTTGATCATTGTTTTCAACTTTTGAGGTTAATATATTGTGAAAGTTTTCATTAGTGTTTGGACCTTGAATGTTGTTTTCAAAAGATATTTCTCCTTGATCAATAAGGTATTGGATGAGTCTTTTGAGTAAAAAAATTTGATGCATCATGACCTTTTACTCCATGGTATTTACAATAGTTCTTGTCATCATACCATGAGAATTTGATGCTAGGTTCACCACTTCGTGGTGGTTTTGGAAGTGTAATAATTTTAGCATTGAATTTATTTTTTAACACCCTCTTAATTGGCTCCCCTAAAGGAATGTATTTGCATTCAGTAGTGTGGTTGGATTGCAAGGCTTATTGTGGTGGAGATGATTGTTGTATTTGAGATTGATGGTTTTATAGTTGATGATTTTTATGTCGATATTATTGATCTGGGTGTTGATATTGTTGATGGATTTGATTTTGATTTTGATTTTGTGACCATTGATGTTGTTGATTGACTTAATATTATGGAGATAGAATTTTTTCTGATATAAATCAATGTTTTGATGATCTTCAAAATGTTATTGACATGGATATTGAGATGTTTGAGGGCATGTGTTTGTTGTTGGGTATTTTTAATGAAGGAAAATCCATATTGATTTTGCATAACATTAGGATCCTAATTTTTATGTTGTAACCCTTGTTGATATTTTGCATTGTATGAGGGGTCATAGTATGGGGATTGTTGGTATGAGGTGTCTTGATGTTGAACATGTTGCTGATGATATGAATTTGTGTTTTGATGACTATCATGATGGTGATATTCTGACTCTCTCTTTTGATGGTTTCCAAAGCATTTTTTATAAACTGTGTCAATATTTTCTTAAAAGAATTTATCTCAATTTGATCTTGGTGTTGTTGAAACACTACTTGTTGTTGTTGTTGTCACTTTTGATAAGTTAGATTTTGATATGGATGGGGATTTTCATTGAAATTTTCCATGTGAAAAGATGTGCTAAAATATTGATTAGGGGAATCCATAGTTGATATATCATTGACATTTGTGACATATGATGTCCCTGTACTTGTATAGAGTGGAACTAGATTTGGGTAATAGATTGACATGTTTTGGGGAGTCCAACTATTTTTGTTCTCACAAGATTTGAAACTAGTTTCAGATTAGTTTTCTGATTTTTAATAGAAAACATAGCAAGAGTGGTAAGTTTGGAGCAAAAGTTGTAATTTTTGTAAAGAGAAGCCAAATTAGGAAAGCAATTGTGGTAGGGACTTTCAAAGGTGGATTATGTTTCAAGTTTTCTAATTGATAAATAATGCAGGAAAAAGAAAACTTCTTTGTCAAAAGTAGCTAGTTTTTAATCAACTGTAGCTAGTAAATTTTGTCAATTGTGGCACAAAAAGGTCAACTACGACTAGTTTTTAGTCAAGTGTGCTATTTTTTTCAAAAACGGTAGGTTTTCAGCAATAACAGTCATAAGACAAAGAGAAAAAGTTGTAGATTTTTGTCAACTATGGCCATTTTTTGTCAAGTGCATTCAAAATAGAAGCAAAAGTGGTCTTTATTCAGTTTTGCTTCTTAGTTTTTGTATTAGATAGATTTTACAGTTTTGGATAACTTCTTTTGATCTGTTTTGAGATTTTGGCAAGTGTTACCATGCAACACAACAATCAAAAATTATTTCACCCTAAATGTCTAAAACCTAAGCATGTTTCTTTCCACAAAAGCTCAATGCTCGTGGAGGTTTAAAATGCTAAAGTCATTGTTTTCAATGTTTACTCTATCCTTAATGCGACCTAAAATGTGATACTAAATATCCAGAAACCTTTAAAGATATTGTTGGATGTTGTGGTTGCATTGCTGATATGTGGTTGTCATTGATGTCAACACTATTAGCATTGATGATGCTTAAGGTTGTATATGTCGAGGATATTGAGAAAATTGTAAAAATAATATTGTTGGCAGCCAGTGATGTTGAGAAGGTCAAAATGTTGGAATTTTTTGTATGTTGAAGATATGAAGGTGCACTTAAAAGGGTTTGTTGCTAAATATTTCTAGTATGTTGTCCGGAATTTTCAGAGGTTCGCATCAAGATTTGTGGAAGTTGTGAAGATCTGTGTTCCTACAGCTATTCAATTTTTGTAGATGGTGTTCTTTGATGAAGAGGATGAAATTCTGGTAATTTCATGTGTTGTGCATGTACCTGTGATATTTATGGATGAGTCTAGATCATACTATATCCCTATTGTACGTCCGCATTGATCAAAGTGTTTGTGATCATAGATTTTTCCGATGTGTGCTTGAGCTTTCATGTTCTTGGACGACATGATGGTGTTAGCGTGTTGCGGATCCATGAGGATTAATATTTTATTGTTTGGCATGTTTCAAGGTGTTTGTTTGGGTCCTCACTATGTTGTGACCGACTTTTGTTGGTGCGCATTGAAATTTATTCATGTATTGAGGTTGATAGTTGTAATTTATTCTTTATTTGAGGCTGACTAAATAGTGGATTTGAATCTGTGTAATGGATATATATAAGTGTTTTTTTTCCTCATTTAGAGGCAATGCTCAATGTGTGCAACAGGTTTACATGTGTGAATAAAGGTCAAATCATCAAGAGAAGAGTAGAGTGTGAAGAAGTTTTAGCAGTGTGGAAGAGTGTGTAGAAGTTTTTGTGTGCCTAACCGAAATTGTAATCAAGCTTTTGTAGAAGCTATTTTATCTATTCAACTTCATCAGATGGACTTAATCTGATTATTGTATGTAAGGTAGTGAGACTTCCTCTGAGCAGTGTGCCTGAATGCAAGTGAATTCTTCTTTTATTCTTCATTATACTCCTAATAGGGTATAATCTTGTGGACTAACATCCACCATGGTTTTTCCCCTAATAGGGTTTCCACATATAAAATCTTGGTGTTCCTGTGTCTCTGATGTGTTGTTGATTTATGCTTCCATTTTTAATTAGCAAATCTAAGATTTAAGGTTGATTAATGTTGTATAAGTTTTATTTTGGTAACAATTGATTCGGCCCCCACCCCCTCTCAATTGTCTATCCTTGTTTTTCCAACAATTGGTATCAAAGCTAGTTCCTCTGAAGAAGCCTAACAACTTGAGGAGATATGATATGGCATCATATAAGAAGGATAGTCCTAGATTCGATGGTAAAAACTACTCTTTATGGAAAGTCAAAATGGAGTGTCATTTGAAGTGCATTGGAGAACCTTTCTGGAAGATTACACAAAGTGCATATACTATTCCTCAGAATGGTCCATCCTCTGAAGATGAGATCAAGCAAGAAAAAGCTAATACCAAGTCTATTTAAGCTTTTTTGAGTTCTTTGACAGATTCAAAGATGACAAATGTGTTAGGATTGAAGACTACATACCAGATCTGGAAAAAGTTGGAAACATTGTATGAAGGAGATGCACTAGTGAAAATTTATAAGCTACAAATTTTAAAAGGAAAGTGGGAAGACATGAAGATGAGTGGAGATGAAAACATCATCTCTTTTTCTCAAAAGATAAAATTATTTGTGATGAGCATTATATGTGTCGATGGAACTTTGGATGAAGAAGAAATAGTGACTAAGATGCTTAGATTTGTGCCTCCCTCCTACAAAACAAGAGCTCATTCTATTGATGAACTCAGAACAATAACAAATATTACAAGAGACATGTTGATTGGAAAACTTGTTGCCTTTGTGTTAAGTGAATTTGGTGAATCTGTTCCTAAGACTGAATCTGCATTCAAAGCTACAGTATCCAGAAAAAGCCAACAGAGATACAATTCGGGTGAGATTTCCAAAAGGAAATTCAAATATGAAGATGAGATAAAAAAGATTGAAGATGAAGAAATTTAAAAGAACTGGAAGCATTGATTATGAAAAGAGAAGCCAGAGGTCATGGTAAGTACAAAGAAAATTTACCTATTAAATTTTTTTCTCGCAGTAAAATAGGTCATTTTGCATCTAGATGTCCTGAAAGAGTTTCTAAGTACAAACCTGAGAAGACTAGTTTTCAAAGGAAATGCTATTATGTTGAAGAAGGTGTAAATGATGAAGAATCTAATAAAGAAACTGGAAATGAAGATGAATGGGTATTTATTTCTATCAAATAAAATGATCAAGTGTACATTGAATCTACTAATAATGTGAATGTTGAGAAAGCTCTTGTAGAAAATATTGAAGAAAAGGATGAGTGGGTAATTGATAGCGGATGCTCACATCATATGACTAGTGAAAAAATCAAGTTTGTAAGCTTGGAAGACTATGATGGTGGTGTTGTAAGATTTGGAGACAACACTTCTGGTGTGATTCGTGGCAAAGGCACTATTTCTTTTGGTAGTAAGCACAATACTGATGATGCTATTTATGTAGAAGGCTTAAAGAATAACTTGTTAAGTGTTGGATAGATGGTAGACAAGGGTTACAATATTCAATTCAAGTATGGTAAGTGCAAAATAAGGGGAATTTCTAGAAATATGATTTCTTCAGGTACAAAGACAAAAGGTAATATCTTTCATTTGAGTGATGCTAGTGAAAGTTGCTTAATTTCTCAGATTGATGTAACTTGGTTATGGCATAGGAGGTTGTGTCATGTGAAATTTGATAACATTATCAAGATAAGCACTACTCAAGCAGTCAAATATCTTACTAAGTTAGTGAAGCCTACTTAAACTATGTGCAAGGAATGTCAGATGGGAAAGTACACAAGAAATTATTTTTGGAGATAACAGTATAGCTCTAATGGAGTATTACATTTGATACATACTGATCTATGATGTCCATCAAAAATCAAAAGTCTATAAGGTGAAAGGTATTTTATGTTGCTCATTAATGATTATTCTAGAATGATATGGGTTGCTTTCTTAAGAGAAAAACATGAATCATTAGAAAAGTTCAAAAGTTTCAAATCTATGGCAAAGAATGAGATAGGTCATAAGATAAAATGCCTAAGGTCAGATAGAGGTGGTGAATTCACTTCCCGAGAATTCAATTCTTTCTGTGAAGAGAATGGAATCCAAACATAGTTATCTACTCCCTGAACTCCTCAACAAAATGGAGTTGTTGAAAGAAAGAACAAAACCGTTCTAGTCACTGCTAGAACCATGATGCTGGAAGCAAATGTTCCTCATTTCTACTAGAGATAAGTTGTAAGTACTGCTATTTATACCATTAATAGGGTGTATGTCAACAATAATTCTGGTAAGACACCTTTTGAGCTATGGTTTGGTTATAAGTTTACCATCAAGTATTTCAAAAAAAATGGAAGCAAATGTTACATCAAAAGAGATGATGATATAGGAAATTTTGATGCTAGAAGTGATGAAGGAATCTTTTTTAGTTACGCTACTAAAATTAAAGCTTACCGGTGATTTAATAAGAGGTTAAATAAAATGGTTGAAAGTGCAAATATCAAAGTTGATGAAGATATTGTTAGACCATCCAGATGATCAACATGATAACACTAACAATGGAAATAATGTTCAAACATAGAATCAACTTTAGATTGTTCTAGTGAACCAATGGAATCAAGAGATAGAGACTAGCAGAAATGCAAAACAAAGAACACAAGAACAAGAAGTCGGAAAAATCCTAAAAACTCCCAAATATGTAAGGTGAAATCACTTTGATAGTAAGATCATAGGAGACAAGAGCAAAGGTGTGCAAACAAGAAGAAGAATTTTGGAAGAGTATTGTATAATTTCCAAAGTTGAGCCTAGAAATATCAATGAAGCATGCAAAGATGAACATTGGATGGAAGCCATGAAAGAAGAACTAATGCAGATAGAGAAGAATGATACATGGGATCTTGTTTCCAGACCTCAAGAAAAAAATGTGATTGGAACCAAGTGGGTGTTTCGAAATAAACTGAATGAGCAAGGTGAAGTGGTATGAAACAAAGCAAGATTGGTTTGCAAAGGGTACTCATAGATGGAAGGTATTGAGTTTGAAGAAACTTTTGCCCCTGTTGCTAGAATTGAAGTTTTAAGATTATTTCTTGATTATGCTACTTTCAAGAATTATAAATTCTATCAGATGATGTAAAGTCATCATTTCTAAATGGTGAGCTAGAAGAATAAGTCTACATTTAACAACCAGATGGATTTAAATTGACTAATGAAAAGGACATGGTATGTTGATTGAAGAAAGCTCCATATGGAATTAAGCAAGCTCCTATGGGTTGGTATGATAGATTGGAAAAATACTTATTGAAGCTTGGATTCAATAAAGGTACTGCTGACACCAATCTGTATTTCAAGTTGGATCATAATAAATAATTGATCATTGAAGTCTTTGTTGATAACATTATTTTTTAAGATGATCATGATTTGTGTATGAAGTTTGCTGATGAAATGAAAAGTGAGTTTGAAATGTCAATGATAGGAGAGTTGAAATTACTTTTAGGATTTCAAATCACTCAGTTAGATGATGGAATTTTCGTATCTCAATCTAAGTATGCGAAAGAGCTACTAAATTTTTTGGCATGGAATATTCAAAGTGAGTTGGTACACCTATGATAACTAGATGCAAACTTACACAGAATGATTATTCTCCTAAAGAAAATCAGACAATATATAGGTCAATGATTGGTGGATTACTCTATTTGACTCAAAATAGGGTAGACATAATGAATGTTGTATGCATGGTTGCTAGATTTCAAGTTGATCCTAAAGAGTCTCATGTAACTGCTATGAAAATATTTTTCAGATAACTGAAAGGGACAATTGATCTTGGTCTTTGGTATCATAGGGATGATGATCTTATCATGAATGCTTTGAATGATGTTGATTAAGTAGGAGATGTGGATGACAAGAAGATTCTAATGGTGGTGCATTCTCCTTAGGGAATAAATTGGCATCTTGGCTAAGCAAAAAATAGAACTTCGTTTCATTGTCTACTGCCAAGGTAGAATATATTGCTACTACAAATAGTTGTACCCAAGCATTGTGGATGAAGAAAATGTTGAGAGATGTCTGAATTGAGTATGAAGAACCCATTGCCATATTTTGTGACAATTCAAGTGCCATTAATATTTCCAAGAATCCAATGTTGCATTCAAATACAAAGCATATATCCGTCAAATATCACTTTTTGAGAGATAAAGTGAGTGACAAGGCAGTTAGACTGGAGTATATACCTACCAAGGAGAAAATTGAAGACATCTCTACTAAGCCATTGCCTAAGGATACGTTTGAGTACCTAAAAGGAAATTTAGGGGTGATTTCCCCTCCTGATCAAAAATAAGATACAGGTCTTTGCATCAGTTTGTGAATTCATAGCCATATCTTATTTTGGATTGATGTTGTGGTGGCTGCTACTCAGGGGGAGTAGTCATATGATTCAAATATGTGATAAGAGAATGTGTACCTTTTCCATTGATTTCAAAGGGGGGGAGAAGAGAAATGTGAAAAACATGGGAGAAGGAAACAGGAAAAGAGTGCACAATCTCAGGGGGAGATTGTTGGAGAA
The DNA here is from genome assembly GCA_007115665.2 of Sequoiadendron giganteum. Lineage (NCBI taxonomy): Eukaryota > Viridiplantae > Streptophyta > Pinopsida > Cupressales > Cupressaceae > Sequoiadendron > Sequoiadendron giganteum. The sequence continues at coordinate 149,450,535 of CM021105.1, forward strand.
GAGCAAGTTGGGTTGGCGGAATTATTTTTCACATCATGTGCTACCATTAATGTCAAAGGGGGAGATTGTTGGATGTTGTGGTTTCATTTTTGATATGTGGTTGTCATTGGTGTCAACACTATTAGCATTAATGATGCTTAAGGCTATATATGTCGAGGATATTGAGAAAATTATAAAAATAATATTGTTGGCAGCCAATGATGTTGAGAAGGTCAAAATGTTAGAAAGTTGTGTACGTTGAAGATCTGAAGGTGCACTTCAAAGGGTTTGTTTCTAAATCTTTCAAGTATGTTTTCTAAAAGTTTCAGAGGTTCATATCAAGATTTTTGGAAGCTATGAAGATTTATGTTCCTACAGTTATTTAGTTTTTGTAGATGGTGTTCTTGGATGAAGAGGATGAAATTACAGTAATTTCATGTGTTGTGCATGTACCTTTGATGTTCATGGATGTGTCTAGATCATACTTTATCCCTGTTGTACATCCGCATTGATCAAAGTGTTCATGATCAGAGATTTTTCCGATGTGTGCTCGAGTTTTCATGTTCTTGGCCAACATGATGGTGTTAGCGTGTTGCGGATCCATGAGGTTTAATATTTTATTGTTTTGTGTGTTTGAAGGTGTTTGTTTTTCTCCTCACTATGTTGTGACCAACTTGTGTTGGTGCACATTGAAATTTATTCATGTATTGAGGCTGATAGTTGTAATTTATTCTTTATTTTAGGCGGAATGAATAGTGGATGTAAATCCATGTAGTAGATATATATAAGTGATTGTTTTACTCATTTAAAGGAAATTATCAGTGTGTGCAAGAGGTGTACATGTGTGAATAAATGTCAAATAATTCAAGAGTAGAGAAGAGTGTGAAGAAATTTGAGCAGAGTGTGGAAGAGTGTGTATAAGTTTTTGTGTGCCTAACCAAAACTGTAATTAGGCTTTTGTAGAAGCTATTTCCTCAGTTGAACTTCATCATATGGACTTAATCTGATTATTGTATGTAAGGTAGTGAGCCTTCCTCTAAGAAGTGTGCTCTAGGAAGTATGCCTGAATGCAAGTGCATTTCTCTTTTATTCTTCATTATACTTCTAACAGGGTATAATCTTCTGGACTAACATCCACCATGGTTTTTCCCCTAATGGGGTTTCCAAGTATAAAATATTGGTGTTCATGTGTCTTTTATGTGTTGTTGATTTATGCTTGCAGTGTTAATTATCAGATCTGAGATTTAAGGTTGATTAATGTTGTATAAGTTTGATTTTGGTAACAACTGATTCACCCCCCCTCTCAATTTTATATCCTTGTTTTACCAATAGATATTGTTTTAAGATATCTTTAAGGAGTGAAAATATAGGGCTCTTTTCAAAGAATTTTCACTAATTGAAGAGGGTTTGAAGTTTGAGAACCATGTTAAATTCTTGTTTTTATTTGTACATTTTAATTCAAGCACAATGTTTGATGTTTCAAAGTAACTGAATAGATTTTGAAATTTTGTGAAGATAATTTACACCCTAGGGATATACACTTCCTTCTAGATGGGCTTACCTCATGCCTCAAAGGGGTGATTTTACATGCAATGAATGGAGAAGGTTTTACGCTCACCCAAAAGTTAACTTGGTAAGTAACTTCTCAAAGTAAAAGTTTCGATTCCCCACTTCAGAGAATTTTTTGGTTAAAAGGGGTAGCTTCTACAAAAATTGGTTCTTAGTCATGTTTTGGGATAACTAGTGCCTATACATGCATTGATTCACTCAATTAAGAGACCTACTAGCCCTTGCAGGTTATTACGTATCACACAGATAATGAGGGGGACATTCATTGGTATAGAGCATCCACACTGGGTGGGTGATGAGCTTTCCTCACACCCATAATAATTTATATAGTAGACCAAAAAAAGGGTACCACTTGGGTCACCTTTGAGTTCTCTAGTGTGGGATGTGCCTCAAAAGGTAGGTCATCTAAATTTTTTTGGATAATAAATATCTTTGAAATGAAAACAATGTGTGAAACTTAAGATGTTGTTCATCACCCAAGGTTGTTGAAAGGCATGAGGGGAGAGGATATACACTTAGCATTCCAAAAATATAATACATTGTATACACTTCATTTCAATGTTATTTTCAAGCCCCTCGAGTGGTTCTATCCAACAGAACAAAACTATGTACAAGATAATAATTTTATTCTTTCTACGTGCACCAAAATGAAATATTCTAGATTTCAGACAAAGATATTGCAATGTGTAAGACAATAATTTGATTTGTTCATTTTTAAGCACCAACCAAAATTTTATTTTTCTAAAACCTTGTCTTAATGTTCAACAAAATAAATTGTATGTTCATCAACAAAAATGTAAGTGTTGGTCAACAAAAATCAAACATCGTTTTTAGATCACCAAAAAGGAATTGTTTGTTCTAGAAATCTTTGAAATAAATCCTTTTTAGATAACCAATTAATTTATTTTTTTGTGGGGTTATTTTTTATAGCACCAATTGCAAACATTTTCTAGACTACAAATTTTTTGAAAGGTTCTTTTTAGAGCACTAATTGAAAGCATTTGTTTGTGGGGTTTTGTTTATAGCACCAATTGAAAAATTTTGCTAAAATAGAAAGATTTGAAAGGTTCTTTTTAGAGAACTATGTTCATTATTTTTTAAGAAAAAAACTTAATCTCAACAACTCCCTATGATTTTTCCTTAATTCAATGATCAACAATGGTGAGGATTGGTCAACGAACAAGTAGCAGCTTGCTAGGCTTCACCTTTGCACTTTGGGCTCTACAAGACCTAGGAGGGTGATCCTTACAATTTTTTAAATGATACTCTTAATCCAAATTACCATGAACATTGTGAATAACAAATATTTTCTTGTAAGATACTAATTATATATAATCCTTCTAGGATTTGGAATTTTCTTTAGAGAATCACTACCTAAAGCAAGGAATGGGTCGTTCTCACAAATAATTATTGAAATTAAAGGTGTGTACGTTATTTTCATTAATATTGTGTTGTTTGATAGGGAAGACTGACTCAATTACATCAAACATGAACAAATTACTAGAACAATGTTTTATCCATGGGTAACAGATTCAAATTTGCAACAAGCTGTAATACATTAGTAATTAGACCTATCATTTAAAGACTATTGTGAAACTACTTTGTAATAAGACAACTCAACATTTCTAGAACATAAACTACTTATTAATCCCTATACTTCATCACACAAATTTATGGTTTCACCAAAGAATTTAATTAGTTCTTTGAACTAAAGCAATAATAAAACCACACATTCGATCAAAATGATTGAAGATGAAGAAAATATCCTTGAAAATTTTATTCATGATTTGAGTAACAAAATACACAAAAGAGAAATTGTTCCAGAATCTACAATTCTCATTTATATGCCATTACTGTTGTAAAACTACTATGCCTGTTACAAACTAGAATGCATACCTAACACTCAATACTATTATATTCCTTTGTGCATGATTTAAAAAAATTTTATTACATTTCAAAAATTTCTCCAACCAAAGACCCGTGCAACTGGCCTTGAATTCCCATTTATAAAAACATCGAAGAAATAAGCTTTGATCCAAATTACACCTATAGTCACATTTTGAATTTGACATTCATTTTCATTTGAATTTATAAACTTCCCCAAGCAATTACATTTTATTTTTGCATGAGAGGGAAAACATATAGGACAAATACTATTTCCATTTGCTGAAAAATATTTTCCCACCTTCAAAAAGACATCTTCCATCGTTGTAACGTCACCAAATAATCTTCATCATGAGCCAAAATTGTCTTCCATGTGCATGTCCAGTCAGCAGAAAAAATTGAAAATAAGAAAGAAATTAAAAGAGAGAAAAAAACTCATCCACCTCACCACATTTGTCATCAATCTTCATCACTAGGAGGAGATAAAAAAATTCAATGCTTCAACAAAGGCTTAATCTATAAACGTTTTGATGCAGGAGCATCCTTGGTTCTTGGAAATCTTGCATCAACCAAAAATATATTTTTTCATTCAGTTTGGTTCTTGTCCTGTTCTTTTTTGGTTCAAATTGGGAGATCCGGTATTTTGTCTTATTTTCTCACCAGATCTCGCATACCTATGGTTTCATTGTGCACATGATCAATTGCCTTGTTCCAAGATTTTAGCTCGATTGTATCTTTTTTCGGAAAGTTATCACCTCCAGAGTATGTGACATTTTTTTGAACTGGCCTGAGAATAATTTTAAAACCTAACGGCTAGTTGGATTGATCAAGGATCTTTCTCGTGACTTGTGGATCCTCACGATGTGTTTATATTTTTTCTATGGAGTGTTCCTAATCTTACACTTAGGCCCACACTTCATCATGCGCATTTACTGTGGAAGAATTTTAGATCTGAGGCTGACCTATTCTTGCACAAGTTATATTTTTCTTCATCGAAGATAGTAATGATCTTTAGCCGACACAGATGATTCTAGACTCACGGATATGATATAAAACTTGTAATGAATCATTAGATTGACAATTAACAACAAGTAGAATAGAATGTATATAGAGTTCGATTTGTAGGGTTTTTTCTCACATGTATGAGCACTCTATTTTGAGCATGTTGTAATCAAGCCTATCAGTTGAATTTGTATGCCCGGATGTGGCCAACCATCTGTAATTCAAATTCATAATAATAAGATTGTCCTAATCTGTATTTATCTCCATATTTTGTGTTGGCTGGTAATATTATCTTTGAGGACCCTCCTATTGTGACTGCACCACTTTTCAAGCCATGTGTTAAACTCCTCCTCAGTCAGCCATTGCATATCCAACAATTTCTCCACTTTGGTATTATACGAGTTATATCTATTAATATTTAGGCCTCCTTGATAGATGTATCAGTTCTTAACTCTATCCCTTTCATGCCATCAATGGTTGTATTTAACAAGGTGAAATCAGTAAGGCTAATAGCATCCTTAAAATGTGGGAGAAAACCTCCCAACTCATCCTTCTAGGGAGCAAAATCTTTCAACCCTTTTTCATCCAATTTTTTTGGCATACCACTCTTCTCCATATCCATAAACATTTTTAACTTATTTTGTAGTTGCATGCCTAACTTTCCATGGAATTATTTGGTTTCACTTAACAAATCAATAGTCTTTAATAAAACAAGAATATTTATAGGAGCCTCAAGGTCTTCCTACATATGAAGCATCATATCCTTGAGTGGATCTACCCTAGTACTCCATTTTTTCCATTCATTTTGGAAGGCATATTGAACCTTCACATACTATTGGTTTGCTTCATGAATTCTCTTGTATACACCCCATATAGTATCAAACTTATTCACAATTTATATTACTCTATTTTTAACACATCATCTAAAATATTATTTTCCACCTTGGCAATCTCTTCCTTAGCTTTCTTGACATTGTCTTTTTTTGTTTGCGCCTCCTTCTTAAAGCTTTCAATCCTTAATGTCAAGGTTTCTCTATCCTATGCTGACAATTATGAAGAGGATGAGGGTGAAGGAAATGTTCTTATTGATTGGCTAGCCTGTGTTTTAGCCCTCAATTTGTTACACATCCAAAACCATATTGTAATATTTTAATAATGTATCATATTTATTTTGAGAAATCTATGTAGTTTCAACACTCAACATGATAGCATACACAATCGGTTTTGTAGCTTGAACTAGAGTAATATTCATGAACCTCTTCACCACCACTAATCCAAGAACTTCCTTAATTCATTTGACAACCTCAATTCTTCCCATGTTAGGTGTCATAGACAATATTACAAGAGCATGCAATTTTGGGCTAAAACCTGATCCAAATACTCGATTGTCAAAGTGCTCTTCTAAGATGGAGGCTTGTGGATATTTCCTTATTGCATCCAATGCAATAGCTGATGTAAGTGTGCACCCTAGAAGCAACATTATTCCAGTTTCTCCAACAATTTTCCTAACCTCATCAACTGGCTTCCTGACGTTGTTTAGTATTATTCTAATTTTCTCATATGCTTCTATGGCAGTGGCTTTGAAATAAGAAAAAGAACATTGTGGGACTACTACCAAGCCATGATTAATGTGTACTCTAAATTCAAAAACCAATCAAGCCAATTCTGATATTCTTGTGACCCTTCTACATCCTTGGGGCACATAATATCCCTGATAAATCTTGATAATTTGTAAATGGGTGCCACACCCAAACTCTCCAAAATACCATACCTTATGACATTGAAAAAAATAAAATAATTTGAATGGGGACAATTTTGGTCCCAGATGTCTATCCACATTTGGATAGGAAAATGATTTCCTTCCTCATCTATTTTCCTTAACTTCAATTTCTTCTTTCACTTTTCTTGTTGAACATAGAGAAGAATGTGCATTAATAGAGAATAATGTGGGAAAGACAGCGAAACATTTCCCTCTTTCAACCCAATCAACTCTTCTACATTTTCTCAGTGATGTAGGTAGCATAATCAAATCCCCTGTTGGAATTCCAATTTTGAATGTCAATTACCATTACTAATAGATCATTTTTTATTCTTGCATCAAAACTACGAGCCAAAACCTTATTCAATAAGTAATAGGTATTCTTGAAATAATTGAAAAATTCCTCACACTCAGTCCTTAGGACCAAATCCTCCATTTTCATCTTTTATGTTCCTAGCAAGCACATTCTTCCTATAATCATATCTATTTTTCTAATATTCATTGTACAAATTTGTATGATTGATGTTGACTATATAATTGGGGTTTATTTTGAACACCTCCACAATTTTGTCCTTGGTCACCTCAAGGATTAAAGTTCCATTCTCACTTCTAATTTTTCTATCCTTGGGATCATAATATTTTTCCAGTTCCAATATCACATCTACCTCCACAAACACATTCAACACTACAAGCCTCCCAAGGTTAAAACCCCATAAATGTATGGGTGGTCATGTGGCATATCTTCTATTGAAGGAATTTAAAAACAACTCCAACCCACTCTGTGGTTGGGAAGTTTCTCCAATTCCACCAGCAAGAGCATTCAATGCACTAGTCACAATAGCTTTCCCTATAGGTCATTTTCCAGTTTGTTATCCTCCCTTCATGATACCCTAGGTCTCACCTTCCATAAATATAGAATGAGTTCTTTTCTCACCTTTTGACTTTGTAGATGCTTCAAGTACATCTGAATTAGATTTGGGTTGTCATCTTGGGGTTTAAGATCCTTTACCCTCTTCTATTTATCTTTTCTCTCTGGTTTGGCACTAGACTCAGTGGGTTCACTCATTTTGACGATATAATAGAACTAGGATTTCAAATTTTGACTTATGGAAAGGACCTATTGGTTTATGTTCTTAAGAAACAAATTTGTAGAATAAAACCCTCCCAGACCTCACACAATTCTCATCAACCCAAATGAAACTACACACAATTCAAACCCTCATAAACCCTAATACCCTAAAACTTTCAGAACAAACCAACTTAATTCAATGTAATTGATAAAGAGAAGTGTGATTATTTTCTTACCTAGATGAATTTTTTTTGTCAATTTATCTACAACTATTTGTTAGATCTCTTCACGCCTTCTTCTCAAACTTGATCAACTTCTCTACTCTTGAACGGTTGCAATTGTGAGAAAAAATGGATCAATAACCTTATTTATGGCCAAAGAATGGAGTGTATCACCATTAATGTCTGATGGAAATATCGCGTGAGTGAACCGACACTTAGCCATTTGAGTTCAAATTTTGGTCGTTGTTCTGTTTATTTTAAAACTCTATTAATGGCTCTCCTTTCATCTCGCTCTTTTTATTTTTTCACTTAGCAATGGTCTTTAGATTCTGCCACATTACCTTTATTCACTATAGTCGCCTTTGCTTAAAATCCATTGTGTATCGCTATTTTTGATCTTCATTCCTTTGGTTGATATATTCTCTAGACTTTCACTTGTATCCACGATGGTTTGAGGTAATGCGATAGACAATAGAATTAATAGTATATTGCTCATCAAGGATGTTCTTTTTCTTTCATGTTTCCTATCAGCAATGTAAACAACATGCATGATAAGATCTTTGACATTAAATTTGGGTCCTTCTTTTACTATACTCATCACCCATCGCACATCGCTAATCCATGTTTCAACATCTCAGTCACATTAGCGATGGGAGAGAAGTGGTGATGGAACAAGATGTGGCCATGTGTACATGTTTCAAGATCAAAGGCACTTGAAGCATCACCCTTAGTTATATCTCAAACTAGCGATGATACATTGGAATGAAAGACCTCATTGCTCATCAATGATTTGAAGAGGATGAGTGAGCAACTATCCACGATTAGCAATAAAAGGAAATACAAAGAGCTTGCAAGGTCATCACACATCACTGATGTAAAACTTAGAACTATTGGTCAATTAGGGATAGAAAGGCAGTTAGTGATACAAAGGATATTACTCAAATCATGCATCACTAATGTAAAACTCAAGGCTTAAAACCTATCCGTGATGAGCAATACAAAGGAAAAGGTTTCATCGCTCATCACTAATTCAAGGAAAGCATTTATAAAACAATCCACGATGGGAAATATGCAAAGTGATGAATGAGAACTTAAGTGAAGGAACTTTGAAAGTGCTCACATGTTTTTTTAAAGTGGGGACCGACTAGGAGAAACATATGACAAGGCCTTAAAAGGACTTAGGAACATATTTTTCAAAGGATGTAAAGGACAAATATTTCAAACCTTTAACTTTATAAATATTTGGATCCCGAGACCAAAATAACATGAAAATATTTTGGTGATGGGTAAACGGGGAACCCTAATCACACAGGGCCAATCATTTCATGAACATCAAAGACTTAAGTTGTTTAAAACTAACCAAATATGGACCATAGTAGGTCAACAAAGAATTAGATAAAAAATATAAGGGCTTAGACATGGAGAAAATATGCTAAGTAAACCAACTCCTCAACATAAAACCCTAAACCCTATTCATATTAGACCAAGAATCCACTCAAGAAAAGGAATTTTAGACCAGTGGAACAAAAGATTTTTTGAAGGTTCCACCACTCTAATTGAAATTTTCATTTGTGGGGTTATTTTTAATCCACCAAATCGAATATTTTTCTAACTATGAAAGCTTTGAAAACTGAAAATCTTCAACCATTCACCTTAGCTACATTAAACATGTTAATTGTTCTTGAATACACACATTCCATATCTCTTCAAATCTTGTATAAATAAAATCAGCACCTATCAAACATTCAAATCAAGTACCCATTAGCGTTAGAAATAAAAAATTAACATTCAACTTTTGAAAAAAACTTCATAGAGAAAAAGCAAAAAAAATTAAGTAGAAGTGGCCCTACCAAAAAGTAAAAGAAAATGAAAAAGTCAAAAGCGACCTCTATTTTTAAATAGAAGCGACTTAAAAACTCAAGTGAACCTTTGTATTTTTGAAAAATCATAACAAAAATTCATAAGCAACCAAAAAATGGTCAAGTGCACAAAAATCATGAAATCAAGTGCACGAAATTCCTATAGCTTCTACATGAAAAGTTTTCGAGTGCGCTTCTGAAACCTGCATCTTCAGAATTAGCTCATAAAACAATTAGTGCTAAGGACGATGGTCCCATTGGGAATGTTAGAATGTGTAAGGGGGGAAATCAATCGTATTAAATGAGATAAATAAATTGAATTGAAACCAATCTAACTCAAAACAAAACAATTAATTAATTCAAGAATGTAATTGAAAGAAAAAATAACAATGAACTCAAAAACAAAGTAGCTTTACCATCCCATGTTCGAGTGTTTTCGCAGAGATTTTGGGTTGTTCGTATCAATGCAAAGCCTCCATTGTGTGTGTAAAATCTTGAAGAACATGTGTGTGTTGATCAAAGATATGTGTAAAGATGTTTCAGAATATCGATTAAGATTGTGGCATTAATTTGTTGTGTAAAGTATGTTGTTTATACTCCAATCATTTATGAGAAGAAAGATGGTTGTTATATAGAATTTTCATTTCAGAATGAATGCTCAAGATCATGTAGTAGAATATCTTGATTAACAATTGAAATATTTTGAGAGGATTTAAATGGGAACAATCAGTGCAAATTGATTACATAATCGATGTGATTGAAGAAATGATTTTGAGTGTTCAATGGATTGAGGAAATAGATCAAATAATCTGTGAGATTGAAGAATAGATGAATCGTTTAAGAAATAGATGGATTAGTTAGCCAATCAAAGTGAGCAATCGGGGGATCATAATTTTCTCAATCATGAAAGTGGGTGAGGGTAATTAATTTATTTATTTAATCAAACCTTTTTGAGTTGAACATGCAAATCATGTTTCACTTTTACAAACAAAGTTGTATTTGTTTGTTTTGACCTTTTTGAATGATGTTTGACTAATTTATTTAATAATTTAATTGACTTAGGGGAATAGGGTAAATTAGCAACATAATTAAATAATTAATGTTATTTAATTAGTCATGAGGAATAAAGATAGATTATGACTTTATTAAATAAATGAGATTTATTTAATTGGTCAAAAATGATGAAAAAGTGAATTAATTAAATAATGTAATATTGTTTAATTAATAGAGGAAATTGGCATTTTTAGGACTTTATTAAATAAATAAAATTTATTTAATTCATCAAAAATGGTGAAAAAGTGAATTAATTAAAAAAATGTAATATTATTGGATTAATAGAGGAAATTAGGGTTTTTGATACTTTTGATGATTGAGGATGAATTAATTAAATAATGTAATATTATTTAATTAAGAAATGAATATGAGAAATTATAATAATTAAATAAAAATGTATTATTTAATCAGAAGACTGAGAGTTAGTTAAATAGTGTTTTTTTCCAGTTAGGACAATTTTAGGTGTCTAGACCTTTAGCATGACATGATACACAATACTATTTAAGATTGCCTTTAATTGGAGAGGATCATCTAGAGGTGCCACCAGAAGATTGTTTTTATTTTTATTTTATTTGTTCTTTCGTTTAGAGGTGTCTTCCTCTCCTTGTTCTTCTTCCTCTAAAATTTCTTCTATATGAACCTCCTTCCATTTGGTAAGTTGTTTAGGACTTGCGTATTTCTTTCTTACAATTTTCACCTATGACAAGGTTTCAAATGCAAGTCTTTTTCCAATAGAAGTAGTTTGTGTAGATCTAAAGGGATATGGAGCAATTGTAGTAGTATATGTTGACCTATTGGTCCTTTTAGCACCTTAGACAACTAGTGGATTAATAGAGTTTGGTTGGGGACCCTCAATAGGGATTTCTAATGTACAATTTGGTGAAATAACCTATTTCTTATCTAATTCATATCTATTTTTGTTAATATTCTCCTCCATACTTATTTTATGCATCTTATACATTATTTCATCTTAGGTTCCAAATATTTTTGTTGTTGTGTCCTTGTGTTTGCTGAGAAGAATATTAGCATAAGTTTTTATCTCATGTGTAGAGACCTCATAAGGCACTTAGAATCCAGTTTGTCCTTGGCTCTACTACTTCCATGTAACTATAATATTTTTCTATAAAAAAATGTTATTTGTCCTATGTATCTTTGTACAATGTTGAAGGGAACTCTTTCTCTAGCTTGCATGATAGTTTGTAGGGTCTTAAAAAACCCCTAGTACATTATTAGATAGATCTTATTATCAAAAAATCCTCTCATATGGTTTTTAATTTATGCAACAACAAGAATGTAGCATTTCTAGACCTTACCTTTAAAACTAGGTAATTCATTCAAGAAGTAAAATACAAGGAAAATAATAAAGGTACCATATCTGAAGTTGTATCATGTTTGATTTGTTCTCTTCATTTTTTCCATTAGATATTATCTCATGACCTCACAGAGGTCAAAGTTTTTTCCTTCCTTTACCATTTGGTAAGTAGTGTGAATTGTGATACTAGTGGATGATCCCTCTCTATTTATGAAATAAACATTATATCCAATGCCCATTTCTGCATACCAAACCTCTGGATCAATTATTTCACTTAAACTCAGGGTCCTCTTCTCAAAATTTTCCCCTGTTAGTTTTGTAACCCTCTCATTTTTAATATATTTCATCACTAGAAGTAGTCCGGTTGAACTCAAACTAGTAATATCCCTAATTGCTTCCTTAGTGATTATATAGGGCTTATCAGTATACATAAAATCATCATAAATTCTACTCAAAACATACCTCACCCATTTATTTTCATCACAAATATCAAGGTAATCCTTCCATATATCCATCTTTTTAGCTCCCACATTTACATATTTTGGTTTGTAGCTATAATAATCTAGGAGTTTATCTCTATTCTCCTCAAGCATCACTTGATTGATATCATTTACTGTGATTAAATGTATATCCTAGCATCCTTTGTGTATACCACATATTCCAAAACAAAGGAGAACACTCCATCCTTGTCAACCTCTATAGCTTTAAAGGGATATTTCTTGTATTTCGGCCTAGGTTTCTCATTAACATCCACCAACTAAGGAGTCACCATATCAATCTTCTTTTAACCTCAAAAACTAGGGTTTTATGAAACATAAGTATTGAAAAATACCTTTATGTTCAGTCGCTAGGGTTTCAACTTCAACTCCTTTCCTCTCAAATTTGTCCAATCCTCAAAATTCCTTCTTCTCTTCTCAACTCTGAATGAGAATTATTTAATTTTGAATGAGATTAGATCGTGAAATGAAGCATAAGTAACTTAAATTTAACCTATTTTTTTCAATTAATGTACATTGTCCCTATTAGGTAGACTACTATCTGAGTACTTTGTAGCTCTACAAAGACCCAAATTCATTCTGCAATCCTCCACATATCATGTTTTTACTTCAAACATTTAGGGGATTGAAACTCTCTTTCTTGATTATCATCCTCTTTTGTCAATTTCATATGAAAAACACTTGTGTACCTAGCTTCCATTTGTAGAATCCCCAATTATTTATGTGAAACAAATATGCAATGATCAACTCCCCTAACTCTATGCCTTCTCTTAATCAACCATGAATTCTTCTATAGTAGAAAGAAGTATAAGCTATCCCTTATTCTCATTATTTTGTTCTGATTTCTTTCTCCATATCTTTACAAGTACCTTCTTTTTTTTGAATCATAGTTTTCTCTATCTTCTAGTGCCAAATAGATGGTTTCATAGAACCACTCTTGTAGAATAGTTCTTTATGCCCAATTTTATTGCACTTGGAGCAAACAACATTGTATTTTGGGGCCAAAATATTTCTCCTTACTTTAGTTCTACAATAGACAACCCTATGACTAAACTTATTGCATTCATAGAAATAACCATTAAAGGAATGAGAGATTATAACATTATTTCTTAGAGGCACAAATGAGTTCTTGCTCATATAATCATTCCTTCTTACCTTAGTTCTACAATCAATACCCTTATGACCACACTTATTGCAAGAGTAATAGTAACCATAAAAGGATTGAGAGAACCTAGGAGTAGCAACCTATCTAGGAGGAAATCTCTTCAACCCCTTCTTTAGATCACTGATCTTTATGATGTCATCATCCAAATTTGTCTTCTCATATTTAATCTTCTTAGAGCCTTCAACATAGACCTCTTCCTTTTTCATTTTAAGCAAACCTTCAGGTATAACTATTTTTGGGTTTTGATATTTTTCAAATCCAATTCCACCCGTATTCTTTATAGGTCTTTGACTATTGATTATTTCATTAAGGATGTTGGTGCTTTTGTTGAGTTTTAGACATTTTTCTATCTAGTCCTTTGATTTCTCAAATTATTTATTTAGAGGGACAATTTCTTCTTCAAGTTTGTAGAATTCAACTAATTTGTCATTGAGATTAGTATTTAGACAATCTACAACCCTCTTACATTCTTCAACTTGAATTTCCAAATTGATAATTACTTCTTTTGATTCCTTGAGTTTGATCTTAAATTCGCCATTTTCTTTCCTTGTTGCATCTAGATCTTCTAGTGTAGAAATGAGTTCTCATTCAAAATCAACTTCACAACCTTCTTCATTAAATAATGTCATCTCCTTATCATCTTTTGGAGGATTCTTATTATTAATCAATACTTCAATTCTCATGTATTCCACACCAAGATCTACCTCGACTATTAGATTGTATTGGTGAACTTAGCTTTGATAGCAATTGTTGAACACATAGAAGTACTGAGAGGGGGGCTAATTAGTACTTAATAAAATTCTTAACTTCCAACAAAATTTAATCAAATAAAAACATTTAAACCATGATAAGAAAAATAACACATAAGCACACAACCATAATACCAGATTTACATGGAAAACCCTAGAAGAGAAAAACCATAGTGAACAAGCTGCTTGGATCTATAATAATCTGACTCTAGCCTCACAAATGAAAACAAGATTTATGGGCTCAAACACAAATGAAGTTACAACTCCCTTTATTACTAGAATTCTTATAAAAATGAGGCTATAACCGCTATACAAAGATAATTATTTGATTCACAAAATAGACTACTTCAACTTTTTTGTAACCTTTCAAAACTCTATAATAGTATCTTACTTATTTACAACCACTCTACCAAGCTCTGCAACAACAAAACATCATAAAATTCCTCTTTTTCTATCACAACTAAATCCACTATTTCTGCAGCAACATCATTGCTAAGCTACCATGCCTAAACTAATCCTTTCCACACTTAATTATTAAAACAACTATTGAAGTTATTCTATTTTCACATTATCTTTTCTAACATTCATCACATCTCACAAATGTATTTCAATAATATTGATATATCATTTATATCCTCGACAACACTTCAAAAACATTCTACTTTATTGGCCAAGATGAAACGTCTAATATGAAACATGCAACAAACATGATTGTCACCTCCCAATAATTTTTCATTAGAAATTAATTTTGGTTCAAACCAAGAGATAATCAGGACATATTTGACCTTAGCACAAATATCCTACCAACACACTCTTTCAAACACTTGGCACAATCATCTTAGCATACCAAGTTGGCCCAACAAACACTTGACCTTCTTTATATTAGCTCCAGACCAAAGGTGGTACTAGAGGAACAAAAATAACATCATGTGAATTATTTCATGAACATTATATTCCTTTCCAAACATTCATATACTCTCCTTTTACTATTTCATACCATTTCATGCTTGGCACAAGTACTTGAGCACTGATGTCGGTATCCTTAATACACTCTAGTTACACAGACATTATGTAAAACATTGAAAATCATACTTACGGTATACAAAGACATTTGGAACTTGAACTGAGCATACCAACTAACCATGTGAGCTTATCTTTCAATCAATAAAGGAAAATTCCAAGATGTGGTGAAAAGAAGTGGCATCCATTATCTTCCTTTGTTTACCTTGAACTACAACAAGAATTGTCTTCATTTAGATAACTTTGAAAACTATTCTGGCACAAGTTATCACTTGAAACCTTAATCATATGTGTGTTCTACCTATTGTTCCTATTGCACACACGCCCCATTTGGAATAGGGAATCTCTCTTCCCTCTTCTGATTATCAGGCCCTTTTTTCTTCACCTCATTTTGCATGCCCAATTTTGTGCCCTAAAAGGGTCAGCACATTCCCCAAAGTCATATTTTAAGCTTGACCAAAATAGCCCCTTTAAAAAATGCTTAATTCGGGGTCAATTCGGGTTTCCTTTGTCGAAATGCCCTTTCTAATGTACGTGGCTCCTTCAGGGCCCGGACCCTCGGGTCTCCCCTTCCGAGTTCTCGTTCTGGATTTGCTGTTTCTAGCACCCAGCGTCCGACGTCTTCTCGGACCTCAAACCCCGAATGTCGGATTTTCACTGGCACTTTACCATTTCCGCGGCTGCAGCGAAGCATCTTCCTGGCCACCAGACTTCGAACCTCCCGTCGTCATCTATGAATTTAAACTTACAAACTTCCCCTGCCACTATACGAAGGAATTGAATGCTACATTAGTGGAAAATATGGCTATAAATTTGGATTTTCCGACTCTCATTGTCAACCGAACGAGTGATAGAAAATTTTTGAGAACTCTGAGCACCCAGCATTTTCAACCCCATAGTCTGAATTCCTTTCCTGGCATCCTCCACGTAGTCAACAACATTCATCTTCGGTATCTTGAGGTACGCCCACCGCCAGCGCAACTTGCCCATTTCTTTTGGGAAATTCCTAGCCTTAGGAAAATGTAGAATGCAAAACAAGGCTAAAATATGGTAGGAATATGCCCTCCCCATAAAACCCACAAGTTAAAACACGAAAAAATTATTATTTAGGACCTTGAATTTGAAACCGAAACTTTACCTCTCCATGGCTGTTCTTTGAAACAGTCGCCGACATCTCCCAAGCTCGGTCTTTACCGCGGCCGTTCGTGAACTAGAAAATGAAATTCAATCAACGGCTCAGCCCACCTCGGACCCCGGCCTTCGGATTTCTCCTCGCGGGATTTCGTTGCATCCTTGCCATTCTGAATGGCCTCACCCAAACGTCTTCCTGACCCTTGGACCCCAGACGCGCGAAGTCCATGTGAAGACTTAGAAAAATTGAAAACCAGCCAAGATAAAAGTAGCCCTAGGATTCGATCCTCAGAATTTCGTTCCTAGAATTCCGTGTTGTTTTCGCCATTTTGACGACCTTCCCCGAGCGAATTTCCGGACCTCAGGTCCCAACCTCACAAATTTCGTTCCAATTTCCAAGCGAAACCATAAAACCCAAAATCACTCTAGACCTCGACCTCCAGGATTCCATTCTTGGAATTCCGTGTCGCCTTTGCCATTTTATATGACCGTCTCGAGACGTCTTTCTGAGTCCCGGAGCCCGGTCTGCATTTCGCCCAAGCCTCATTCAGATTCTGAGCTTCGAAATTTCCCTCCTGTGATTCTGTTCCACTAGCGCCATTTTAAACGGTGAACCCAAGGCGACTCTCTAACCTCCGGATCTCGATCTGCTGGTCACTGCTGGGCTTCCCCAAACTTTTTAACTTTCTCGGGGAATGGCCCTTCGGAATTCCCCGTCCAGATTGCTGCTTCCATTTCACCGTTTCCAACGCCTGACCTAAAGCAACTTTCCATTGACGACATTCTGAGCTTCGGATTTCGGCTTCCGAAATTCCTTATCCTCTGAGTCGTTTCTAACTGTCATCCTGCAGCTAGTGCTCGAACTCCCAAATGAAGGATCAAACGACCTCCAAATCAATAATGGATCTTGACCCACTTGCTAAAATTAGGTCTTCCTTCATATCAACCTTCCATTACTCAAATCCAATACTGGGAAACTCTTTGGGGAGTTCCATGCTCAATTTTCCCTTCCAAATGACATTCTACCAAGGGATCTCTGGCCCTTGGAACCCGAATTGCTTACCTTCCCTTTTAAGGATGAAGTAACAATTGTTATGAGGCAATTGAATATGAATAATAATTGCATGGCTAATCTTGATGTGCAGAGACTTGTAATAGGCCATTTTGTCATGTTTAACATTGCTAATTCATGTCTTTTGTGCAGGATTTATGGAATCTCATGCAGAAACTTCTGGTGCCTCCAAAGAGAAAGGAAAGGGGATTTCCAAGACACCCGGGGCAAAGAAGACAGGGACCTAATGAAGTACAAGTTTCAGGGGGTGCCCCTACAATCTAGAGTCACCACTCTCTAGAGAGATGTCACACATACCAACATCAGTCAGGTCGATGTTGATGAATTTACACAGAGAGTCAGGGTCAACGCCAAGGCAAAGAATGCAAGATTGATCAGGAATAGTGGAATTGCTAGGGCTGCAGGCTTCCCGCCGGCCTTGGTTGCCCCGGAGTTGGTAATGGCTTGGGCAAAGGCATATCAATCTGAGACCTAAACCATAGTGGACCGAGATGGTAATATCCTTGCAGACATGTCCCCATCAGTCATAACAACAACTTTCCACATCCCTACATTCAAAGGAATGGAGACCCCCACTGTAGATGAATGCAAAGAACTATGGGAGCAGGATCCGTTGCAGTGTAAGAATATAATCAATCAATATTGGTTGAAGGAAAAGCGGGGCAATGCCGGTAAGCTCCCTCAGGAGCTCTTTTACAGGGACTTCTTCGAGGATTACCACGACTTCATGACCTTGCTAAGTCGGGTAATGGGCCTTCCTGTTGCAACCTTCTTCCAGGAATGGATGTTCTATTTTGTAGAGTAGATTCTTCATGGAAACACAACCTTATACTAAGGAGAGATAATTAGTGACTCCTTCCACGAGTAGTTTACAACCATGAAGAGGACCTCTGAGTTCTTCATGACATCATACTTGGTGTATTCCCTCGCTAGCCGACGACACTATATGGGATTGATTGCGGCACCCAATTGAGCATTAAGGATAGAAATCAAGTCGTATGATGAGTACCCTCAACTACAGTTCTGCAATTTCAAGAAGGATTATTGCAGGGTAAATGATGCATTCATCACCCACATCCTTCGGTGCCTAGGAGGCGACTTTCAGAGAAGAGTTTCACATAGTGCTAGAGCCCTCCTTAGGCAATATGCCTTCTTGTACATTCAATTCCCAAAATTCACATACATCCATGCCCAAGGATTCACAGAAATACTGAACAAGTTACCTCGGTACCCAAATGACCAGATCATACTACTAGAGCTGACTTGGTAGCTCCGATATATCCATAATATTTTGAGGAACAAGCATCTAGCGGGTACACCTTACCCCATTGGGCTCGGCCAAGGGATGTATAAGATCCATACCTCCCAATGTTCAACATACTTAGAAAGGGAGTTGGTGGAATACCACCTCCGACAATATATATAGTGCGGCCTCTAATGGACCCGTATGGACATATTAGGAAGGCATCAGGACATGAATATGGCCACCTCCACAACATAGAAGATTTATGCGCCAATTGTAAAGACGATCTCGAAGTGCGGGTGCGACACTACATGTGCATGACTATCGCTTATGTGTGAAGAAAACTAGGTGCCTGGTTCCTGACCAGCTTGAGGAGGATGAGGATACAGTAATTGATCCAAGATATGATGTCGTCGCCAATTTTGTGGTGCCTACAATTGACCAGAATGAAAAAGAACTTGACAACCTCGACATACTCACTAAACCCGTTGAGGTCAGAACAAGGGCATGGATCGACCAGAAGGTGGCTCGTTTGAGGTAGCAAGGAATCGCCTTAACATTTAAGGGACTGGAGAGTGAACCAAGTGGCTCTGATGGGGGGTAGCTACCGCTGAAATTGGGGAAACATCCAAAACCCCACCATCAGTTAAATCCAAGAAGAGAAAAGAAGTCAGTGGGCAGCTACCCAAACCAAAAGTTTATGTCCGCAAGGCATTGAAGGGAAGCCTTCCAGGAAGAAAAGGAAAACCATTGGGGCTACGGAGACAATTGTAATACCCAGAGGCCCACTTGAAAGAGGGGAGGGAGAAGAATCTAGCCTCCCAAGGTCTCCCTCCACTACATTTATTGCCACTACTGCTGCTGCCCCTGTATCGCATGCTTCACTTGCCATTTTCGCTTCTTCCCCGCCTGCGATGGACATCTTCGTTCATCTTGCTTCCACCTCTCCAATCATGGAAATCATTCCTGTGGATTCTTCCTCTGCCATGACCTCGCCAATCTCTTCCCTCTATTTTGGCTGCCACAATACCTACCCTCAATCTCCTAAAATATTTTGTGAAGTACATGCAGAACGTGTCATCTGAACTATCGGGGATGCTCACTAATCTTGTAGTATAGGCTACAATAGCTCAGGCTATGACCCATGCCCCAGCTCTCCCTCCACCTTCCAAACCAGTAAGAATGGAGGCAACAATGCAAATATCTGATGAACTTGAGCGACGAAAGCTAGAGGTTGCAATGAGACCAAAGGACCAAGAATTTGAGTACCATGAGCACCCACTGTTTGAACGCCTATAAATTGATGAGGTAGCCTATGAGTCCTCTAGTGAGAGCAGCGAAGAGCTAGACATTGAATTTATCAGAGAATCAAATGACCTCAAGCTTAATGTAGAGTGGAGCAAGCAACTCAAGGAAATTGAAGATAAAGAGGTTGAGGATCGGCTTACACGTGAGGAGGAAACTGCTACTCAAGAGACCGAGGCTGGAAAATCTACAACTAAGAGGTTTGACCAAACCTTGTGGCACGATGAGGAGGAATCCCTCCATGAAGAAAAACTAGAAGGGAATCCCGAGGAACACGAATAGGGCTAGGATGAAGAGGAGGGGGATATTGAATGGAAGGATCCCTCTAACGAGCAGCTACGCACCGAGTCTCCCACTAAGCATATATAACTTGAATAGGACTCCGATGAGGAGAAGGGAGATATAGAAATAGAGAAGAAGGCTCTTGTCGTCTGAGTCATTGAACCTAAGAGGGAGGACAACAGGGATTAGGGTGAACCACACAGGGAAGAACCTCAAATGCCTGAATGGCTAGAAATGAAGTTGAAATAGAAGACTCTGACCACAAAGGATCCCAAGGCAATGTTGGAAGCCATACTGGCCAAAGCCCCAATAAGCACCAGGAAAGAGAAGAAACCAAAGATCAGATCGAAGGTGACCATGGATTCCTCAGGATCGAGGGCAGTACAGATAGCAACACCGATGGTTAGAGAACAAGGTATAATTTATAACGTCTCCACCATGGACTTGGGAATAGCCACGAGGGAGAAAAAGGTTCATCACCTTTAGGAGTCAGTCGCCATGGTGGTGCACCTTATCCAGCAGGATAAGGTCTCCAAGGAAGAACTCAAGGCACATGTGGCTGATCTGAAAGCCTATATTCAGTAGTGGTCATCCCTAGATGAGCAGCCCGCGAGGTCATCAGCCCCGCCTCAACTCTTGTCCCATGAGTAGATTAGAAAATTGGAGAAGAGAAGAAACTTGGACAAGACTACGAAAAACCGGTTTCGGTAGGTCCTGTACATGGGAAATACAGGTATCAACTTGGTTGTTTGAACAACAAATAAGTTCTTGGAAGTTCAGAAAATTCTTGAGGGCACAAGGTGGATCTATGATGAGTTCCTAAGGAAATACGAGATGTCCTACCCAAAGATTGAGGCCATACTTGCTTTGTCAAGTGAGGTCTAGGAAAAGGACCTTTCCTTCAAGGATGATGATCACTGGCTAGTGGATACATGGAGGCGAGATTTCGATCACAGGAAGAGGAAGCTAGAGCAGATCCTGGAACGTATAGTTCTAGACATTGAATGGGCCAGGGAGACAAGAGACAAGTGCTTTCATACCTCAAGCTGATGACGGGGTATGAGATGCCTGCGGTCGAGATCAATCCTGAGAACATAAAGCCCCACTTCCTAAATATCCCGGGAGATGGGATGTCAGCTGAGGTCACCACTGACTTCATGGGCTTCGCTGCCCCAGCCTTTGCACAGTCAGAACTTCTCAGGGACAATGCAGCCAAATATGAAGATGACTGGAAGAAACTTGTCACAACTCCTAGGAGTGAAGCTTTCAAATTTTGCGGTCCAACATCATGGAGTTGGACAAGTTTGAACCCTTTATTTTCAGCTTTATAGAGTATGCAGCATCAAAGAAGCTCAAGGGAAATCCAATCATTGACGAAGAGTTCCTCAAAGAATATCTATAGCAAAGAGCAAATAGCTACAAGATGAAATTTCTACAGTGTTGTCACTAGATAACAAAATAGGGAAAAGGACAAAAAGGTCTTATAAATGAAATGTATTTGGGGGTAGGTGAAACCTTAATGTAAAGTGAATGTGGGCCACACAATGGAATTTAGTATTGGCCACCCATTTTACTTTGTGAAAACTATAAATAGGGCTCTCCTCCTCTCATTTTAAAAGACTTGAGTTGTTGTAAAGACATTGTACAGAAATTATAATAAAAAATATAGTCATTTCCTAGTGTATTTTTGGGTTTTTCTACATGTTTCATGATTCTTCTCCCTTTAGTTAAAGCTTTGCTTCAAGTTATTTTGCTACTTTAGTTTCCTTAGATTAGTTGTGGCATATTTAGTATGATATTTGGTTGTGAAGATTACTATTGTGTGTATGATTTCATTGTCCATACTTTTGCTCATTTGCTACTAGTGGATGACTGTGTAAAGTTAGCCTGGACTTTAATTTCATTGTTGCTCATTAAACTTTATCTTTATTCACATTTCCATGGTGAATGAATGATGAATATCTAGAGTCCCTAGAAGATAGCACAAATTTCATGATATTGTGAGAATTCAGATTTAGTGAAATTCTATTTAAGGAAACTATCCACAGCAGAAACCTCCATGATCACTATTCATCTGTAGTTGTAGATCCAGGAACCATCCTTCTTTCTCACCCTTTTTTTACCTTTCTTTCATAAAAAACTTGTGCTAAGGTTCATTGCACATTGTAGAGCCAAATTCGATGAAACAATGGATTCCAGGACTTGTCTGAACCTGCAGCAAAGTATTGTAATTCCATATCCACAAAACTCCATTTATCGACCCAATTCTCCTACAAATTTGACCACGTAAGACCACCTTGTGATTCCAACAAAATCACATCAAACAACTGATTTATTCCAAGCATCGTCATAACCTGACATCCGAGAGACCTTGGGATAGTGTTCTGCAATTTGATTACGGAAGATTATCTTTCAAGAGAGGTAATGCACCTACACATTACCAGTGTTACTAGAAGGAGGGCCATAGGGTAAAGCTGGATCGAATTGGGTCATTCTCCCCTGAGAGATTCCACCGAGTCTTAAGGTCTACACCAAACAAGGGAGAGTTTCAGGAATTATAGCCCCCTATCCAAGCTAAGAGAGCTAAAAGTTGTGGACCATCCATCACCAATTCACTGGAGCAGTTCACTACCCTTTCACCTTTGTTTCCTTCATTTTCACTGGCAGCACCATCTTTCGCTCATCTAATCCATACAGCCTTCCAGGTCACCAGCCTTGCTGCTGCCCTACCAGTTGTTGCTGTCGCATCACAGTTACAAACCAATCTGGCGCAACCGCCTCGACCACCTTTCCCAATGGCGTGGGTGGGTAATAACCCATCTCCTCTTGCCTTTAACCTTTACCATGATATGCTGAAGAATTGAGAGAATTTTTGCACGAATTTCAGCTCCTGGGACCCGCAAAGAACAACAAAAGAACATGTCAAGATTTTTGAGATTGCCTTGAAGACTATGCAAATCATATATGAAGATGTGGCTTGCAAGATCTTTTCCTACTCCTTAGGGGAGGAGGCCTTCTACTGGTACGTCAATTTTTCAGCCGGAACCATCAACTCCTGGGATCTTCTAAAGGGTGCATTTCTGCAGAAGTTCAAGACCTTGGTCAGTCCCGCAAATTCATATCGAAACTTCATGTTGGTGCAAAGGGAAATCAATGAACCAATCAGTTCCTTCAATGATCACTTCCATAGAGTGTACCCTCGGTTGCAAGCCCTGTACGTCTTCAATGATGTTGTTGTCATGTCCATGTACTATGCAACTTTGGACAATCTCACTTCAGCCCTGGTGAAAAGGATGAGACCACCACCTGATAGCTTGGTTGATGCATATGTTGAAGCCATCATCGCCAACACATATTTGGGGAAGAACATATCCGGTCCACTACCTTCTTTGGGACAAACCGCACATCCGGTGTAGATTCAGGGACTCACATAGGCATTGCAGCATCAGACACCCTTGTTGAATCCAGTGCCACAGTTACCTTTGGTTCTGCATCCTGGGCAGCCGATGAATCAAGCATATCCACTGTCTCCCTACATGCTGCCCCAGCAATAATAGTCATATCCTCAACAATCTCAGGTGCCCATGTACCTTTAGGTAGCGAAATTTCCTCCCGCTCATCAAAACCAACTAGCTACATAGCCTATGTTCCTTCAAAATGTCGCACCGTAACCAAACAATGCCAAAAAGGATAGGATCGACGAGCTTACAAAAATTATCAAGAAAATGTCAACTGAAATGACGTAGTTATGGAATCAAAACAACAAGCTGCAAGCATCACAAAAGAACATCAAGGCTAACCTCAATAGGGAAAGTTGAGATCAACTAGAAATTTGAGACAATCGCGATGGCAACATGTCATCAGGATAGAATTATGACAGGAATCAGAATTCAAGCTAGCACTTCAAAAGTAGGCCCTTCTAAAGGCAAAATAGGACTTGGAATACATGCCCTAACAACAGTGGCATTCCTACGCCCCTTGGTCAGCCTAACACCAACAAGAACCCCACGAACAGAGTTTACTTGGCAGAAACTGCTCTATCCGGTTGGTGTTGCATACACAAGACGACTCACCATTCCGAACTGGACTATCCCGAATTCCAAACCACCGCTGAGAATTTTCAGGTTGAAGTTCAGAATGCAGTAGACAAATCGGGCTGCAGAGACATTGTCTTGGTTGACCCGTACAACACCTCGGTATTGGTGTTGAACCAAGCTCCTTTCCCTAGGGCATAATGCAACACGCTTGAACTAGAGGATGTTGACTCAAATGATAATAATATGGCGAAAGAGGTAAGTTCTGAAAGTCCTCTAGCTCAGCTTTTCGATTTAGTAGATAATGGTCCCAAGGATGACGAAGAAGAGCTTAGGGAGGATGAAGTCCAAATATTTCACCAACGGACCACCCCTTACAACTTGAGAAATAGACAAGTTGGTGGCCATGTTGGAGGTCCTTTTACGACCTCCACTCCGCCGAACAATTTCAGCACCCCTAGTTTTCCCCATACACCCACGTGATACCTCAACCGAAATAAACAAAAAAACAACAGTCAAAGCCAAGCTGCCACTTCCTCCCAAAATGTACCCTACAGTCAATAAATTGAGCAGATGGGGGAGTATATTGCTGAAGAGTTTAAAAAGGTAAAGCTAAACGTGTCGACGTTCAAACTTTTGAAGGTGCCTACTGCTAGGAACACCTTTTTCAGAATGATAAATGGGACTCCACCACAAGGGTCAGCTCACAAGGCACCGATAAAGAAGGTTTTGTTTAGCGATCAACCAAATGAATTAGTTATCAGGTCGATTTTCAGCAATAAGGTTGACCCACCAGCAGGTCAGTAGATAAACAAACAACCCGATAGGGCCACTAGTCAACCACCAACCCTAAGAAAGGGTAATGAGAAAGATAAAGGCCAGGTCGCTCAGGTGGACGTTTTTGGAGGATTGTTCCAAGGGAGATTCGAAACTCCTCCCTTTCTAACCACCACCCGCGTGTTCGGGATGAACCTCCACAACTGCTTGCTTGATTTGGGCACATCGGCCAATGTTATGCCCTTGAGCATATGTAAAGCACTTGGAATAACTCCAACTCCCTCTCGGTGAAAGGTGACACAACTTGACAAAACCGAAATTAGCATAGTGGGGGAAATCAATAGAATACCCATGCAGGTTACTGCCGACCCCCGGATCCAACAAACTATTGACATACAGGTGGTCGATATCCTGGATACCTATGGTATAATCCTAGGTAGAGATTTTATGAGGGCATTGAATGGATACATCACCACAGACTACTTGCACTTGTGGGTACTATGGAAGGGAATGCCCAATTAGATCAGGATTGATTGAGAGCCACGAATGAGGTTTATGATCATAGAGTATAACAACATGAATGAAGTGTTATATGTTGAAACAGGTCTGGGGAATTATTCCCTAGTCTCATATCAAAATGAAAAGGAATACCCTGAAGACCAGGGAATGAGTGAGGTCTTCCTTTATTATCCGGCCCGCCTGCTAATTTCACCAACTTTTCTTAGAGCATTGAAGTGCTCATCGAGTCTAATGATGGGGAATTAGGGGAGAATGACACTTGGGGACTGCTCGATGATTTCCAAGACTTCATGGAAAAATGTGTTTAGGACTAGCTTAGCCTGGGAACTCAAATGAATTTCTGGGAGCTCTTACTCCCTAACTGGTGTAGGGTACACAATGCTACTCACTCAAAATTTGAATGTTGCCTATGTTAAGAAGCAATTGAACATGTTAAAAGGTGGGCTACTCCAATGGAGAAAACTTGATCAGCCTTGCATGAACAAACATGTCCCGTCCCTACACCCCCCAAAACAGTCACTGAAATGAAAGTTCCATCGGAGGGAGAAGTCAAAGACATCGGTGCTACGTCCAAGGATTCTCCTGACTTCTAGACATTACGCTTTGACGGATCTAAATCCAAGCACAGAGCTGGGGTAGGTTTTGAGTTGATCAGTCTTAAAGGTAAGTCATACTTTGCCGCCCATAGGCTTCAGTTTTATTGTACTAACAACGTAGTAGAGTACGAAGCCTTCGTCTTGGGCCTCTTAATGGTGTTGAGGAAAGGTGCCAAAATGCTCCAAGTGTTTGGAGATTCGAAGTTAGTTGTAAAACAGGTTAGGAAACAGTATTCCTACAATGATTGAAGACTCACTAATTACCGACACTGCAGATGGGATTACTTGAAGGCCTGGATGCATTCAACCTTCAATTGATTCTATGCACTTGGAATCATATTGCAAATGCCTTGGCACAAGCAGCAAGCACGTTACAGCCATTGTCCTTGTTAGGCCTCAGAAGATTCATGGTGGAGTTCACCTCCATTCTGTTAGTACCAGACAATGTAGCTAATTTTGAGGTATTCAATGATGAAAAGCATATTCTGGATTTCATCACCAGTTCAGATGTGTTTGCTATGTTTATAATCGATGAGGTCGAGCCCCAAGTGGCAGACCTAGATATAGAAAGGATCATCAACTTGAAAACCAACACCATCCTCAGGGGAATGGTTCAATTAGCGTGAATCTTTGACCTTGATCAAATCAGAGATCAAGATCAACAAGCTAAAAAAGATACCATCAGCAACCAATGTGACACTTACAATCTAGGGACAGTTGGAAACGCCAAGAACATGTTCATAGGTAAAGTGTGTGCCTATGAAGAAAGAAAAGGGATTATCGAAGCTTTGCAAAAATATCATGACATCATCACTTGGAGCTATGACAATCTCAAGACATAACACATCGATCATCACGCACACCATCCTTCTCAGACCAAATGTGAAGCCATTCTGGCAACGTTAGCACCCTGTCAATGCTTTACTGGAACCAGTCATATACAAGGAAGTACAAAAGTTGTTGTCAGCCAGGATCATCTTTCCCGTTAGACACTCCACATGGGTAGTGAATTTGGTTCCTGTTAGGAAGAAAAATAGAGAAATTAGATTGTGCGTGGACTTCCATAATCTGAATTGGGCCTCAGAGAAGGACAACTATCATGTATCCTCACTGGATGAGTTGTTGCAAATAGTAAATGGCTCCCAGATGATTTCCTTTCTAGACGGATATTTGGGGTATAACCAGGTTATGGTGCAATATGAAGATCGACACAAGACGACATTCACCACCAAGTGGGGAACTTTCGCATATAGAAGAATGCCCTTCGGGCTAATCAATGATGGCACTACCTTCCAGTGCACCATGGATATTGTGTTCAAAGACCTGATAGGCAAGTACATCATCATTTACATGGATGATTTAATAGTATTCTCAAAACAATGGGGTAATCACGTCACTGACTTATGCAAGGTCTTTGAAAAATGCCATGCATTTGGAGTTTCCCTCAACCCAAGGAAGTGCATCTTTGGGGTCACTGAGGGGAAGCTCCTTGGACATGTCTTGTCAAAGTGGGGAATATCTATTGACCCCTAATGTATCCAATCCATCATGAATATCTAGTTGTCAGGCAACAAGAAGGAATTAAAGTCTTTTTTCAGAAAGATCAACTTTGTCCGCAAGTTCATTATAGGCTTCGCGGAGATAGTCAAACAGCTCAATGCCATGCTAAAACAAGACACTAAGGTTGAGTGAACACCCAAAGAAAAACAGACTTTTAAAGAGATCAAGAACACAATTGCTGACACCCCTATGCTGGTTAGCCCCAATTGCCTAAAGCCTTTCTACATATACTCCTTTGCTTCAGATCATTCCTGCGCCAGTATTTTGACACAAAAGGATGATGAGGAAAGCGAGCATTCGATCACCTTCATGAGCGCCCCCCTGAAGGATGTTGAATTGCACTATTATAACATTGAAAAACAGGCTTATGCCCTTGTTAAGGGAGTCTAGAAGTTCTGGAACTATATCCTGCGCAACAAAGTGTTTGCTATAGTTCTCGACTCCGTAGTAAAGATGTTACTCATGTAGAACTAGTTAGGGGAGCGAAAGGAAAAATGGATTGTGGTGCTACATGAGTATGACATGGAAATCTAGTTGATGAAGTTGGTAAGTGGATACGCACTCACCTGAACAATGGTGGAGGTAGTTATTGATGTTGGACCTAAACTCACGGTGAAATAGTACCAGCTAGAGGATGTATCACCAGGGGAGTGGTATGACAATATAGTGTACTACCTGTTGAATCATAGATGTCCGCCTCATCTACAGGGAATCCAAAGGTGAGCCCTTAGACTGAAAAGCAATAGCTATATGTTACAAAGCTCCATATTGTACAAGAAAAATCATGAAGGTATCTATTTGAGATGCTTGGAAAAAGAGGAAGTCGATCGCATTCTTAAGGAATTCCATGATAAGTTCAGGACTGGCCATGGTTCAGGTCTATCCACTACACACCAGATATTGAGAGTTAGATACTATTGGCCCACCATTTTCAAGGATGCTCATGGTCACGTTTGTACCTCCCACGTGTGCCAAAATGTTGCCACCAGGGAAAGGAATGATGATGTCCCATTGCAACCTATTCTGGAGGTAAAACCTTTCGTGTAGTGGGGTCTCAACTTCATTGGTCTGGTAAGCCCTCCATCATCTGTGGGACATAGGTACATTCTAACCGCTTCTGATTATTGCACTAGATGGATAGAAGCAATAACTTGTAGGTAATGTACAACTGAAGTCATAACCAATTTCTTAGAAAGTTTCATCTTAAATCATTTTGGTTTCTCATATGCTCCAGTATGTGATAGTGGCCCTGCATTTGCTTCATTAAAATTTACAAGTTGGGCCTTTGACTATGACATCGCCCTCAGATTCTCATCTAATTATTACCCTCAAGGCAATGGCCTTGTTGAGTCTACCAACAAGAACTTGATCATAGTGATCAAGAAACTGCTAGATAGAAATCCCAAGGATTGGTACACCCAAATTCATTTCGCCTTGTGGGTGGATCGCACCCATCACAAGGCTGCCCTGGGGGATTCCCCATACCATCTAGTCTATGGCTTAGAGCCCATCTTTCCCATACATTTGAAAATCCTAACCCTCCAGTTTATCAATGACTTTTATGAAGGAGGAGATCACAGAGAAGCCCACCTCGCCGAGCTGCTACAACTTGAAGAAGTATGAGACCGCGCAATCAAAAATTTTGCCAGACATCAGGGCATAGTCAAGAGATGGTTCGACCACTGAGCCAAAGTGAAGGCCTTCTACATTTTTGATCGAGTCCTTTACTGGGACAAGGCCCACAAAAAGAAAGGGGGACACAACAAATTCGACAAGCTCTGCCTTGGCCCCTTTCAAATTGTTGAGATCCTTGGAGATAATGCCTTCCGCCTAAAAAATCTCACTGGTGAAGACATCATGTTACCTATCAATGGGCAGCACTTGAAGCATTACTTCTAGGCTTGAGCTCTTTAGAGTTGTCTGTGTAATTTCTTGTATATAGGTTAGGATAGATTTCCTGTTTTGTCCTTCATTTTTGCTCGCTGCCTCGACTATTTTGTCTTGATTTTGGGAAGGTCCTCTTTACTCTACTGTGGTGGCCATGCTTGGCGCGACATACAGTTGCCCTACTACCCATTTCCTACCCCATTCTTCAATAAGCCTTCATTCCCTATTGCTAACCTCTGAAAGCTCCTAAGCGTCGGTTTTCAACTTTCGAACTTAGAACTAACCTAGGATGGTTGTCCGCTTGAATCCCCTACATTTGTCATGGAACACACAAAACACATTTTAAATATTTCTAGAGAATGGTATGGTGGCTACTGGGAAGTGGGGATAAGTTAAAAATCTAAAGTCTGTTCCAGTGACCACTGCGTTTCTCAAGCCCATGGTGAGCTTCATTGCTTATGCGGTTGAATGAAAGAAAAGAGAAAGTACTAAAAGGAAATATCAAGCACAAGCAATAAATAGATTGAAAATAGCAACCGTTTGGGTGTGTGAATATATCTATTGGGGCTATAGACGCCTAGCTGGCAATAGAGCTATGCTCGTGAGGACACAGCGACAACTCCATCAGGGCTATGGATGCCTGATTGGCAGTGGAGCAATGTCCATGTTACTTTTGGGGTTAGACGAACTATGTAGCTTATCTTCCCCAACTAGTGGTTACTCATGCTCTCTCTGAGGAAAGGAAATGAACTCACCATGCACACACCTCCATGATGATATTACAGTTTGATAATCCCGCCTTCCTCAAAATGTTCTTAATTCAGTTTTGAAAGTCAGCTTTGGTTTGTGAAACCAAAGATAATGGGTTCAGAATGAATATTTATCTCTAGAAGGCATTCTCCCAATGGAGTCGACATTTGTTGTGCCTGTTGCACACACACCCCATTCAAAACGGGGACCCTCTCTTACCTCTTCTGATTATCGGGGCCTTTTTGCTTTGCCTCATTTTATGTGCCCAATTTTGTGCCCTAAAAGGGTCAGCACATTCCCCAAAGTTATATTTTAAGCTTGACCAAAATCGCCCCTTTAAAAAATGCTTAATCCGAGGTCAATTCGGCTTTCCTTTGCCGAAATGCCCTCTCTGACGTCCGTGGCTCCTTCCTGGTCTAGACCCCTGGGTCTCCCCTTCTAATTTCCCGTTTTGGGTTTATTGTTTCCAACGCCCGGCATCTGACGTCTTCCCGGACCTCGGACCCTAGATGCTGGGTTTCCCCTTCTGGTTTTCCGCTAGCACTTTGTCATTTCTGCGGCCGTGGTGAAGCATCTTCCTAGCCACTAGAATTCGGACCTCCCACCGTCGTCTGCGAAATTAAACTTACCAACTTCCCCTGCCGCCGTACGAAGCAATTGAATGCTACATTAGTGGAAAATATGGCTATAAATTTGGATATTCTGACTATCATTGTCAACTGAATGAGTGATAACAAATTTTGGAGAACTCTGAGCGCCCAGCATTTTTAACACCACAGTCTGAATTCCTTTCCCAATGTCCTCCATGCGATCAACATCAATCATCTTCGGGATCTTGAGGTATGCCCGCTGGCCGCACAACTTGCCCATTTCTTTTGTGAAATTTCTAGCCTTAGGAAAATGTAAAATGAAAAACAAGGCTAAAATATGGTAGGAATATGCCCTCCCCCTAGAAACCCACAAGTTAAAACATGAAAAAACAATTATTTAGGGCCTTGAATTTGAAACTGAAACTTTACCTCTCCACGGCCATTCTTCGGAACAGTTGCTGACATCTCCTAGGTCTGGTCTTTTCTGCGGCCATTCATGAACTGGAAAACGAAATTCAAATAACGGTTGAGCCCACCTCGAACCCCAGGTTCAGGATTTCTCCTCACGAGATTCCATTGCATCCTAGACATTCTGAATGGCCTCACCCGAACGTCTTCCTAGCCCCCAGACCCTGGATGCATGAAGTCCGTGTGAAGACTTAGGAAAATCGAAAACCAGCCAAGATCAAAGCAGCCTCGGGATTCAATCCTCAGAATTCCGTTCCCAGAATTCCATGTTGTTTTCGTCGTTTTAACGGCCTTCCTCTAGCGACTTTCTAGACCTCTGGTCCCGACCTCGCAAAGTCCGTTCCAGTTTCCAAGGGAAACCATAAAACCCAAAATCACTCTGGACCTTGACCTCTAGGATTTTGTTCCCAGAATTCTGCATCGCCTTTGCCGTTTTATATGGCCATCCTGGGATGTCTTTCCGAGTCCCTGACCCCGGTCCACGTTTTGCCAAAGCCAAAATACAAGCAAACATTTTAGGTCCAAGCCTCATTCGGATTTCGAGCTCTCGAATTCCCCTCCCGATATTTCATTCCACTAGCACCGTTTTAAATGGCAAACCCAGGGCGACTCTCCGACCTCCAGATCCCGATCCGCAGGTTGTCATCGAGCTTCCCCAAATTTTTAAACTGTCTCCGAGAATGGTCCTCCAGAATTCCCCATCTGAATTGTCGCTTCCATTTCGTCATTTCCAACACCTGACCTAAAGTGACTTCTCGTTGACAACATTCTTAGCTCTGGATTCCAACGCCCGGAATTCCTTGTCCTCTGCGCTATTTCCAACGATCATCTTGCAGCTAATGCCTGAACTCCCAAATGAAGGATCAAATGACCTCCAAATCAACAATGGATCTCGACCCACTTGCTAAAATTAGGTTTTCCTTCATATCAAAATTCCATTACTCAAATCCAATACCGGTAAAACACTTTGGGGAGTTCTATGCTCAATTTTCCCTTCCAAATGACATTCTGCCAAGGGAACTCCGGCCCTAGGAACCCGAATTGCCTACCTTCCCTTTTAAGGATGAAGTAACAATTGTTATGAGGCTATTGAATATGAATAATGATTGCATGGCTAATCTTGATGTGGAGGGACTTGTAACGGGTCATTTTGTCATGTTTAACATTGCTAATTCACATCTTTTGTGCAAGATTTATGGAATCCCATGCATAAACTTTTGGTGCCTCCAAAGAGAAAGGAAAGGGGATTTCCAAGACACCCTAGGGCAAAGAGGATAGGGATCTAATGAAGTATAAGTTTTAGGGGGTGTCCCTACAATCCAGAGTCACAACTCTCTAGAGAGATGTCACAAATACCAACATTGATCAAGCCGATGTTGATGAATTAACATAGAGATTCGAGGTCAACCCCAAGGCAAATAATGCAAGATTGATTAGGAGCAGCGGAATTGCTAGGGTTGCAGGCTTCCCGTCGACCTTGGTGGCCCCGGAGTTGGTAATGACTTGCGCAGAGGCATATCAATCTAAGACCCGAATCATAATGGACCGGGATGGGAATATCCTTGCGGACATGTCCCCATCGGGCATAATAGCAACTTTCCACATCCCTACCTTCAAAGGAATGGAGACCCCCACCGTAGACGAATGCAAAGAACTATGGGAGCAAGATCCGTTGTGGTGTAAGAAGCTAATCAATCAATATTGGTTGAAGGACAAGCGGGGCAATGTCGGTAAGCTCCCTTAGGATCTCTTTCACAGTGACTTCTTTGAGGATTACCATGACCTCGTGACCTTGCTGAGTTGGGTAATGGGCCTTCCTACTGTGGCCTTCTTCCAGGAATGGATGTTCTATTTTGTAGAGCAGATTCTCCGTGGAAATGCAACCTTCTACTGGGGAGAGATAATTAGTGACTCCTTCCATGAGCAGTTTACAACCATGAAGAGGACCTCCAAGTTCTTCATGACATCATACTTGGTGTATTCCCTCGTTGGCCAATGACACTATATGGGATTGACAGTGGCACCCAGTCGAGCATCAAGGATAGAACTCAAGCCGTACGATAAGTACCCTCAACTATAGTTCCATAACTTCAAGAAGGATTATTGTAGGGTAAATGATGCATTCATTGCCCACATCATTCAGTCCCTAGGAGGTGACTTTCAGAGAAGAGTTTCACATAGCGCCAAATCCCTCCTTAGGCAATATGCCTTCTTGTACATTCAATTCCCAAAATTCACATACATCCATGCCCAAGGATTCATAGAAAGACCGAACAAGCTGCCCCAATACCCCAACGACCAAATCATACTACTAGAGCTGACTTGGTAGCTTCGGCATATCAATAATATTTTGGGAAACAAGCATCTAGCAAGTACACCTTACTCCATTCAGCTCGGCCAAGGGATGTATTAGATCCATACCTCCCAATGTTCAACATACTCAAAAAGGGAGTTGGCGGAATACCACCTTTGGAAATATACAGCGCGGCCTTGGATGGACCTGTATGGACATATTAGGAAGGCACTAGGACGTGAATATGCCCACCTCCACAACATAGAATATTTTTGGGCTAATTGTAAAGATGATCTCGAAGTGCGGGTGCGTCACTACATGTGCATGACTGTTGCTTATGTGCGAAGAATAAATCTGTGCCCGATTCCTGACTAGCTTGAGGAGGATGAGGATATAGTGGTTGATCTAAGACATGATGTCATTGCCAATTTTACGATGCCTGCAATTGACCGGAATGAACAAGAACTTGACAACCTCGACATACTCACTAAACCCATCGAGGTCAAAACAAGGGCATGGATCAACCAACAGGTGGCTCGTTTGAGGCAGAAGGGAGTTGCCTTAACATTTAAGGGACTGGAGAGTGAACCAAGTGGCTTTGATGGGGGGTAGCTATCATTAAAATTGGGGAAACATCCAAAACCCCACCATTAGTTAAAACCAAGAAGAGAAAAGAAGCCAGTGGGCAACAGCCCAAACCAAAAGTTTATGCCTGCAAGGCATCGGAGGGTGAGCCTTCCAAGAAGAAAAGGAAAACCACTAGGGCTACGGAGACAATTGTAATACCCAAAGGCCTACTCCAAAGAGGGGAGGGAGAAGAATCTAGCCTCCCAAGGTCTCCCTCCACTACAATTACTGCTGCTACTGCTGTTGCCCCCATCTCGCATGCTTCACTTGCCATTCCCGCTTCTTCCCCGCCTGCGGTGGACATCTCCGTTCATCTTGCTTCTACCTCTCCAATCATGCAAATCATTCCCATGGATTCTTCCTTTGCCATGACCTCACCAATCTCCTCTTCCTCCATGTCTCCTTCCCGTCCCTCTATTTCGGCTACCACAATGCCTACCCTCAGTCTCCTAGAATATTTTCTGAAGTACATGGAGAACATATCATCCGAACTATCAGGGATGCTCACTAATCTCGTAGTATAGGTCGCAATAGCTTAGGCTACGGCCCATGCCCCAGCTCTCCCTCCACCTTTCGAACCACCAAGAATGGAGGTAACAATGCAAATGTCTGATGAACTTGAGCGACGACAGCTAGAGGCTGCAACGAGGCTAGAGGACCAAAAATTTGAGTACCATGAGCTCCCATTGTTTGAACGCCTGGAAATTGATGAGGTAGCCTATGAGTCCTCTAGTGAGAGCAACAAAGAGCTAGACGCTGAATTTATCAACGAATCAAATGACCCCGAGCTTAATGCAATGTGGAGCATGCAGCTCAAGGAAATTGAAGATAAAGAGGTCGAGGATCGGCTTACACGTGAGGAGGAAACTGCTACTCTAGAGACCGAGGGTAGCAAATCTCCAACTGAGAAGTTTGACCAAACCTTGGGGCACGATGAGGAGGAATCCCTCCATGAATAAAAACCAAAAGGGAATCCCGAGGAACACGAATAGGGCCAGGATGAAGAGGAAGGGGATACTGAAAGGAAGGATCCCTCTAACAAGAAGCTATGCACTTAGTCTCCCCCTAAGCATATATCACTTGAATAGGACTCTGATGAGGAGAAGGGAGATATAGAAAATGAGAAGAAGGCTCTTTTCATTTGAGCCATTGAACCTGAGAGGGAGGACAACAGGGATTAGGGTGAACCACCCAGGGAAGAACCTCAAATGCCCGACTGGCTAGAAAAGAATTTGAAACAGAAGACTCCCACCTCAAAGGATCCCAAGGAAAGGGTGGAAGCCATACTGGCTAGAGCCCAAATAAGCATCAGGAAAGAGAAGAAACCAAAGATGAAATAGAAGGTGACCATGGATACCTCAGGATCGAGGGCAGTATAGATAGCAACACCGGTGGTTGGAGAACAAGGTATAATTTATAACGTCTCCACCATCGACTTGGGAATAGCCACGAGGGAGCAAAAGGTTGATCACCTTCAGGAGTCGGTCGCCATGATGGTGCACCTTATCCAGTAGGATAAGGTCTCCAAGGAAGAACTCAAGGCACATGTGGCTGATCTGATAGCCTACATTTAGTAATTGTCATCCCTGGATGAGCAGCCCACGACATCATCGGCCTCGCCTCAACTCTTGTCCCATGAGCAAATCAAAAAATTGGAGAAGAGAAGGAACTTGCACAAGACTACGGAAAACTGGTTCTGACAGGTCATGGACATGGGAAATAAAGGTATCAACTTGGCTGTCTGAACAACAAATAAGTTCTTGGAAGTTCAAAAAACTCTTGAGGGCACAAGGCGGATATGTGAGGAGTTCCCAAGGAAATATGAGATCTCCTACCCAAAGATTTAGGCCATACTTGCTTTGTCGAGCGAGGTCTGGGAAAAGGACCTTGTCTTCAAGGATGATGATCACTGGCTAGTGTATACATGGAGGCGAGATTTCGATCATAGGAAGAGGAAGCTAGAGCAGATCCTGGAACGTATAATTCCAGACATTGAATGGGCTAGGGAGACAACATATGAGTGCTTCTGGTACCTCAAGCTGATGATGGGCTATGAGATGCCTGCAGTCGAGATCAATCCTGTGAACATAAAGCCCCACTTCCTAAAGATCATGGAAGATGGGATGTCAACTAAGGTCACCATTGACTTCATAGGCTTCACTGCCTGAGCCTTCGCATAGTCAGAACTTCTCAGGGACAATGCAGCCAAATATGAAGACGATCGGAAGAAACTTGTCAACAACTCCTAGGAGTGGAGCTTTCAAATTTTGTGGTCCGACATCATGGAATTGGACAAGTTTGAACCCTTGATTTTGAGCTTTATAGAGCATGCAGCATCAAAGAAGCTCAAGGGAAATCCAGTCATCGACGAAGAGTTCATCAAAGAATAGCTACAACAAAGAGCAAACAACTACAGGATGAAATTGCTACAGTGTTGTCACTAGATGACAAAATAGGGAAAATGACAAAAAGGTCTTATAAATGAAATGTATTTGTGGGTAGGTGAAACCCTAATGTAAAGTGAATCTAGGCCAAATAATGGAATTTAATCTTAGCCACTCATTTTGCTTTTTGAATACTATAAATAGGGCTCTCCTCCTCTCATTTTAAAAAAGTTGAGTTGTTGTAAAGACATGCTGCAAAAATTATAATAGAAAATACAGTCATTTCCTAGTGTATTTTTGGGTTTCTCTACATGTTTCATGATTCTTCTCCCTTTAGTTAAAGCTTTGCTTCAAGTTATTTTGCTGCTTTAGTTTCCTTAGATTAGTTGTGGCAGATTTAGTATGATGTATTTCGTTGTGAAGATTACTACAGTGTGTATGCTTTCATTGTCCATACTTTTGGTCATTTGCTGCTAGTAGATGACTGTGTAAAGTTAGCCTGGACTTTAATTTCATTGTTGCTCATTAAACTTTATCTTTATTCACATTTCCATGGTGAATGAATGATGAATATCTACAGTCCCTAGAAGATAGCATAGATTTCATGATATTGTGAGAATTCAGATTTAATGAAATTCTATTTAAGGAAACTGTCCACAATAGAAACCTCCATGATCCATATTCATCAATAGTTGTAGGTCCAGGAACCATCCTTCTTCCTCGCCCTTTTTTTTTTCTTTCTTTCAGAAACAACTTGTGCTAAGATTCATTGTACATTGTAAAGCCTAATCTGATGAAACAATGGAGTCTAGGGCTATTGTCTGAACCTGCAACAAATTATTGTAATTCCATATCCACAAAACTCCATTTACCAACCCAATTCTCCTACAGCTTTGACCACATAAGACCGCCTTGTGATTCCAACAAAATCACATCAAACAACTGATTTATCCCAAGCATCGTCATGACCTGATATTCAAGAGACCTTGGGATAGTGTTCTGCAATTTGATTGCGGAAGATTGTCTTTCAAGAGAGGTAATGCACCTACGCATTACCTATGTTGAGAAGTGCATAAAAACACCATGAACACTACCTATATCTAGAAATCCTCTAAACCAGAGGACCATATCTTCATAGAAGAGAAGTACAAATCATTATACTATCACTTTGTAATTGCAACTATCCTATTTCACTATTGCCTTAACTCTACTAACTCTAAAACACTTTGTGGTAAGTTTCATGATCTCAAATTTGAACAACACATACCTGAGAGTAGTTACAAGCTATCTTGTCTATCCATAGGCTCATAGCTTCACATGTAGTAAAATTTGGTACATTCTCTGAGCCTTCGAAACCTTTCTTGACTTGTACTTAACCACATTTCTTCAAAAAAATTGCAGCTTTCTTTATCTAGTTCTAAGCTACATGGCTCCATAATTTCTATGACATTCATTATTAGCACAAATCGTAAAGGATATTGACAACATACACTTGTCATGAACCTACACATAAACTTGAGAGGATAAGGTACAACTATGTTTACACAATACTGATCATCGTCACTCCTTTGATCTGCTCCTTTGACATCTCTACTTAGTTGACATCAATGATAACATATGCAACATTTAATGCCTTTTAGAATAATAATTGAATATAGGATCTTTGAACCATAAAATATCATTTGAAAACACACACTTTCAAATTTTAATATATCCAATAATATGATCTCTAAAAATAAAAGTAATTAAAATTAGAAATACTTTAGTGTAGATGCATAGCTATTTTTTCTCATTATTGGTTTGTCTAGTGTGGCAACCCAAATGCTTCACACAATTTTTCTATTGCAATATTCCTTTCTATAGTGTGTAACAAACATGCATAGATGTTAATGGAGAGGTGTTTCAATAGATGAAAATATTAGAGAAACAAAAGACACAACTCACTATCAAGAAGAATACATATAGATCTTATTGCAGAGATTTCTTGATAGATGAAAACATTAGAGCAGTAAATGACACATGACATTGTCAAGAAGAGTTGAATAATCATTTTGGAACTTGAATGATACATAACACTCTTTCTCGAGAAAGGAAAGTTAATAGATAATATTACAAATATATTCACAACATGCTAAACATGATTTGTAGGTAGCTTGACAATTAAAATGGATGCCAAGTATGATGGATACCAATTATGGCCCTTTGATAATAATAGAAGTTCTTTTTGTTTTTGTTCTAAATTATATATCATTTATTTTCATTGCTGACCTTACTCTATTGTTCTTAGAATTCATTATTATCTTTATTTTTTATAACTAATGTTTAACCTTTTTCTATTTGTTAGTTGAACTAATCTCATATAAAATTATATATGAATATTGACTAGTCTCACACACTTATATTTGATAATTATACATAATCAATATCATAAAATATATATAATAAACACAAACAAATCACTATAAATATTGTTTTCACTTTTTAATATATATATTTTGATTTATAATTTATTTATGAACTACTTATTTTAATAATTTATTCACATCTTCCATTTTATAAAATACATAAACAAATAGACGATGTGGTCCATTACTCAATGTTTGCTTCCACTATGATATTTTATTCGATTATTTGTCATGGGCAAATAATGATAACATATAGCGTACTAGTTTTGAGATAAATGAAGGTTCTAAGAACAAGAACATTACCGAATATGGACACGGATGTTTTTTAAAATCTTATTATATGCCACTTGCTTGTTCTTGTCATTATTAAAAATTCCAAAGCAAACCATTTAAAACATAATTTATTTCTCCTCTTGGTAGACAATAGTTTCCACCACAATAAGATGTTTCAATTTTCATCCCAAAAGACACCTTATCAATTCGTTTGATCACATTAACAATCATAATATTTGTAATTATACCAAACAGACTATACCTACACGTACATGCATTGATTTCATATCAAAAGTTGTGCATCAATAGTACTCCTCTTCTACAATTAAATTCCATGGCCATATACTTCTATTTAGGAATCATTCTTATAAGATATAATTAAAATTTTAGCATTATTTGAAAGGGAAGACTTTAGACTTTGGAGGGATTCATTTTATATATTTATATAATTTTTATTATGAAATATAATAACATTTTAGAAAGATTTACTATTTGAAAGAGAAATTGTATAATAGTATTTGAAAGATAAATTTGTTTTGAAGAGATTGTAATATATATGTATGTATATAAAATTATTTGAAAGAGAATTAAAAAAATGTTTGAGAGGAAAAATTACTATCAAATTTAGGAGTTGAATTGATCTCCACTTAATATTTGAAAATATATTTTTGATTATTTAAATTTAATCAAATATTTGTGAATTTAAGTGTATATGAAGAGATTAATCTTATTTTTTTTAGAGAATTCAGTTTTTTTATTATATAAAGACAATAAAACATTCAATTTGTATCTATATATTTAGTTGTGAGATTAAAATTAAAATTAAAATTACATATAATATGAAATTAATTTTACATTAATAACTTTGTGAATTGTAAATAAATAATAAATATAGAGTAAAATATGAGCTTAAATAATTGGCTCAATAATTGCTATATTAATAGGTATAGTTAAACTAGAAGAAAGGGTGTAAAAATCAAGTGAGTCCATAACAAAAATCTTGAACATAAATTTTATGGTCATTTACTTGTAAAACATTCTTTACACTTAATTGTATATACATCTCTATACAAACCTAATAAACTAGCATAACTATCATAAATATGACTAGATAAAAGATAATAAGAGATACAAAATATCTCAAGATGTTTGTCTAATCTATTTCATAAATCTAATATGAACAAGTCAAAGCTCATATCTCTCAACATATTTTAAATAAATATATTTAAGATATTTATGCTAGATACAAATTTAAATCCATACTAAAAGATCAAATTATAACTTTCAATTAGAAATAGCCTTTTAAAAATTTCAATGCTTGTTATAAATTGGAATCTTTACTATATCATATTAAAAGAACATTAAATAAAATAAAATATAAACTAGCATAACTATCTTAAGTAATAAATATATTTAAAAGAAGTTGAGATATAAAAATCTTTATACACTTGTCTAATCTATGTAACAATCCATTATGAACATTTGATTCATATATCTTGACATCTTTTAAATAAACAAATATAAAATATATACTAAATTTAATTTTATAATAAAAACCAAATCAAAAACTTTAGATAACAATAAATATCTCTAAATATCTATACTATGTATAAATGTAAATGTATACGACACCATATCAAACATAAGAAGACGTGAAATAATATAAAAAAAATCTCCAAATTTATTATATTAAACTCGGTAAGATCCTAAAGATCTCTAGATTTATCATAATAATTTAAAGCTACATAAAAGTAAATTTACTTTATTTAATCATCGCTAGCTATCACGTTATAACTTACAACTACTACACCGTAATAAAAAAAAAATTAAAACAATGACCAGCTTAATGGTATAGTAAAGATCAACGGAAATACTTTGTGATAAACGGAGGAAAAATCAATTTAATAGCTTTAGTGGTGTTGGACTTGCTATAGAAAAAGAGGGAAAAAATTCTCCCAATAATAATAGTTTTTTGTAATGTCCAGTAATATTATCTTATCTTTAGTTTTATTATAATGGTAATTAGTTGTCATTTAATGATAAAAGCTTCTAAAAGATTATTTATCACATAAAAGTTAGATAAAAAATGATTTTTCAATTAAATGGGATTATTCTATTTCTATTTGTTATGTCTTTTGTTAATTTGATGGCAACTTTCTTTTTTCACTTTCTTTGCTTTATGTTTTAAATCTGTATGCAATATTTCAAAATTAGATAATACTTAATTTCTTGGACGAAATCTAGATTTTTCCAAATTTACTTCATTCCATCATTTAGCACCTACTTTTAAAAAATAAAGAAAATAAAAGAAATTGATAGGATTGAAATGAAAAATAGAGTTATATTTTATTAATATTTCAATTCTAATAAATATAAAAATAGTTCTATTTTTAATTTATTTTTTTAATAATTTAATAGGTTTAATATTTATTATTAATTTTTTAAAATTATTAATTAATTTTTTAAAAATAAAAGTGGCTAAGCCACTGAATTTTTTTATTAATAAGCAATGAGTTTACAAGCCCTAGTTTAAAAGGAGCATACCGACATGAAAGAACCAGGGAAGAAAACCTTTGGTTATAGCTCTTAAACAATCAAAGAGAAAAGAAAAGAAAAGAAAAGAAAAAGACGAGAACCCCCACCAAAACCACATAGAAACCCCTGATAATGATTTAGCACCCATCACCTAGAGAAACCCCCCATAGAATTAAGACTCAGTAAAAAATACAAAATCTTGGGAGCAGAGACCAGAATAAATCATTCTTCCATGTCACCACGCGAGTTGGATCTAGCTTCATAGTATGGCAAAGGTAGTAGATGGTCCAAAGAAGGTTACACATTTGACTTCAGTCAGGACCACAGGAGGAAGATTATCCATAAGTTGATTGAATCCCGAGATAATATCCGCTAAGTTGTCACATGTAATTCCAGACCTGATAACCAGAAGAAGATCTCCAAAACAACCGTTAGAGAGAAAGTCATTCTTAGGAACAAAACCAAAATGGGAGAGGTACAATAAACCAGAATGTACAAATTCAAGGCTTCACGAAGATCCAAAGTAGTTAGAAAATCAGGAACCACAAGATTGTTAGCAATGATAAAGACCAGCTCGACAAACCAGGAGAACATCCATACTCAAAATCACCCCACTGAAGAAACCATAAAGCCGGTGAAAATTGCAGAAAATGCCAAAGACTGCCAAAACAAACACATAGCCACCACAAATCCATAATATAGATCAGAAACTGGACAAATAGGAGGGAGATTCGACTTCCACAACCCTAACAAAAAGAAGAGTGGTTAAAGCACCAATAGAGAAGCGTAAACCAAAATGACTAACCAATAACAACCGTATGAAGAAACCCCTAGAACAGCCATATAAGGGACAAAAACACAAAGAGTACAAAAGCAGCACAAGCCATGCGAACAACAATTTTATGTGCCCACATAAAAGCAAAATTTGACCAGATTTTGAGCATAAACTTAATGGATTACTAGGTGAGGAAGATCATCTTTATTAAATTCTTTAAATAGTAGCTGCTATTGGCTTATTTGCCAAAAGATCTCCCATCAAATTTTCTTCCCTATAACAATGTGATACGGAATAGGATTTGAACCAACTCAATTATAGGAGGACTTTATCTAACAGACATAGAAAACACCATACCTACGACTTTTGATTAGTAATTGCATGAAAAATAACCATTGAATCACCTTCAATAATTAAGGAATCAATATGAAGAGCCCTTGCTAGTTCCAAACCCATACTCAAGGCCTCCAATTCAGCCTTATTATTGGTGCTAGGAGAAAGCAACTTATAGGCAACTTTAACAATGTTTGCATTTGAGTCTGCTATGACTGCACCTGCCCTAGATTTACCAAGATTACCTCATGAGGCCCCATCATAATTTAACTTGAAAGAGTTAGTAGGTGGAGGCAACCATTTAGCCTCTTTACGTGCCACAATTTTGTCCGCCCTACTTGTAAAAGACCCATGGAAGGGAAAATATTTTAGCAAAAACCAATTTTTAATTACAAATCCATCCCAATTTGAAAAAAAAATTGAGTTTTCCATTTTTTTAAAGATGTAAGATTTAACCACTTCAGATATTGAGGATTCGAGGTTATGGAGAATTTCTTCTAAAGAAGAACCTTTGTTCCGAAAGATTTTTTTGTTCCTCTCATTCCAAATTTTCCAAATGATTAGGGAAGGTGTTGCAATCCAAAGACAATGAAAAAAGGATGAGCTATTCAATAGATGCCAAGATTTAAACCACAAAAATACAGATGAACATACCATTGAACACCAACCTAGTTTAGCGAAAGCCCAATACCAGCAGTGATTGGCAAAAGGACACAGAACAAACAGGTGATCCACTAATTCAATAAAGTAGCCACAAAAGACAGGGAAATATAGTTACAATGCCCAGACTATCAAGCCTTTCAGCAGTCAAGGCTCTATCATTTACTGCAATCCAAGCAAAAGAACCCTCCTTTGGGAGATAGGCATCATCCCAGAATAGAGCATGAGGAAGATCACATCTTCTTAGAGAGTCCAAAAGTGAATTATAACCTTCTTTAACTAAATAGTTCCCCGACTTAGATTTTGTCCAAATTAGGACATCATCTTTGTCAGAGAAAACAATACACCTTTTGCGCATCTCTTTTTTATAGGATTCTTTAACAGATAAAGAAATATTGAATTCATCAACAGAT
Organism: Sequoiadendron giganteum; assembly: GCA_007115665.2. Classification (NCBI taxonomy): domain Eukaryota; kingdom Viridiplantae; phylum Streptophyta; class Pinopsida; order Cupressales; family Cupressaceae; genus Sequoiadendron; species Sequoiadendron giganteum. The sequence continues at coordinate 149,494,585 of CM021105.1, forward strand.
TTCCATGAAACAACAAGAATGGAATCAATGATAACAACACTAAAATAATCAGCCACATAAGAACCCCAAATGTTTTTTCTTTCCTGTCATTATGAATCAACTAGGAAAGGTGGGGGAGGATCACAAATCTACAAGAAGAAATAAAGTTCCACATTGCAGATCCATTAGGGAGGGAAGAAGCCCTGAATATGCTCTCCCTAGGATGTGAGTACAAATATTTAGCAAATAATAATTTCCCCACCTTGAATTCAGATTTTGATATAGTTTCCAAATGAGCTTTGCACCTAAAGCAACATTCTGATACTTAAGATTTTGAATTCTCATACCCCCAAGATCCTTGGGAAAGCAAACCTTATCCCAAGCAATAAGGGGAAGTTTTTCTTTGACCCCCACATTATCATTCCAAAAGAAATAATGCAAGATCAACTTTAACTACTTTAAGGGAGAGCTAGGATCCTTTAGAACTAACATCATATAAATTGGAACAGCATTAACGACCAATTTGATCATTTGGATCTTACCAGCGAGGGAAAGCCACTTGTAATTCCAAAGAGAGATTTTATCTTTAATCAATTTACATAATCTTTCCAAAAAATCACCCAAGGTATTCCCAATAAAGAATGGAATGTCAAGATAAGAGCAAGGTAATGAACCCACAGAAAAACCCCAAAAACTTATCAATCTGCTTTAAATAAAATCTGGTACATTTAGCAGAAATATTTTTGATTTAGATGGATTAATCCTTTGTCCTGAAGCCAAGGAGAAATCTATTAGAATGCTTTTGATTTTCTTGGCTTCAAGAATAGAGGCATGTCCATAGAGAAAAGTGCCATCAGCAAAAAAATCGTGCATTTGAGGAAACTGCATATCTGGAATTTTAATGCCTTTCCAGAGGTTTAACTGATTTTCCTTTTTAATTGACCAACTCAAAACATCAGCCATAAGGATGAAGAGGAAAGGTGACAATGGATCATTCTTTTTTCATATGTTTTGACTTTGCATTTAGTTTATTCTATTTTAATTGTTAATTTAAACTTAAGTTTTAAATTTATTTTAATTATTTATTTCTTATGAAATTACAAAAAGTAATTAATAGTTATTAGAATTAAGGTAGTTTATAATTAATTATCTTACTAAAATTTTAATTATTGTAGAATAATTAGATTTTGAATTTTAATTTTAAGTTATATAATAAAATAAATTGAAAACATAAAATTTAAATTAAAAGTTATAGAGAGAGGGAGAGAAATGAACTTTCAATTAGTTGTTTCATGCCAACAATCTAAGGGCATATGTCCCTAAGGAGTTATGTTGAAGATAACATGTTATTTGATTAACAATATGATAATTCACCTTTAAGATCTTATCAATGCATCCATTACACACTTCAAGAGGAAAATAGATAGAGAGAAAAGGGAGAGGAAGATAAACATAAAACATAGAGAGGTAGAAGGAAAAAAATAGAAAAAATGAAGAGATATATATCGAGAGAGAGAGGGGGATATATATAGAGAGAGAGAGGGAGAGAGAGATATATTTATATCTTTTTCTACCTCTATATATTTATTTTTCTCATTATCTCTCAATATCTCTCTTCCTCTCTCCCCCCTATTTCTCTTTATATTTGTCTTCTCAAGACTATCTTTATCTCTTTTACTCTCTCTCTTTCCCTCTCCCAATCTCTCTCTCCCTTAATCTCTTTCACTATTCCTATTTATCTATCCCCTCTCTCATCCCTCTCTCTCTCCCTGTCTCCCTCTTTATCTCCCTCTACCGATATCCTTCTATATATCACTTCATATCTCTATTATTGTATCGCTCCATCTCTCCCTCTCTCATCCTTTGTCTTTGTCTCTCCCTCTTTCTATCTCTACTTATTATTCTCCCTCTTCTTCTCTCTTTACATATCACTCTCTCTTTTCCTCTTTATATATTAAGCATTATCTCCATTTGCATCTTCATCCCCATCTTCATATATATCTTCCTCTTCATCTCCCCTATCTCAATCTCCTTACTTCTTCATGAATCTCTCTCTCTCTCTCTCTCTCTTCCTCGTGTCTTTCCCAATATATGTATATCTCTATCTCTCCCTATTTCTATCTTTATCTCTCCCTCTCTCCCTATCACTCCCTCTTTCTATATCACTTTACTTCCCTATCCTCTCTCTATTTCTCTCCCACTCCCTTCCTCTCTATATCTATCTCCATTCTCTCTCACTCTCACACACACTCCATGTTTCCCCCTCCCTATCTCTATCTATATATCTCTCTCACTCACACACACACACACACACATTCCATGTTTCTCCCTACCTATCTCCATATTTTTCTCCCTTCTCTCTATCCCTCTCCATCTCTCTATCACTTATCTCAATCATCTCCTTTTTCTCTTATTCTTCCCCACTCTATCTCTATCTTTCCATATCTTCGTCTTTATATCCAGGCTATCTCTTCCTCTTGCCCCCATTTATCTCTATGTTTCCATCCCTCCCTCTTTTTATCCTAGTCTCTTCCTCTCTCTCTGTCTCTCTCTCCATATCACTCCCTCTTCCAATATCTCTCTACTTCTCTCTCCTCTATCTATTTCTCTCCCCACATCTCTCTCCCTACCTCCCTCCATATTTGTTATCTATCTATTTATATCTACCTCTTTCTCCCTTTCTCTTCTCGTATATCTCAATCTCTCTCTTTCTCTTCCCATATATACAAATATCTCTCTCTTTCTCTTCCCATATATATATCTCCACCTCTCTCTATCTTCCCCTATTTATCTCTCCCTCTTTCTATCTTCCCCTATTTATCTCCCTCTCTTCTTCTCTCACTAGTACAAAAACAACAATAAATGACTCAAAAAACTACTAAAAATTGGTCACGTGACCATTAGTAGTTTATTTCCAGTCATTTATAATGTAACTAAATTCATGACTAAACCATTTTTAGTCATTTATTGGTTGTTTTGATTGATGAATTTGGTAGTATATTTAGTCATTAATTTAGTCATTGATTGTTGTTAACTAGTCATTTATTTAGTCACGGTAGTCATTTATGAACTAATACTTTCAGATGTATATGTAAACTCCTATGTTTGGACAATGTTGTTACAATAACTATTCTATGAAATTGCAAACCAAGATAAGTTTTCATTTTAATTTTGTTGTGATTGAAAGATATAAAAATTTAAATATCTAATGTTATACTGGAAAAATTAAATTGAAACAATCATAAAACTTCAACAAATCTAGTCAAAGGATTAAAACAACACTACTATAAAATAATTCACTTTATATTAAAATTGTATATAAAATATGTTACAAAGAACTCTATATATAGATTTTTGAAGACATAATCTTTCACAATATGCAAACTGATAATTTATTATGCTTTTAAAACTACTAAAAATCCATCAATGTGAATGCATTTCTTCAGTGATTCCAATGTTTCACATGTGGTGGGATGTAAATGCATCTAGTAAGGCATTGGTTTTGCATTTTCCCCTTGCTCTGTACCAGCCCACAATAAAAAAAACTCAAAATTTGTGAATATTTTAAAAAGATTTATGAAACTTTGAAATATGAAAAACAAAGTTGGATGGCAAGGAATTTCACAATAATAATATGAATAAAATTATTGTTAAGAAAAATAAGAATAAATAATAGTTTGATAATAAATTAATAAACGATAGTGAAAATTATAAAAGATTGGAAGGAAAAGAAAGAGGGTTTTAACTAAGAGCACATGGAACATTAGTTGATAAGAACCAATGGTAAACAAAACAATTTTGAATGGATATATAAATAAAATGGTAAATGTTATAGATCATTGTTGTGGATTAACTTCAAGCAAGCTATTATCGTTTTAGACAAAAAATAGTGGTTACTTAAAACTACAAGTTAGAACTACAACAAACAAACACAATCTTAAAATTGTCAACAGTGGAAATAAATTAAACTCCCAAAACATAATTTCTTTTTTCCAAAGCCCAATGTGGCTCAGCCATTTTTTGCTACTTTTTGTGCTACTATTGGTTTCGGGTCCTCCAAAATCTTCATCGCTGGTATTCACCTTTCACTTCTCCATTTTGGCAAGCTGCAACTTGAAAAATAAGGTTTTGACGATGGTTTTAGAGTATATTTATTAAATTGAAATTATGGCCAATATTCGATAATGAGCACATTTAGGTTTTTACATTATGGCATCCCTTACCCATTTTTTGTAGTCGATAATGTAGCCATTTTTTGTTGCTTTCCCTACCGCTTTTGGTTTTAGCTGCTTGAAAATATTCATCACTGTTATTCACCTTTCACTTCTCCATTTTGGCAAGCTACAACCTGAAAATAAGGTTCCAAATTTTCACCCAAGCTGTGGGTATTCAAAATTTGGTCCTGTCCAAGCTACCCAACCACTAGAAGAGGTGGGTATTGATGATTTTTTCTGCACAACAACAACTCAGATAGAATATAGTATTTTATCTCTCTTGAAAGGTTGATCTCTATGAGAAAAGAGATAACCCCAAGGTCTCTCAGGTTTCAGGTCATGACAATGCAATGGAACCACTCAGTGATAAATGTGAAAATATTGGTAATCACAAAGGGACCTTACAAAATAAATGTTGGAGACTCTACACCTATCAAATTTTTCAACAGGGTGATACTTGAGCTCCTACTTAAACCACGGTACAAAGAAATCGCAAAAGGTAAGGGTTTCAAAAATCCTAAGATTAATATTACTCCTAAGATCAACACTACCAATGAAGAAATACTTGGAACAAACCAATCCCTTAAAACTACTTTTTGTTTAACCCAGGCTATACCTGCACTCTCACAGAAATAGTGTAATCTTCTAAGGAATTAAATATTTTCAGATTATGCACATTCCTCCAAGACAACCCTAGTTTTGCAGTTGGAATGGACAATTGTTCACAATTGAACTAAGCACATAAATAACAGGTACAAGTTGACCTTGCACAGCAATCCCAAAATCAAGAAGCTTCCCAAAGTATGAACCAGAGACTGCTACAACACTCCAAGCATTAAATCACAAGCACCATTAAATTATTTACTCTAAATCTAAAATACATTCAAATATTTCCAAGCAATTTCAAAGATAGAATAAGAACCATTCAAGACAAATCAATCCAAAGAAGGCACCAATAATAACACAATGTGTATTCACTTGTATTGAATCACTAGTAATATGAACAATTTTGATATTCTATGTTACAAAATTTGCTTGAAAATGAAAGTAACTCCTAATTCTTCTAATCGACTGTCTAACCCTTTACAAACTTTTCTAACCTCTATTTTCTAACAATAACCTGATTTTTCTAACCCTTACAAATGAGCCGAAATGTCATACTTATAGAGATCTTGTCTCGTGTTAGCCTGAGCTAGGGTTATAGAGAAGGTCAGCCACCAACCATATCGGCCTAGACACCCTACAATAAATCACCACCCCCTAATGAATGCATCAGGCGCCCTCCTCAGATCTACCTAGGATCTATATAAATCCCGATTTAGATTGAACAAACCTCGCAGGTCCTTTCACCATTAATGTCTCACCAGCACGAAGCATAAGAAAGGTAAAGTGTGCACATCATGTGAGTGTGAATATGAGTCACCGATTAACAATCGAGATGGGCCTCTCCAATGACTCCGATCGAGTCAAACTTGTTTGAATCCTCCATGTCACGTCCAACTCGGATGAACGGCCCTCGAGCACGTCGACCTAGTCGTGTGAGAGGAAGTTTCACCTACCCACAACTGCAAAATGTACCTGACTTCAATCGTGCGGATCCCGCAACATCTTCAAAGTACACCCATTCTTTCCTTCGGCCTCGACAACAACAACCTGAATTCAAAGAAGACCACAATTAATACCCATTATAACATTGGAAATCTAGTTAAATAGTCATAAACACCATATTCAATCATCAAAGAGATCCAAAACAACCATCATAAATTCCTTAGCATATCATTAAAGCAGCCTCTGTCAAAGTTCAGGATTTTCACCCCTTCATGAAATGCAAGTCAGGAAGGAATTTCAGGATATTCTGGGCCAAGTGGATTCTAGCGATAGAAACCCAAAATAACACTCATAATTATCTCAACTAAAACCCAATACTCAAGAAATCACCTACAAATACCTTCAAATGTTCCAAATAAACCATGCAATGCATAATCATTAACAGTTAGATCATGAATCCTCTTAGTTCTTGACATATAATAGATCTTCAGAAAAATCCGATAGGGACAAAAATCACCAAAACTAGCAATACTTAGCACATCACAAGAAAATGAAATAGGAACAGATTCCAGGATTTTCCAAAAGCAATGGATTCTTACGAATTCAACACAATTTTCACACCATTGACCGACAATTATGACCTCTCAACACCTCCAAAGTGACTAAAATCATGCTACCATGAGCCACTTATTCAACCATTAAGGTAAGGCGGTAAACTGCGCCACCACAAGCCAAGAATGAAGCCCCCATGGTATGGTGGTGAGCCACACAACCGTGACTTGGCTCGGAGACACCCACGGTATCGAGGTAAACCATGCTACCACGATGGATGGACCAACCCCGTGCTACCGCACCATCGAACAAAGACCCCCATGGTATGGCAGAACCACCATGCTACAACATCGGGAATGAAAGCCCCCCACAGTAAGGCGGTACCATTGCACAACCGCAACGCAAATGCAAAGCCCTCGTGGTATTGAGGTAAACCACGCTAAGGAGAAAAACAAGGAAATGAAGGAAATTCAGAAAAAAAACGGGGGAGATGGAATTCCACGGAGCACCAAAATATATGAAGACAGTGCAGAACCAGCCTAGCCGGGGAAATCTGCTCGAGGGGAAAAATCTCGAAAAATAGGGAAATACCCAAAATTATACAAAAGACTTAGAATTTTCAAAGTGTTAGCATAATGGGGACACTTTACAAAAAGATAGGCATCAAGGAACATTGCAAAGTAACACGAATCGCAGGACCAAAGGACCAAAACACCAAAAACCAAAAACTCAATATTTTCAAAGAAAAGCTAAAAACAAAAGGCAAGGCCATATAAAAGACATAAAAGTCCAGGAAAAAGAGGGTCCCTAATTTTAGTGGGGTGTGTGTGCAAACTGCACAAGAAATGGTGACTTTGTTGGGGAAATGCTCTAGAGCATTTCAATGACAAACTGGAATCAACCCAGAATCTCTGGTTTTAGCCCATGCATCAGGCTACCTATGGAAAAGGTTTCAGAAATCACAAACAAGAAAATATTTCATGTACCAGGGTTGATGTGTGTGTATATGCATCCATTTCCCTTTTCCTCAATCGCAACATGGACCAAACTTAGTCTGATTGGGCTACATAAGGATTCCAACTCCAAAAGAAACCTAGATAGAGCCTCGCTGCCAGTCAGGTGTCCATAGCCCTAACGAGGTTATCATTGTGACCCTCCCTAGCATAGCTCTACTACCATCTAGACGTCCATATCCTCAGTAGAGATACTAGGATACCCCTGATAAGGTGAACATTTCTTTTGATTTTCAACATTTTCTTTTGATATTATCTTTGAAATCTTTTAACCTTCTTTTTCACCTTGCAAGCAATGAAACTCGCACTCAGGGATAAGAACCACAATGGCACTAGAGCAAAATATAATATTTTTCACCTAGTTAGACCTCATAAAGACCATATGCAACCTTGGAAACCTTGAGACTTGTGTGTACATATGGGACCCAAATACATTTTGGATTTTGACTTAATCAAGTGACTCCAATTTCAAGCATATTCAACATCAAATGAAGGAAATCCACCAACTGACCTTGAAAAGATGATTGGAGTTTGTAAAATAAATTCCCAGAACAACCCTAAGAAAGTAGCCAATCATACAAATGCAACAAGCCCAGAAGAAAGCAAGAAAACCCAAAGCAGGAGTAGAGCAGAAAGAAAAACCAACCAAAGCAGACCTACTCTAACCAAAAGAAAAAATAGAACATAAAGGAAAACTAATCTACCTATGTACAAGGAATGAGTTGTAAATAGCTAAGGACTAGAAATAATGCTTTAAATACTGCCCATTGATAGGCAGTGGGATATGCTCTTTAGTGAGAGTTTTCAAATGGAAAGCACTATCTTCTAGAATCTCTACAATCTAATAAGGGTCAAGCCAAAGTCTGTCAAATTTCTCATGCTCCCCTTTTTTGTCATGGGCTTTATCCCAGTAGAGAGCCAAGTCAAATATTTTAAAGGATTTCACCTTGGCTCTCCTATCAAACCATATTTTCACTACACCCTAATGTTTGACAAAGTTTTCTAAAGCTTCATCTCTTCTCTCTTCAAGGTGTAATAGTTCAGTTAAGCAGGGTTCACGCTTATCCTCTCCATCATAATATTCATTAATAAATTGCAAGGTAGGGATCTTCAGCTCGATCGAAAATACAGGTTCCAATCCATACACTGAGTGATAAGGAGAGGTTCCTAGGGATGTCTTTCATCTGGTACGATCTACCCAAAGAGAAAATCTAAGCTGGGTGTGCTAATCTTTAGGGTTCTTCTCTAGTAGCTTACGGATGATTGTCAAAAGATTCTTATTGGAAGACTCAGCCAAACAATTGCCCTGTGGGTAGTAATTAGATGCAAATTTTATTACAATTCCATGATCAAAATCCCAATTAGAAAATTTCAATGATGAAAATGCAGGACCATTATCACAAACTAAAGTCAATAGACAACCAAAGTGATTAATAATACCCTGCTCTACAAAATTGACTACCACTTCAGAAGTGCATTGTTTGCATGCAAGATCGTTGACCCAACTGGTAAAGTAATCAGTGACATTAAGAATATACTTGTGGCCTGGAAAGGAAGGTGGATTTATTGTACCTATGAAGTCCATTCCCCATTGTGCAAATGGTTTTACCTCTATGACTGGCTGAAGTGGAAGGGCTGCACGTTTTTCCCTACTTGTTGCAGTCTAACATACATGAAAATTCCTCACATGGTTATGTGTATCTTTGAACAAGGTAGGCCAATAATAGCCTACCCTCAGGATCTGATTTGCAATAGAAGGTTTTGAGCCATGACTTGTTCCATATTTTCCATGAAATTCAAACGTCACTCTCCCAGCTTCTTCCTTCCCTAAGCACCTCAAATAAAATCCCTCATGAGTTCTCTTATACAAGACAACTCCTTTCATCATAAAACTACCACTCTTCAAATGAAGAGCTATCCTTTGTACTACATCAAGGTGTTCAGTACATTGTTGGTTCAACAAATAGTAAATGATTTCATCATACCATTCTTCTGGAGACACTTCTTGGAGGTGATATTGTTGGGCCGTGAGGTCAGGACCCATCTCAGCCATTGTCTTTGTCAGTCCTTTCCCTCTTACCAATTTCATGGAATGGATCTCAACATCATATTCTTGTAATATGGTTACCCACTTAGCTCTACATTCTCCCAATTCAATCTGCATCAACAACAACTTGACTATCAGATCAGGTACTATAGCAAAGACCTAATTACTCAAGATATAGTGCCTAAACTTATTTACTGCTCGGACCAGGGCATCAGCTTGTTTTTCTATATTAGGATATCTCAGTTCTGCATCCTTCAGAGGAGCACTCATAAAGGCTATGGGATGTTCATTCCCTTGATCGGATTTGTGGTTCAGGATGCCAATGCAAGAATGCTCTGAAGAAAACGAGTATATGTAAAAGGGTTTGGCATAATCATGACTTACCAATACTGGAGCCTCAACAATAGCTCTCTTGATTTTTGCAAATTCCTCCCTAGCTTCTACACTCCATTCAACCTTTGCTTCTTGTTTTAGCATGGAATTCAAGGGCTTTACTATTTCCGCAAATCCAGTGATAAACTTTCTGACAAAGTTAATTTTCCCAAACAAGGACTTCATTTCCTTTTTTCTTGCAGGAGGTTGAATCTTCAGTATAGCCTCTACTTGTTCTAGATCAATGGCAATAGCCCTTTCTGAAATAACATGCCCTAACATTTTTCCCCTAGTGACTCCAAAAATGCATTTCTTTGGATTAAGCAAGGTGCCAAACTCCCTGCACCTTTGGAATATTTTACATAAATCTGCAATATGATCACCTCTCCTCTTAGAAAAGACTATCAAATCATCCATGTAGATAATGATGCACCTACCAAGGATTTCTTTGAACTAAATATCCATTGCTCTATGGAATGTAGCCCCGACATTGATTAATCCAAAGGGAATTCTTTTGTAAGAAAAAGTTCCCCATTTTGTAGTAAAGGCAGTTTTGTGCCTATCCTCATATTGTACCATAACTTGATTGTATCCAGAGTACCCATCCAGAAAAGACATCATCTGAGACCCATTAACAATCTGAAGTACTTCATCTAGTGAAGGGACTAGATAATTATCCTTCTCTGATGCCCTATTAAGGTTCTTGAAATCAACACACAGTCTGATTTCTCCATTTTTCTTCCTTATTGGAACCAAATTTTCAACCCATGTTGAATGTCTTACTGGGAATATGATTCATGTTGAAAGTAGCTTCTACACCTCCTTCTGAATGATGGGCTCTAGGAGAGCATTAATTGGCCTTTGTCTTTGCATGAATGGCTTAACATTTGACTTCAAGGGAATAGTATGTGTAATGATTGAAGTATCATATGTCTTTAAGTCATCATCACTCCATGCTATCACATCTTGATAAGTGTGCAAGACATTAATAATTCCTCTCCTTTCATCCAAAGTGCACACTTTACCAATAAGGATATTTTTGACACCATCCTGAGCCCTCGTGTTGTATGTTTCACATTGGTTGCTAAGAGACTCCCTTTTCTCTTGCTTTTCCTAATCTTTTATCTTATCCAGATCAAAAATTCATTCTAATTGCACATGCCCCTCAGGATAGTATTAGTTTTCAGGTTAATGACCCCCTCTAGGTCCTTTTCAGCCTCTTGAGGTTCTGCCTCATCAATCACTTGAGAAGAAAACATATCACAACTATTGATGAAATCAAGAATATGATTATCATCCTCAAATACTTGGAAATTGGTTACGTTGTCAAGCACTAAGGGTACTGGAGTGAGCTCCACAGTAAATCTCTTCAATCCTGAAAGTGATAAAGGTTGCAATGTACTGGTTGCTTGTGTCAGAGAATCAACAGTTTGATTCTTACTTTGTGGGATTAGCTAGATGTTGAAGGGATCAAACCCTTCAATAAGATACTAGAATTTGTGCCTGTAGTTGGTCATTCTTCTATTATGGCATGAGTATTGTTTCCTTACTTGTTTAACTACCAGCTCAGAATCTCCAAACACTTGTAGGATCCTGACTTTCTTTCTTAAGGCCATTCATAAACCATGGACCAAAGCCTCATACTCAGCTACATTATTAGTGCACTAGAACTGGAGTCTATGAGTAGAAAAATAGGTTTTACCTATAGAGCTGATCAACTCAAATCTTGCTCTAGCACCCTGCTTCAATTTGGATCCGTCAAATCTCAATGTCCAGCAACCATCGGCTTCTGATTTGTTTGAACTAACCTTGTCCTTGATACTACCCAAAGGCTCTACAGAAGACCTTGGGCTCTTTCCTTTTAGATCATTTTGAACACTTTGTATATCTAGCCTGACAACTGGGGTTGGATTAATACATATTTGTATTTGCTCCACTGCAATTTGGCACAAGAAACATTTTAGCTCAAAGTGAGGGGCATTGTGAACTTTGCACCAATTAGGGAGTAGCAATTCCTTGAAGTTCATATTTCTAACCAGCTGAATTTGATCCTCCACACACTTCTAGATAAACTCTTAGAAATTATCCAGCAATTTGAGTTGTCTCTCCTCTTGATCATCAAGTTCCTTTATTTGTTCAAGTAGTGCTTCAGAACTGTTGGCTCCTGATGTGGATTCATCGGAGAATATTTGTAACATAAAGACTTCCTTTGTGTTTGAAACAAAGGTGGTCAGGACATAGTTTCCCATGTTGACTTCTGACACCAATATCTCATTCGAAATACTATGATATTCAGTGATCACATAATTCATTTTGGGTTCTCTCTCAATTATGATATTATTTGGGTCTCCTTTCCAGGGGAGCCACATGTGAGAATGATCCATGGACATATATCTATTTAGTTCCTTGGTGAAATATCGACCCAAGATCAAACCATAAGTGTCAGGAATATCTACCACTTGAATATTAAGTACTTGTTGCACTCTAGGATATGAAGCACCTTGCATGGGGATTATGTTTAGTTCTCCAACTATTTTTACCTATGTTTTTTCTAATTGGGCGACCTTCTTCTAAGAGGCTACAGGGGTAATACCTAGATCCGTACAGACAACAAAATACATAATGTTTGTAGATGCTCCTGAATCCAAAAGACAATTGTGCAGATTCTTCCCAAAGATACGAACATAAATCAGGAAGGGAGGGGTTTCAAGTTTTCCCTAGAACAAACTCAATTGAGTGTCAACTTGTGCAACTTGGTTCTTATCCTTTTCTTTACCCCTGTCTACGGGCTATGCTTGAATTGGACCTTTGGGTGCCTATGAACTAGGAGGCCTCCCAACTACCTCGTTGGGTGCTACTCCTTGTGGTGGTGTACTTGAATTGAAAGACCCTAGGTCTGCATTTATGATTTCAGGAACCCTTAACAACTCAAAAGTAGAGAGACTCACCTTTACTTTCTTGAGTTCTTCAGTTACATATTTTCCTAATTGTCCCACATTCATGTCAGTGTGGGTCTCCTTGGAATGAACAGTCTTCTTATCTTTTGTTGCATCGTCATTGCTTCCTTTTGACACATCAGGTTGTCCTCCTTTTGCAGAGTATTGTGTTGGAACTTGAGGGTAAGATGGATTAATACTGGCATGTGAGTCTAGTGGAGTGGTAAATTTTTTTGGAGGAATAGATGTGGTAAATGGGCCTCCATCTTGTGGATTCTTGTTAGGCCTATTCCTCAAATCATACTTTCTTGTAGGTTGTTGAAACATTTGTACTTCTTCAACAACAACTTCCTCTTCATCAAAGGGACCATTATCATTTTCAGTTCCCTCATTAAAAAAATGAGACAGTTCATTTTCATTGAGCACTTTTTCAGACTCCTCATTCTAGCTACTTGAATCCTCTTCTGGTTCATTCTCTTCATCCTTCGAGAAAGGAGCATGATTTAACACCAAAAATGGGGAATCATACGGATTTGAGGGTACCAACTCCTGACCAGTGGAGTTGTTCTCAACTTCACACTAAAAGATAGAATAAGTAGTTTGAAACTCAGGACAATCAAGCTCAGAGTGTTGAATTTTCTTATGAAGTCTGCACCACCCTAACAAAGCTGCTTCAGCTAGATATACACCACTTAGAGGTTTTTCTTGATTGGAAGGTTGATCCAGTGGAGTGAGGACTCCTCCATTATTAGGTCTAGTATTTCATGGCATGTTCTACCTAGGTGGTTGTCTCCTTTCAAACCCTTGTCCACCTTGTTGACCTCTATCAAATTTTTGACTAGAACCCTGGCCTCTTTCAAAATTCTAATTTATGTCAGAATGTTGCCCTCATGCAACATCTCAGTTTTCCCTATTGTAATTTGATTGCATGCTCTTCTGAGCAGCTTGGAGTTTGTGGTTCTGGTTCTTTAAGTAGGTTACCTCCATATTCAATTTATTCACTTGCTCAGTTATCTCATCTAGCCTTTCCTTATTAGGACTACTATAGGGCATTGGATTTATATTGTTTGGGGCTACCCTGACACTCCTCTAGGACCTGCAGACTGATTCAAACCTTCTGAGTTTTGTAAATATGTAGGGAAACCATCTTGTGGTTGTGGATGAAGGGGTTGATTGACACCCTATTGTGAATAACTAGGTATTGGGTGAAACTGACTTAATGGATGACCTAGGTGTGGAACCAAAGGTAGTTGTGGAATGAGATTCATAATGGGAGTGTGATTAGTCAGGGTCTGGTTAAGAGATTTGACTTGCCCAGGATGACCAGTTGGTCCCAAACATGACAGGGGTCCTACCAAGTGTTGTCTTAGATCGGTACTGACCTTAACAACCTATGTATATGTAGTGAGTAGGGTAGCTGGAGGATTAGTTCTCCACTTAAGGAAGGTGGATGTAAGACTATCTAGGGCCTCAAAATAGACTTCTAAGGAAATGGAATCATCCACAATGTAAGGTTCCTACAATCTAGTGTATCCATGGTGGAACCTATTATTGAATGATCTGATAGTCTCATTGACTTCTCTCTTAACTCTAGTAAACTGTATGTAAATCTCATTAGAACTGATGGGAATTTTAAACTTTTCTAGAAATGAAACCTAAATTTTAGCCCAATTATGGATGGATGTAGCAGGAAAGTGGTTGTACGAGTAAAAAGCCTCCTCTCCTAGAGAGTAAGGTAAAATCCTACATGCAGCATCTTCATGATTAATCCCTCTATCCCTCAGACAAGTCTGAAAAATCCTAATATGCTCCTTTGTTGTTCTATTAGGATCAGTCGTGTGAAACTTAGAGAAAAAATGCTCAGGGTTCTTGGGCATAAAATTGTAGTTGTTGAAGGATAGAGGTGATGGGTTGTTTTCCAAGAAATCCATTGGTGGAGGTGGAGGTGGTAAAGGATGAGTGATGATTGGTTGGGATTTTTGAATGGAACCAGCCTTAGAATTAGATGAAGGTGAGGTGGATGAGAGTGAGGATGGTTGAAATGATGGATTGGACGATGACTCCTCCCTTCTTTTGGTCCTTCTTGACCTAGTTGGAGATGTCAGTTCTTGAAACTCTTCTTCTTCTCCTAGGGTGGATCTGGTTCTCCTTCGAAGTCTCTCAAGAGAAAGGGCATTTAGAAAATGCTCCAACTTGCTTATTCAAATCCCTCCTAGCGCCAATCCTGTTGATGGTGTTTTCTGCACAACAACAACTCAGATAGAATATAGTATTCTATCTCTCTTGAAAGGTTGATCTCTATGAGAAAAGAGATAACCCCAAGGTCTCTCGGGTGTCAGGTCATGACAAGGTAGTGGAACCACTCAGTGATAAATGAGAAAATTTTCGTAATCATAAAGGGACCTTACAAAATAAATGTTGGAGACTCTAAACCTATCAAATTTTGCAATAGTGTGATACTTGAGTTCCTACTTCAACCACAATTCAAAGAAATAGCAAAAGATAAGGGTTTCAGAAATCCTAAGATTAATATTACTCCTAAGATCAACAATACAAATGAAAAAATACTTGAAACATATCAATCCCTTAAAACTACTTTCTATTTAACCCAGGATATACCTGCAATCTCACATAAATAGTGCAATCTTCTAAGGAATTAAAAAAAATCAGATTATGCACATTCATCCAAGCCAACCCTAGTTTTGCAGTTGACATGGACAAGTGCCCACGATTAAACTAAGCACATAATAAATAGGTATACGTTGAAATTGCACAACAATCCCACAATCAAGAAGCTACCCAAAGTATGAACCAGAGATTACTACAACACTCCAAGCATTAAATCACAAGCACCATTAAATTATTTATTCTAAATCTAAAATACATTCAAATATTTCCAAGAAATTTCAAAGATAGAATAAGAACCATGCAAGACAAATCAATCCAAAGAAGACACCAATAATAACACAATGTCTTCACTTGTATTGAATCACTAGTAATAACAACAATTTTGATATTATGTGTTACAACATTTGCTTGAAAATGAAACTAAATCCTAATTCTTCTAATCGACTATCTAACCCTTTACAAACTTGTCTAACCTCTATTTTCCAACAACAATATGCTTTTTCTAACCCTTACAAATGAGGTGAAATTACATACTTATAGAGATCTTGTCTCATGCTAGCCTAAGCTAGGGTTACAGAGAAGGTCAACCACCAATCATATCGGCCCAGATAGCCTGCAATAAATCATCGCCCCATAATGAATGCATGAGGCAGCCTCCTCAGATCGATTTGGGATCTCTGCAAATCTTGATTCAGATTGAACAAACGCCACAGGTCCTTTTTCCATTAATGTCTCACCAACGTGAAGCAGAAGAAAGGTAAAGCACACATGTCATGTGAGTGTGAATATGAGTCACCGATCAACAATCGACTTAGGCATCTCCAATGACTCCGATCGAGTCAAACCAGTTTGAATACTCCATGTCACGTCCAACTCGGATGAGTGACCCTTGAGCATGTTGACCTAGCCATGTACAAGCGAGTTTCACCTGCTTGCAGCTGTAAAATATACCTGGCTTCAATCTCGTGGATCTTGCAACATATTCAAAGTACACCCATTTCTTCCTTTGGCCTCGACAACAACAACCTACATTCAAAGAAGACCATAATTAGTACCCATTATAGCATTGGAAATCTATTTAAACAGTCATAAAAAACATATTCAATCATCAAAGAAATCCAAAATAGCCATCAAAAATCCCTTAGCATATCATTAAAGCAACCTCTATCAAAGTTCAGGATTTTCAACCCTTCGCAGGATGCAGGTCAAGAAGGAATTTTGGGAAATTTTGGGCCAGGTGGATTCTAGCGATGGAAACCCAAAATAGCACTCATAATTATCTTTATTATCACCCAATACTCAAGAAATCACCTGCAAATACCTTCAAATGTTCCAAATATACCATGCAATTCATAATCATTATTATTCAGATCATGAATCCTCTCAATTCTTGACAAATAATAGATCTTCAGAAAAATCCGACAAGGACAGAAATCATTGAAACTAGCAATACTTAGCACATCATGGGAAAATGAAGCAGGAATAGATTTCAATATTTTCCCAAGACAACATATTCTTACGAAGTCAACACAATTCTCACTTCGTTGACCGAATATTCTGACCTCCCAACTCCTCCAAAGTGACTAAAACCACACTATCCTGAGCCACTTATTCAACCACCGAGGTAAGGCAATAAAATGTGCCACTGCAAGCAAGCGCAAAGTCCCCGCGGTATGGCGGTGAACCGCACAACCATGACCTGGCTCGGGGACACCTGCGGTATCGAGGTAAACAACGCTACTGCACCAGATGGACCAACCCCACGCTACTACACTGTTGAACAAAAACCCCCATGGTATGGTGGGACCACCGTCCTACCACACCGGGAATCAAAGACCCTTGCGATAAGGCGGTACCACCACACAACCGTGGCCCAAATGCAAAGTCGTCGTGGTATAGAGGTAAATCGTGCTAAGACGTAAACTAGGGAAATGAAGGAATGAAGGAAATTCAGAAAAAGCCAGGGGAGATGGAATTCCATGGAGCACCAAAATCTTCAAAGACAGTGTAGAACCAGCCCCGCCGGGTTTTCCAGGCAGCTGGGGAAATCCGCCTAAGGGGAAAATCTCGAAAATAGGGAAAAACATGAAATTATCCAAAAGACTTAGAATTTTCAAAGTGTTAGCATAATGGGGGAACTTTACAAGAAAGATAGGCATCAAGGAATGTTGCAAAATAACACAAATCCTAGGACCAAAGGACCAAAATACCAAAAACCAAAAACTCAATATTTTCAAAGACAAGCTCAAAAAAAAAAAAGGCTGCAGAAAAGAGCCAAAAGGCTTGGCAAAAGATGGTCCCTACTTTCAGTGGGGCATGTGTGTAAAAATTCACAATAGTGGGCTCCTGCATCATATCTTACTAGGTCCCAACAAATTTTGGGAGTGGTTACTAGTGTTGATCCCTATTTCAAAGTTGTATCCAATACCGAGACCATTCAGAGAAGGTGAGAGAGAGCCCCCACATAGCCAAGATCCAAGCCAATTTCTATCATTTTTTTCTACTTCCCCATTGCCATTGGTTTTAGCTCCTCCAAACTCTTCCTTGCTCGTATTAACCTTTCACGTCTCCAATTTGGCAAGCTATAGCCTAAAAATAAGGTTTCAATGAGGGTTTTTAGAGTATGTTTATTAAAATGAAAATTACGACCAAGATTTTCTCACCTAGATTTGCTTGTATAGATTTGGTTTATTTTCCTACTTAAAAAGGGATTTTAAATGGAATTAAAAGTAAATAAACTATGATAAATAAACATCCCTCTTTTACACAATAAATATTATTAAATATATTATAATATTATATTATATAATATATAATATATAATATATAATATAATATATATTATATATGTAATAATATTTATAATAATATATATAATATAATATATATGATATATATAATAATAATATATATTATATGGATGAATAGTGGATGGCGCACGCGATGAAGCTCTGCTTTGCAGGTGTTATTGCCTACAACCTGTGAGGCCCGGGTTACATGCTTTTTCCCGTTATTGCATGTTGTCATTCACTCTTGGATCGCCTTTGGTGTGTGTCATTGGTGCGTGTGGGGGCTTTCTTTGTTTCTTATAGGGTGGGTTGGTTAGTGGGTGATTTTCAATCTTCTTTTCTACTGTGTAAATATTTCTCAAAGCTTTCTTTGGTTGTGTGAGGCTTCCTCAACAAACAAACATTTTTTGTTTAATTTGTTGGAGAAGGGCGTCGACAAAAGCGTGGGTTTGTTTTTCCTTGTTTTTGTGTTGTGGGAGCTTTATCCATTTCAATGCTCAAAGGATTTTTCATGTGTGGTTGGATTTTTTTGTAGCAGCCAAGATTCGATGGGTGGCACCATTTTGCAAAGGCTGCTAGGTGGGGCTATGATGGCTCTAAACATTGGGGTGAATGAGGTGACCGGGGATGATCTTATGACAGAGGTGGGTGATGGGGTTCCCACTTTGTCTTCTACTAGAGTGGGCTTGTCTAGAAATGGTTCATTTAAATTGCAAAAGGTTAATGGACACGTGGAAAGGGCTCAAGTGTGCCTGGTGGTAGTGATTCAAAAGGAAGCGGTTGTTGAGGATCTAGAATATTACAACAAGTATGTTTTGATCTGCAAGTTTATTTGGATGAGGGTTTCTCTTCCTTTCCTTGACCCCTGGATTTTAAATACATGGAACCTAGAGGGAGATTTTGATGTTCTATTAGCTATGGACAATTTCTTTTTGGTGGATTTTTCATGCATTTCAGATCGAAATAAGGCTTTTGAGGGTGGCATGTACTTTTATAATCAGGTTGGACTATTCATTAAACCATGGAATGTGGGTTTTAATTTGGTGGATGAGTTACTGTCCAAGGTCCTATATTGGGTTCACTTTCTTCAGTTGCCTCTTGAATGTTGGAGGAGAGATATAATATAGTCAATTTCCATGTTGTTGGGAAAATAGATTGGCTTCTCTTAGCAGACCCTGGAGAAGAGGATTATTTTCTATGCATGTGTTTGTGTGGAGATTTATTTGAGTCGGCCTTTTCTTGACTATGTTGATTTGGCAGTGGGGTATAGCTCTTTGACTCAGTCGTTATACTATGAAACTTTTTCGTTCAGATGTCATTGATGTCGTGCGTATGGTCCTCTTTAGAGGAGGTGTCCTCGTGCTCCTGGTACAGGTGCCTCAAGAATAGAATCGCTCCATCAAATCCAAGATCTAAAAAGTGAAGAGTGCCCATGCAGGGGATGATTTTGGATAAAGATGGGTTTGTTCGTGTTAGGCCTCAAAATAAAAGTTAAGTCCAAAAGAGGACTTTACGGGATCATCAAGAAGAGGAGGTGTTTAACAGGTTTGATGCATTGGATGAATTATTCCATGAGGAGTGGATATCTCCTAATATGCTTGTTGATTCTCCTCCTTCTACTACTCATAATCCTAAGCATCTAGTTGTTACTTCTTCAGTTCTTTGCCCTATGGAGGCTCTTGGGGAGGTGAAGGATTCAATTGTTCCTTCCCCTAATGTTGGTCTTGGGGGATCTTGTGTTATGGTTGGTACTTATTTGGTCTCTATTGTTGTTGGTCCATGTTCTATGCAAGGTTTGGGTTGTGGAGATTCTAGCAAGAGTAATTTTTTTTCTTCTTCCCCTATTTTGGGTTTGCAGCAAAAGCCCCTGAAAAAGAGTGCTCCTGATAAGACCCAGAAGGTGGGTAGGAAGAAGGATCAGGATAAATTTAATATGGTTGGTGAAACATTGGTTGAGTCTAGGTCAGTGAAGATATTAGATACTCACTTCTCCCACCCTTCGTGATGATTGTGTTATCATGGAATGTAAGGGGTATGACTAACATCCCCAGACAAAAGGCTATTCGGGACTTGGTTCGTGCACATTCTTTGGATTTGGTTTTCCTCCAGGAGAAAAAGTTATCTATGGATAGTATGATGCAGTGTATGTCTAAGATTTGTAATATAGGGCTATTCCAGTGTGTGGGTGCATAGGGTAGCTCTAGGGGTCTTGCTTTCTTATGGGATCCTCAGCGAATTTCTCCTGTTTGGTGGCTCTCTAGTAGATTCTCCATTTCTCTTGTTGAGATTAGTTTGGAGATGGGGGAAATAATTCTTCTTTCCAACATTTATGCTCTAGCAAATGTACCTAGTAAGATTCTTTTGTGGTCTCATATCAATTTTTTGAGATCGTTGGATCCTTTGCTTCCCTAGATTATGGCAAGTGACTTCAATGCAAATTTTCTCTTTAGAGGAGAAAAGGGGGGATGTGCCTTGTTTGGACCCCTCTTCTGATCTTTTAAGGGATAATTTTCCATGAATTTGGCTTGTGGATATCAAACCTTTGAATGGAATTTTTACTTGGAATAATAGGAGGCCTGGGGATGTTGTCATTTCTAAAAGGTTAGATAGGTTTCTTGTTTCCAGTTTTTGGGTTGGTGATAAGTGCTTGTCAAGTTCTGAAATTTTAGATTGGCGGGGATCAAGCCACTGGCCTATTAATTTCTCTATATGTCTGGTTGGTGGCTCCAAGGAACAAATTTTTAGATTTTATCTTATCTGGCTCAGGGAGGAGATTCTTCTTGAATTGGTCTCTAGATGGTGGATAGAAGGATGACCTCCTTTTGGTACGACTATGTACTCCTTTGTGAAGAGGCTTAAATATGTGAAGTATAAATTAAAACATTGGAATAAGTATTATTTTGTCAATGTGTTTCAAAAGAAAAGGGTTTCCCAGGAGTGCTTGGATTCTATTACCAAGTAGATTCAAGATCAAGGTCTTGATGTGGATTTAACCAAGCTAGAGGATAGTGCGGTAAGGACCTAGAGGAATGGGAGCTTTGGGAGGAAATTTTTTGGAAACAAAAGACTCGTGTTGATTAACTTTAGGAAGGGGATAGGAATAATTCCTTCTTTCATAACTCGATGAAGGCTCAAAGACAAGATAACATTATTTATTCTCTTCACTCTCCTAAGGGTTCTATTATTTCTTCCTCTTTAGATATTTCTAGTGAGGTGGTTAATTTTTTCTCTGCTCTTTTTTTTAAAGATACCCTTCCTGGTAGTGAGGAAGAAGCTTTTATCTTGTCCTATATTCCTCCTTTCGTGACTATTGACATGAATGCCTCTCTTCTAAAACCTATTTATTTGAAGGAGTTGGAGGATGTGGTGTTTTAGTTGAAAAAAGGTAAGGATCCTAGTCCAGATGGGTTTCCGACTGGGTTCTTTCAGGAATTTAGGGAAGTGATCAACCTTAATCTATTGGAGGTTGTGTAGGAGTCTTTAAGGAATAACCAAATGTTACAGGCCATGAATTCCATGTTTCTTGCTCTTATCCTAAAATGTGAGGGTGCTAATTCTCTAGATCTTTTTCGACCAATTGCTTTGTACAATGTGGTGTATAAAATCATTACAAAGTTAATTGTTGACGTATGAATCCATCATTGGATAAGTTGATTTAAGAGGTGTTAGGTCTCAAAAATGCAGGTTTGAACCATGAAATATTTCCAAGCTCTCACAACACTATTGGCCAACTAACAAGGCCAACCAGTACAGTTGAACCTTCTACTCTTAAGGCTCTACTAAACCTAGGCGGGTGTACCTATATGAATGTTGTAGACTTTGAACTATGATTCCTACTTGACCAAACTATCCACAATGACAATTTGATAGTGGAGAGATATGATCTAAATTTGGTATAAATAGTATAAGAAATATCAGATATGATTTAAATTTGGTGTAAATTGTATATGCAATATCAAGGTGAAGCCTAATATGTTCAATTAATGGATGTTAAATGAAATGAATAAAATTAAATAATGAAATATGGAAGACCAGTGCCTTCTTGGGTAAAACGGAGTCAAATGAAAGTCTTAGATGAATGGTTCCTATCTAGCAAGTTCTCTAATTTTTTGGCATACACATATGAGTTTATAATTGGTATAAACATGCAATAATATGATTGACAAACCCTACTTGAGGTAGAATATCAATCCTAACTATTTGATTCTTCTTAATAATCCAAATAACATTCCCAGATTATTGTAATCGACTAAAAGGAATTTAATTCTTCTTTAAAGAACCCAATTAATCAAATCACACAGATATAGAAAATGTGTACTAATATATTGAACATACACTTGATATTTCAACTTAAATAATCAAGAAACATCATATTGGAGACATTCAAATAATTGCATAAATAAAACAAATAACTGATACTAGAATGAAGCCACCAAATCAACAGACTTTCATGATCTTTCTTTAATTTTAAATCCACAACATAGTTTTCTTGAATGCAAACATTCTGAAAAATAATATGCTTGCCACAATCTATCCCTATTCTAAAAAAAATTGATTCTTCATGTTACAAAAATAGATATTTATATATATCAACCACCTGAAAAGATGCGTCCTTTCAGAAATGTCTTAAGCATGAAACACTAACAAGATTAAAATTAACTAAGCTCTATTAAGCCATAAATGAACTCTCGACATCTGATCTATGTAGTCTCAATGCTCGTGTGTATTTGCATCTCCTAATGCATTATGGATCATGATCTCCATCATCACCATCCTTTTGTTCTGATCACATGCTTCATCCAATGTTGCATCTTTCACAGTGGCTATCTTTAAAATCTCCTACAGTACTAATTCACTTTTGCTCTTCCATGCAGCCACTTCTTTTAATTTTCCTACACTATCAAGAAACACAATCAATACATTTTCGGCGGCTTCTATCAATCCTTGCACATCCTCTTGTAACTCTTCAAAGAATCCTTTGTGCTTATCCACAAAACAATTATCATCCTCAATTGTTGCATTGTCAGGAGTACCCCACTATTTTATTTCCTCGAGTTTCTCTTGGATTCTACCATCCACCCTTTTATGTTCTTTTATTGCATCAAAGTACTGTGAGTTTTTTCCCCAAAGTTTATTTAACCAAGTGGCTAAACTGGCCTACCTCCTTTTGATTATTGTTGTAAGTGTGTCATATTTCCCTTGATAATATGCACTCGACCCCTCCAAATGATCTTTTGTTTGCAAAATTTCCCCTTGGGTGAGCAGTTTAGTTGGCCCTGCTGTAACAACTACTAAATCTTTCAAACACTCATTTTTTCTTAGCATTCTTTCATTATTTGTTTTGTACATCTCCTTTTCTTTGATCAATGCATGTATTTGGGCTTTATTCAATTTCGCTACATTAATCCCAATTTTTGTTGTTGTAATTGGATCAGCCTCCCCGACCTTTAAATTCATGACATGTCCAAATGCTTTCTCAATATCAATGACAACTGACCTCTTGTGAGGTGGATACCCAAATCATCAATGTCTCTTCATTAGGATTGTATTTTGATCCTGTATAAAATTTTGTCACCTTTTCTATGCTAAGCTTGTGTGTAGTATTGTTATCCTTTAAGAAATTGTCGAAGACTAGTGCAGAATTGAGTTCTAGTCCTAGGAAAATCATGACACCAGCTCTTTCCAACATTTCCCTCCCTTTCTCAAGGGTCATGTTTGTCATCTATTTCTTTACATCATCTCGCAAACTTTTCAATAACTTTTCTTCATTTCCTGGTGTGACATTATCAACCAGTTCTCTAATTTCTTTCCCCTTTTGTTTACATAAAAATGATTTAAACTCTGAGGATTTTATGAACTCATCATCTTCTACAAAATATTTGTATTCCTCATGTCTTGTATTGACATCTGCAATTTCCTTGACACTTAACTCTCTAGCAAAATAGGTATAGTCCTGAGTTCTTGTCTTTGATACCTTACTAGGTGGACCTTGTGACCTACTAGCCTCTGATGCTTCTTCACTAGAGGAAAAGAACTCTATATCCAACAAATCTTGATTATGTCATTCAATCACCATCTTTGCCTCTTCTGCTTCCAATTTTTTTATCATATCATCAAATTGGAAGGGCACATGGTGATACCCTCCAAAGTTTATCTTATGTTTAGCAGAATGAATATACCCCTCTGGATCAAAAATTTTCCTCAATGGTCCTCTTCTCATGTTATACTATAAAAACTTATCAAGAATCAAATTGTATCCTTACTTTGCTAACATAGTAAAATCACCAAAGCATAGTGTACTGGGCATAAAAGCCTGTTTTCCAAAAGAGCTTAAATTCATGACACTGGAGAAATCCATTTGCCTAACAATTTCTAAGTAGGCAATCCAGTCTGGAACTATTCTAGGCAAGATAAATGGGGCATATTCAAATCCATAAACCCTAATCATGGTGGCATTCTCTAAACAATACCAGTCCCCCCAATTGTGGTTGATTGGCCCTTAAAATCTTTAGGTCTTCTTTATCAAATTGTGAAATTCTCAGTTCCTAGGGCCACAACCCTATTTCCTGTCTGAAGTATAACACCAAATGCATCAATAATGAATAATTCCTACGGTGCAGGAAATAGGCTCCATTTTTTATTGTCATCAACCCAACATCAAGTTCCTCAAACACATATGAGGCATAATCAAAACTAGAGTTATGATATTGAATATCAACTGCAATCACCATAGGCACAATTGCCATATCATCTAGGACTTCCATTCCCAATACCTGTCCTATCGAAAAATAGGTGTACTTCATATAAGGCTCGAAAAGATCTACATGGAATGGTGGTCCTTCATTGTCTTCCATTGGGATTGGTTTTCCACCACACCTAATTCTGTGCAGGGGTAATCTCCAACCCCTATAAATGGTGTCCATCCTTTTGAATTCACTCTCGAGCTCTTCACCTACAATTCTCTCGTTGCACATCCCTTCCAATTTAAAGATTTCACTTATTGCATTTTCTGACAAATGTATCAATGGGTTCCCAGATGGATCACATATGGCCTAATTTTTTGGATTATAATGACTGGCCAACAATTTCACTAGTTTGACATCGACAAATACATTAGGGCAAACCAGTTTCCCCAAATTAAGCTTCCATGGGTTACATGCTGGCTCAAAATGATTCCTTCTATATTAGTGGAAACTGAACAATAGCCTCTAATTGGAGTCCAAACATCCCTTATGAATCTACACTTATCGTCCAATTTATATACTTCTGCCCTAAGCTATGCAAAATGTCTAGCTTTAGGTTTGAAACCGAGTAGCTGGTCTATGAGATCCTGGTTCAATTTTTGTTTGGTGCCCTCTGGTTGAATTTCAGTTTTCTGCCTTTTTCCTTTTGATTGACCACTTTCCCCATGTTTTCTACCTTTTGATTTCTCTGAACTAGTGCTTTCCATTCTTTGAAATTTACAAGATTCAAGGAATGAAGAACTTACTACACTTCACTTGAAATTCCAAGCTGAACGAATGCCCCAATCCTTTTCTCATTCCTCTGTTCTCCTTTGCTGCTATTTCCATGAAAAAATGATTTTAATTGAGTTCGCTTGGATTTGCAAAATCTTTTATGCTTCATGGTGCCATTAATGTCTTGGATGAGACATGAATGAAGCAGGCTTTTCGAAATTCTTGTTGTCACGTCATGCAGCATATTGACAAGACATTTTAAATCTTTGGCCAATCCTCCTGTTCGAACCTTTACCAACGTTCACACACCCGCTAAGACATATTGTAGTTCCCCCAACACCTCAAGTCTCCCCGAAAATTTTCTTTTTAGTTTTTTATATCGCCATGACTTAACGAATCGGGCCAACAATTCTCTGTTTCATTCCAAAGGTTTTTTGTGTCACCGAGATATTCTTTTTGTCAACTCAAATCTCCAAGGAAAAGTAATTTTCTTGTCGATGGAATAATACTTGCCTAGACCTTCCTTAGATCTCCCCGCTGAGGCTTATCTTACCAATACATCTTTTCTTCGATGAGACCACGCACATTGTCCCTCTGGATTTTTTTATCTCCATACATGTTGTCATGCCAAATCATGTCGGTATAACATGGGAGGTTGGCAAGACTCCCCAAACTCTTCCCGGCAACATTGTCTCATCTACCAAATCCCTTTTGCTTTATCGGTGAGACCGGTGAATGTTTCGGGCTGCCTTTTGAAACCCCACCCCAATGACTCTAGTCTGGTCGATACCTTTTCTTACACTCCAAGCAATGAAATGTATACAAGATGGATATGACCTCACACTGTTATGTCGATAACCTTTGTCTTGCCAATAGAAACTGTGAACCCATGTTCTCCCAACATCTATCCTCATCGGTATGACATTACTGATTTCTTGTCGATATATTGAAAGAGATTAGTATCGGTGAGACCTGCATTATTTTATGCTGATATGTTTCATATATTAAATATTCAGGGTTAGATAAATTTTATCAGATCATATGATAAAAATTTACCCAAACCTCAGTGAGTACGTTATGTGAAGAAAATTTTATAGTTGTAGTATGGACTCTTTGGGAAACTAATGAGCATGAATGGCCAATGAGCTTTTTTTGAAAATTTTACAGCTCCAACAAGAGGAACAAGCAGGTTTTGTTGCGGGTAGATAGATTTTGGACGAAGTGGTTATTGCAACTGAGACTATTCATTCCATGGACTCTTCTAAGGAAAAGGTTGTTTTTATAAAGTTGGACATGGCTAAAGCTTATGATAGAGTTAAATAGAGTTTTTTAATCAAAATTCTCAGAGCATTTGGGTTCACTAGTGAATGGGTTGATTGGGTTATGAGATGTGTGATGACTTGATCCTTATTTTTTCTTATAAATGAGGATTCTTCTTGTTTGTTTGGTACTTCTAGAGGTTTTTGGTAGGGGGATCCCTTATGCCCTTATTTTTTCATCTTGATGGTTGAAGGATTGGGGAGGTACATTAAATCTCATGTTATTTATGGGCCCATTCAAGGATGAGAATGGAGTAATTCTCTACCTCCTCAAACCCATCTTCAGTTTGTGGATGATACGACTTTGATGGGTGCTACTAAGGTGGCTGAAGAAGTTACTTTATGAAAAAATTTGGATTGTTACTTGGCTACCTCAGGTCAAATAATTAATGAAAGTAAGTCTTGCATTTATTTCTTTAATACCCCCATTCTTATTCAGTAGCGTATTGCCAAGATTTTCCAAGTTTCAGGTGGGGAAGCTTCCCTTTATCTATCTTGGTCTACCTCTAGATGTGCGCCCTCCACCCAGGTATTTTTGGTAGGATGTGATTGATAAATTATGAGGGTTGGTTTTTCATTGGACCTATAGATGGCTATCCATGGCTAGTAGAGTTACTTTGTTAAAGTTTGTGGTGTAGACCCTTCCTTTATACAAGTTCTTTGTGTTGACTGCTCCTTCAAGTTTCATGAAAGATTTTGAGGGCCTCTATAGGCAGTTTCTTTGGTCGAGTAATCTCATTTCAAGGAAGTGGAGCTTAATTAAGTGGGAAGATGTTTGTTGGCCAAAGCAGGAGGGTGGTCTGGGATTACGCAAGGTGGGTTGGAATTGGAAAGCTTTGGATGCTAAGTTGTATTGGAGATGGTTTTCACATCAACATCAATATTGGGCCAGGATCCTTACCTTCAAGTAGCTTGGATAAGTGGATGGAATTGAGGTTCCTCAATTTAGTCTTGTGGGGAAAGGTTCTATGATCTAGGGTATTCTCAAGAGGGGGGCTATTTTGATTTAAGAAGGCCTATTTTTGGATTTGCAACAAAGGTTTTGATGCTCTTTTTTGGTATGACTCATGGAATGGTTTCTCACCCATCCTCTCCTTGCATCCGTACTTGGGTGACATATGTAGGATTGTTGCTCATGCTAGTTGGAGCAGAGTGATGGATTTTGAATCCCCTCAGGCTTTGGGATAGACCATTTTTTAACAGTGGACGGATATGCAAAAATGGCCCATGGGTGGTTCTTTGGAGGATAGAAGGGAGTTGTCCTCCATTTTGGCAGATAGAGTCTTTTGTTCTCTTCTAAAGTGGGATGTGCTGGCTTGGGGTCCAGACCCAAAAGGGAGGTTCATTTTTTCTTCAGGGTATCATTTTTTGGACAAACAGGCCTTGGGTAGTGCTGAAGTTCCTTGCTGGAAAAATATTTGGAATAAATTCTCTTGGCGAAAATGCAATTTCTTTTCTTGGTTGGTGGTGTATGGCAGGTGCTTGAATTGGGATAACCTTTGTAAGTGGGGCTTCCAAGGTATTTCATTATTTTTCTTGTGTTTAAAAGATGATGAGATAGTTTTTCATATATTTCTTTCAGTGCCCCTTTGCTAGGACTATTTGGCAATTTCGGTGGGAGGCCTAGAATCTGTAGTGCAGACATCCTTCTTCTCTTGGTGAGTTTTGGTAGAACATTGGGCCCATTCCATTTAATACTTCATTTCTACACATAGTGCGGCCTATTGGTCCTAGTCTAATTATCTAGCACATCTAGTTGGACCCCAACCACGGGATCTTTTTGGATAAGAAGTTGCTAATGGGAGAAGTTTCGTCTCGCATTCTTGGGGATTTGAAGGATACTTTGTATGCTAAATGTTAATTTTTAGTCCCGGTGGATCTTGGTGATACTGGAGTGATTCATAATCTAGGGATTTTTGTTGGTGGTACTGGAAGGACCAATATTGGGTGGAGTAGGTGTTCTAGAGGGAAGGTATTTAGGGGCAGGTGTTGGTTGTCTCTCCCACCAAAGTCTTGAATATCAACACTGATGGGTCTGCAAGGGGTAATCTTGGGCACGCTAGCATTGGTGGGGTTGGAAGAGATAGTTCTGGGGTAGTTATGTTCTTCTTTTCAGAATATAAGGGGCAACACTCTAATAATATTATGGAGGCCTTGGCTATTCTTTTGGCTTTGAAGAGGGCATATGCCCTTGGTTGGAAAAGGATTATCTGTGAGTTAGATTCTCAGGTGGTGATAGACTTGATAAATAGACAAAAATTTGATGGTGTTAGTTGGTAGCTTGCGGTGGTGGCTAAGAAAATCACCAATCTTGTAGAATTACTTGATTCTATCACCTTCTCCCATATCCTTCAGGAAAGGAATAAGGTGGTTGATGGGTTGGAAAAATGGGCTTCTAAAAAGAACAAGATTTGGTTGGTGGATGACTAGATAGTCTACCTAGGGATCTTGTTTAGGATTTGGAGGATATGAGATATTGCATGAACACTTCTTGATTTCTTGTATGATGTTTCTTGGCCCTTTTGGGTTTCATGTTGCTTGTATGCTTTGTACTACTCTCTTTGATCAATAAATTTTTTACCCTCTTTTATTAATATATATATATTATATATAATTATATAATATTATAATATTATATTATTATATAATATTAAATGTATTATAATATAGATAAAATATTATAATATTATATAATATCATATTATATTATAATATATTGTATTGTTTTGTATTGTATTGTATTGTATTGTATTGTAATATAATTAATTATTATTATATTATATTATAATACAACCCACTCCCTCAATTCAATTTTTTTTTTAATTATCCACTTTAATATCATATTGTCTAATTTTTATTTGTGTGACTAATTATTTAGTTGTGTATTTTACCCAATCATCAAATTAGTCACTTATGATGATCAAATTAGCCATTTATTTAGTCATTTAAGTTGTGTTGCAAAAAATGAATAGAACTTAATCATCTATAATTGTTTTGACTAAAAAATTTAGTCACATAGTCATTTATTTTCCAGATTCAACTATTGTCTATTTTTCTATATGTCTACCTCTCTCCCCTCTCTCTATATCTCCTTATTGAAAGGAAACTTGCATCCCTCTAATGATAATTTCCACATTATAAAAAAGATAAATTAATGCAAATAATTACTTCAAATCAACATGCAAGAGAATAGAAAATATACCAATTAAAGATTTACATAACATGTACCTTGTGAAAACCCTCAAGAGGGAAAAACCAAGCCTCCCAAAGCATCCATGACTCATGTATTTTTCATAAATAAAAATTACAATACATATTCAGAGGCCTCCATGAACACCTTTGAATCATCATACCCTCTACAAGTATGTAACCACACATCTCATGTCATGTTTCAACTATCACAAATGTTACAAGAATTAAACTATCAAATAGCCAACCTTAGACAACTACCCTTCTATTTTCTTTTATAGACACAAGCTCACATAAAACCAACAAATGGTATAACATAAAAACATGTGAATAAAACCATGACCTGACATTTAATATTGGATGCTTTATTAAATTAATTTCTCCAATATTAAATAAATACATTTTTGTAACTTATATCTTATGTCACGATGTTACATATAGCATAAATTGACCCCCAGAATGTTAACTCCTAGTGATGCATGTAACTCTAGGTCCCCCTATGTGCACAACACATACTAATAAATTAAACATTATAAACATTATGCAAGGTGTACAACACCTAATTCCCAACATTCGCCCACTTGTTGCATGCATTGCATAAGGGGTAATTGTAGACACCTAAAAATGTCTCGATGGATCAGATTGACTAACTAACATAGTTTCATCCTCAAACCCATCCTCTTTTTACTAAATTAATTAAATTAGCTCCTAGCTAATTAATTATTTTCCATTTTCATCTATTAACCTAATCTATCAAATCATATTAATTCACCCCCTTTCACACTAACATTTCATCTTATTAAATTAAATAAATCAACATATTTAATTTATTTCTCCAAGTCATCTTATTTAATTAAATAACCCTAAGTTATATAATTAAATTTCATTTCACCTTTCCCCATTTCATTAAATAATTTAATTTAATGAAAATCACTTTATTCCTCTAGAATACCCTAATTGTGAAATTAAACTTTTTTTAATTAAAAATTAAACTAATTTTATTCCAAAAGGAGAATATTCCCATAGAATATTCCTTATTCCCCTTTTTTGCACAATTAAAACTTTATTTTAATTTCCAAATTAACTTTTTCCTCATCCATGAGAATATGGAATATTCTCTCTCCTCCAATCAATTAAGAAAGGAATATTCTCACTTAACTTCAATTGCAAGTTACCTTTTAACCTCTTGAGAAAGTCACCTTTTGACATGTGTGTGAAAGTCAAAGGTGTGTTATTTTAGAAAAAATGTGAACCCTTGATTAGTTATAATCTTGTATTCTCATCCATTGATGAGAATCCATGATCCATACCTCTTCTTCCTTTCACCCTTGACCATTGATTAATATTTTCTATCTCAACCCTCCATTTCTCATTTTCTTTCCTATAAATAATACCCTATTTGGAGACAAATAGATCCATCTTTCAGAGAAAAACTATGCTATTGAAACTCATCCATCCATCTTTCAGTTGCAAGCTTATGTTGTTGAAATCACTCACACTCACACTCATACTCTGCATACTTTTTTTAGTTCATTTTTAGTTGCATAATAGTTTTAAGCTTCCATTAACGGCTTCCACGCATCCATCTTAGCTTGTTTATAAATTAGGGTTTGAATATTTTATCTTAGAATTAGCTTAGCAATTGCATATTTAGATCAATTTTAGCATAAAATCATGTTAATTTAGCTTGTATCATGTCTAATTTAGCATAAATCAAGTTTCCATCCATTCATCACAATGGTTTCATCGATTCTCTTCCATAGAATCGATTAAAATAGGATCACTAATCATGAGATTGGGAAAGGGTCGTTGTTCCAAATCAACATGATTCCAATTCCAAAACAAGATAAGTTTCATATGGATTGGAGTAGACATTTTAATGCTTTCATAGTTTAAGAAGATTTGTTTCAATAAATGTTTAGTTTAACCTTCATTTGAATGATCGTGTTTAATATTGAGTATTAGTGGCATGAATATGCTTCAATTCTTCATGGATCAAGTGTAATCAAGCCATCCTAATAGCCTTGGTCACATTATAGTGCTAGAAGGAGGGAAAACCAATAATTTAATCAAATTTTAGCTCGAATTCCATTTATCTATTTTGTTGTGTTTTCCAATGACACCCAAATCAGAAACAATGATGCTCTTTGAAGAGAGTTTCCATATAGTGATGCTATTACAATTTTAAATGCTGATATTGATTAAATATACTACCACTTATTTAAATTTGGTGACACCAATTTAATATAGAGGTATCGAAAGCTTCAAAGGATGATGCGCCCAAGTTCAAACTGAAACGTCAACAAATTTCAAATTGCAACACTACCATGTTCTACGATGCCCAACCAAATCTCAACACTATTGTGCTCTCTATTTTTTTCTTAGAGTGACACCCAAATTTACCAAAGCGATGCCCAGATTTTAAATCGTGACGCTATCATGTTCAATGACGCCCAACTCTAGTAAGAAGTTTTACGATCATTTTTTCAACATGTGCTTTAAGTTTTTGACTTTATCTGAATGATAACATGTCACTGAATTCTCATTTTTTCTATTTAGACTAACTAGTTTTGCAAATTTGGAGAAAAACTAGGAAATTTTTTACTCCAACTTGTTGGGGTCATAACTTTCTACTCATTGCTCAAAATTCGAATTTGTTTGCACTGTTGGAAATATTCCCATGAGGACTTATTTAGTCCCTAAAAAAGTGTCCCTTCAACAACTCATTTTTTGGGACTGGTGCAAGTTTAAACCCCAAATTCCACTCCAAAGGCCTCTGAAAATGCGATTTACTATAACATAGAAAAGATTAAAAAAAAATGAAAATTTTAGTTTTTGATTTTTCTTAGTTGTAGTTATTGTAATAGTGTTTTGACACTTTTGAGGAAATTATAACTCATCATATTCTTCTTTGGTTTATGTTTTAGAACCACTAAATTTCTATTGGGTTTTAAAACTTACAATCTTAGGAAAACTAGCTTTTAATTAGGCTTAAAATCCACTTTCAAAGTTGGCTAAAATTGAACCCTCATTTCACAATTTTATTTTGGGCTTAAAATTGAACAAGGTTACTTAACATTTCATTTGGTGCTTAAAACAAACTCATCACTACTTTGAGGTGTTAAAATTTAGAAGTTTTTTTTATGTCTTGATTTACAACATTGTTATTGGATGTGTATCCAATTCTCTCATGCCATTTGGTGACCTTGAGAAATAGAAACATTCATTAACACTTTGCAAAATCACTTACATCTTTCAATTTGGATAAAAAATGAACCCCTTTGCAAGTGTGAGAAAATACGTGGCGAGTGTTCTCTCTTTGTTCATGCAAGAAAAGATGATCGAACTACGGATGTACTTCCTTCCTATTGTTCATCTTTATAGACCCTACCTCCCCACTTCGAAAGGAGGGAATGACCCAAGCAGTAACGAACTAAAGCAGAGTCTTCCAAACCATGATATAAATGTGTGGTTGCAATGAAAATTATGATCAATGGGATGTGGTACATGATAGCTCTCCCCCAGTATCTTTATGATGCATAAAGCCTTTGCTCTAAGGGTTGGGAGACCTCTTGATGAAGTTTATCATAGCACCCCCTAAAATGGAAGCCATTATTACAAACCTATGTTTAGAATCCAAAATCCTTAATACTTCTTGGTGCAAGAACGATTGTTCTGAAGCCACCCCACATTCTTACTATTCAATTATAGAAATAGAAAAATCCTTCTGATCTTTGAATTTTAAGGATTTTGAGATTCGGTGGTCTCGAGAAGTGTGTGTCGAGAAAGGGGGATCTAGTGTTTCCAAATATCACATTGTTTAGTGTTTGGAGAAATCCAAGTGGGGACTCAACAAGTATAGCCATTTCAAACCTAGGATTGTAAATGATCGTGATTCAGTTTGATACATTGCTTGGTTCCAAAATGATACAAAAACAAACATTCACTATCTTCCTCAAAATTTCAAACACTTTGGCTTAAAGATGGATACCTCTTAAATTATCCTTGATATTACTGCTTGTCCTAAGGGTTTCTATCCTTAGATATTTCTAAATATCTTGACTTATTTCTCAATCCATATTTTCCAAAGACAACATAGGCAATTATGGCTTCAACCTCATGGTTTTCATGAAATGGATGTTGTGAAAGTTATGATGTTTTTGACATAAACATTTAGTTTGAAAACATAATCAAGAAAAGTGTATGTGGTAAAAATAACCTCATTAATCCAAAATTAAATCAAATAAACATCCCACATTGATGTATGTTCAAACTTTGACTCCCCAAAACAAGAAAATTGAGACAAGAAAAACATTGTAAAATCATTGAGCTGCATTATCCAAAGTCATTGAGTTTTATCGTCAAAATAATTTGAGTCCTATTTTACTAAAATCATCGAGTCCTTAGGGTTTCATCACTTTAGAGGTATAACATGTTTCTCACTACCTTGGTCATGGAAAACAAATGTTCACTCTAGGTCAACATTGGGTCAAACATTTATCTCACCCCTTCATCAAATTTCATCCTTTACTTCACCAAACTTTGCAAAAAAAATGAATACACCAACACCTTTTGACTAAAAACATCTATCAAAATAATCCCTAACTTGGCTACTTTGTATGTGAAATGTATCCTTTTCCATGCACCTAGTTAAGCTAGTTATCATCCTTGAACTAGTTTATCTTGAAGGTCACAAGTCTACCCTAAAGATTCTCAATTTCATAAACATCCTTTATCCTATCATCAAAGCATTAAACTCAAGTCAAAAGTGTTGTCCCAAAACATTTTCAAAGATCACTTTCCATATCATCCACCCTTTTCATCTCTCATTATCATCATTACTCCAAAAATACATAGACGACCTCTTTTACCTAGATTTGAGTCAAATAGAGACTTCAAACATTATAAATCTCAACAAAACTTTCCCATAGGTGACCCACAAATCTATGGTTACAACAAGATCACAACACAAGAGAATCATGGAGAAAACCAAAGTCTCATTCACCATCAGTGATCAAAATACTCAAGAATTTGATCAAAGAAGTCATGTTACCCCATCACAGAAACCCTCATCTCCATCAAGACCATATGAGATAGAGGACATCATGAAAAATCCATTTGGACTTACTAGGGAAGAAATCATGGAACATCAAGCCTTAGAAAACGTGGCTCCAATTTCCCCATATTTTTTTGCACAATCATTGACAAAAGGCTTGACTTTATCTATGATTCAACCAACCCCATCCCTTGTGCCAAGTCAACCCTTAACATATAGTCTTGTAACTCGACTAGGAACCAACCTTGGTCTCACTTCATGTCTAGGAACAAGCACAACTTTGGGTATTCCCAAAATGAACATTCCTTTAACCGCCAACCTTCCCTAAAACACAAGTTGGACACCAACCTTTTCCAAACCACTTACATTTCATGATGCCACAATAACCTTGACATTTTGAGAACAACCATCTTCATCCATCATCACAAATACCCCAAGTATTCCCAACGTTACACAAGGTAATGTTAACCAAGTATCTCAAATAGGACAACAAGGGAAAGTTAACACTCTCACGCAAAGTCAACCCTTGACAAGTGGTTCCAACAACCCCATTGACACATCAAAACAAGTGGTTACCCAATATACTCAAGTCAATCCACCATCCACATCAAACCCATCTATCATTGATCTAAATAAATACCAAACCTTGGTTATGAACCCCATCAACCAAGGAAATACCTTGACCACATCCAAAGCACAAGGAAATCCCCAAAGCATCGATCAAGGGAATCCTTTCAATCAATAGAATCAAGGTCCTAATATGCCATTACCATCACAATACCAAATGGCACTAGCATCATCTTTCCCCTTGGTCCCCCTCGTCATGCAAAATCAAATGGGACCTCAAACTTATATTCCTCCACCTCAATCCACTATCCTACAAGGAATGTTGAACCAAGGGAACCCCCAACCTCTCATCAACAACACACAACCCACTCAAAACATAAAACACCCAAAACACATTGCAAATATCCCAACAACCACCTAATCCTACATTGAAATCACATGCCTTAGATTTAAAACAAGCACAACAGGCTTATCAACAAGTTGTCCAACAACAACAAGCTCAACAAGCATCGTTAGCATCACAACAACAATATCAAGCCCAAAAAGCAGCCTTAGGAGCATAACAACAACAACAATAGAAACAAGTCACCTTAGTAGCGCAACAACAAAATCAAGCCCAACAAGCTACCTTAGTCATGAAGCAAAAATAGCAACAATAGCGAGTAGCATTAGTAGCACAAGAAAAACAACAAAAATAGAAAGTAGCCTTAGCAGCACATCAAGCCACCCTAGCAGTGCAACAACAACAACAAGCCCAACAAGCTTCCTTATTCATGCAACAACAAGCTCAACAAAAACAAGCCCAACAACAAGCCTTACTAGCTCAGAAGTATGTCCAACAACAACAAATACTCACAAAAAAATAGAAACAACAGGGTCTATACTATAACCCTCAACAAAACATTGTCAACCTGAACATGTTAGGAACATATACATCAACACCTTAATCACCATCCCAAAAACCCATGCCACCACACAACCTATACAACATATCATCATATCAGAATCCTCTATATAACCCATCTACCATCCTACAATATGTTCCTCCACAAAACCCGCAAGATGATCTAGCATCACAACTCAAGGCATTATCACAAGAAATGTAGGATTTTTGAATAGGAAAGATGAAGAATCCCCATACACAGAAATTATGTCCATATCCATTTGATTCAGACATCACAATGGTATCATGCCCTCCTGGTATTGAAATCCCAAAATTGATAAATACAAAGGGAGAGGAAGTCTTGTGGACAACATCAAGAAGTTTAATGCCATGTATATGGAGGTGGCCTACAATGATTCTTATCTAATGTGCATCTTCCCTTGAAGTTTAACAGGTCTTTCCATGGATTGGTTTTCTCAATTGCCTCTAGGAATCAAAACTTTCCACAAAATCATTGACATTCATAGATCAGTTCTCCTTCAATATTGACATGGACGTAAGCTTAGAAGAGTTGTATACTCTCAAGTAGAACAAAGGAGAATCCTTCATCAATTTCTTACAATTATGGACACAAAAAGCGTTTATGAGCAAGTGGACCATTCCCAATGCACAAGAAGTCGGGATCATCATAGCCAATCTAGATCCAGATCTATCGTTCCACTTGAAGATGTGGTGCATTACTTATTATGATGAGATTATCTCTAGAGCCCTTAACATGGAGAGAGCTCTAATCTCATAGGGAAACACACAAGTATTTAGAGACAACTACCCATCCACTAGTTTCAATGACAAGCCCTACTATTGGGCCAAGAAAAAAAATGTTATGAGTGATGTTTTTGTTGATGCAAAGGTGGTCTTAACTACTCCTAGACAAGAAAACACCAAAACCATGAATACATAACAACCATACACATCACACACCTTTATTGTTCTAATTATTAATATTGGTGATCCTCAATCCATGACTAATTTCCGGCATATTAGCCTATGCAATACCTTTTACAAAATCCTATCCAAGATCTTAGTGAACCAAATCAAGCCCCTTCTTGATAAACTCATTAGCCCAACCCAAAAAAATTTTGTTCCTGGGCACCATATTCTTGATGCTACTCTGACCACTCATGAGATTCTCCATTATATGGACAGATGTAACTATGCGGGGATGACTCTCAAATTAGACATTTCTAAAGACTACGATAAAGTTATATGGGACTTCATCACTAAAGTTTTGAAAAAGTTTGGTTTCAACCAATTGGTGGTTAAACTCATAATGGAATGTGTTACTACTGTCAAGTATTTTGTTCTGGTCAATGGGACCGGGCCCTTTGGGTTTTTATCTGTTGGTAGAGGGATCAGGCAAGGTGACCCCCTCTCTCCCTACCTCTTTATCATGATAGCTGATTTCTTGAGAAAGAACTTTGCTGGTATGTTGTTAGAGGGCTCTATTAGGGGAATCAAAGTGGCTTCCTCACTGGACCTGATTGTGGTGCAACAATTTGTGGATGACACCTTTCTCTTTGGGAAAGCCTCTATGGTGGAAGCTAGGAAATGAAAAACCTGTCTTAACAATTATTTTTCTTGCTCTAGTCAAAGCATCAACTATAATAAAAGCATGATTTATTTCTTTAACAGTACTCCTAACTTGTAAGCTAGGGTGACTGCAGTTCTGGTATGTTTGAGTGGGACTCTCTCTTGGGTTTACCTTGGGCTCCCTCTCATGATTAAGGAGGTCACCCCCAACTTTTGGAATTTGGTGCTTGAAAGGATTCAACAAAAACTTGTTGGGTGGAAAGGCTCCATCCTAAGCCACGCTGGTAAACTCCAACTCCTCACTACTGCTCTCCAAGGAATACTAATTTACTTCCTCTCTATTTTTTAGATACCTAAGTACATTGCTGATAAATTTGAAAAAATCCAAAGGAACTTCCTCTAGTTTGGGACTGAGGATAAAAATAAATTTTCTCTAGTCAAATGGGATAAGGTTTTCTAACCCAAACATTGTGGTGGCCTTGGGATCAGGGATATTGTCAACACTAACATAGATCCTGCTCAGAAGTGGGATTAAATGGAAAATGGGCAATGGTAATTGTATCACATTCTAGAAAGACCCGTGGTTAATTGATATCCCCCAGGAATGTTCTAATATCAAGAACCACAAGAGGTTGGCCCAGAGGTTCTTTGGTTTCCATATCAGGGATTATGTTTCCAAACCTCCAAGGGCTAGGGCGTGAAAGGATCTCACTCTTTGTTTTCCTCTTTCATAGGACCTTTTTTTACTGGCTAGGTCTCTCTAGAACTTACTCTTTCTTACTAGGCTTCCCTCTTATGATAGGGGAGATGTTTTTTTTTGGATTGTTGAAAAACAAGGGGAGTTGTCTATTAAGTCGGTGTATATTATGCTGACAAACTAGGGTGTTGTGGTTGATCCTTGGAAGAAGATATGGAACCACCATATGATCCCTAATTTTATTTTATTTTTCTGGTGGATCGTCTGTCATAATAGGATTCATACTTAGGATAATTTGAGGAAACGAGGATTTTATATCCCCAATAGATGCTTATTATGTAATTGCAGTGAGTAAATTGTTAACCACTTATTGTTACACTATTCATTTGATGTTGAAGTTTGGGGTATGGATTTTGAAAGAATGGGTGTTTCTTGGCCCATGTGAAAGGATATTATATCCTTCATTTTGGGCTGGTGTGGTTCCTATATCCACCCCTTACCTGGAGAAATTTGGAACCAGGTCCCTCCTATTATAGGCTAGTGTATGTGGAAGGAAAGAAATAATAGGGTATTCAGAAATACTGAGAGGAGTCCTAGGGAATTTTTCGGTATTGGTGTTTGTCTTATCGAGAAAAAAAATCCCTATTCAATGGGAAACCTCCGAAGAAGGGACCTCTTGATTATGAAATAAGGATGGCCAAGGCTTGGCACCAGAAATTTAAAGCTAGCTCGTTTGACAACTCCAAATCCTTGGCTAGAAAAATACTAAATGGGAGACTCCAGATAGAGGTTGGTTCAAACTCAATTTTGATAGGGCTGCTAAGGGCAACCCAGGCAAGGCTAGTATTGGAGGAGTGATTAGAGGCCCCGAGGGGAACTGGTTGTTGGGTTTGCGGGAGGAATTGGTTTC
Source organism: Sequoiadendron giganteum (assembly GCA_007115665.2). Classification (NCBI taxonomy): domain Eukaryota; kingdom Viridiplantae; phylum Streptophyta; class Pinopsida; order Cupressales; family Cupressaceae; genus Sequoiadendron; species Sequoiadendron giganteum. The sequence goes on from CM021105.1 coordinate 149,534,331, forward strand.
CAATCTTCAATTGTCACGAAGGCTCGTGTGCTGCTAATGGGCCTTCAAGTTGTTGTTTCTGTAGGGATTGTGAACCTCTACATTTAATGGGACTCTATGTCCATCACTAATGTTGTGAATATTGGCAGACTAATTGGGTGGAGTACGAAGGATATTCTATTGGATATAAGGTTCCTTTTATCTAAGCTAAGATTTAAAAAAGTGATGCACATCTTTAGGGAGGGTAACCAAGTGGTGGATGCATTGGCTAATTATGGTACTTATTGGGGTTACTCTATATGTTGGATAAATATGGGGAGTTTACCGCCAAATATTCAAGATCTCATCTTGAAAGAACAAAACACCCATTTATTATGATGATTTCAAATCTTCGGTTGATGAGTGTCGTTTGGGGGGTCCAATTGGTTGTTCTTTAGGCCTGGTGGATGGGTTCTAATGCTGAGGTGGCCTACAAGTGGTGGAATTCAAATTTAAAATTTAATCATGTGGTTAATGGAGGCGGATCTATGAAGGGATTTGACATGTACGTGACAATTATGATTTTGAGGGGTCATACTTTATGATATCTTCTCTTTGGGATTGTGTTAATTCATCATGCCCTCCTTAAGATTGTGGTTTTAAATTTAGATGTGAAATTTCATAATGAGGGAAAGCTCCCTTCTAGCACTTTTGATCCTACTAGTTTAGTGCCTCCTTCCAAACATGCTTACATTGAAATTTCTAAATCTAGCCAAGCGGCCACTCTTCCTAGTTTTTTGTGCAATTGCAACGTGGCCAAAAAACCTTTCTCACCCATCATATCCTACTTGAATAGCCACTATCACCTTAAGATTCACATTAATGACTTCACTAAGTATGTGATAGGTGATCTTTCCCTTCATGGATGTGATATGCACATTGGCATGATTATACAACATTTCATTCTTTGCTTTAATATATACAACATGAAGAAAGCCTATTGCTCTGCCGGTGTTTCTAAATTTTTATTTTTGCAAGCTCTCAAGTTTCCTGTGTAGGTAAATATCATGGGTGATGATCGCGATCAAACTAAGCTTGATAATTGCGGAGAATTCTGTAAGAATCCCTTGGTTTGGCATACTTGCATTGAGGGCGGCCTTGCTCCTCTCATGGAGAATCTTGTGGGCCATGACGCTGACCTATTTGGTCAATTCGCAAACTCCTAGAAGGATCAAAGGGTTATGCTTGGTGGCATATCTTTTGAATTCAGCGAAGAGGTGATAGCACAAGCTACTGGGATGCAGTGCACTGGGAAAAAATACTCGAAGCATACTCAGACTCCTAACAATGACATTATGAAATCTTTCTTCATGGGGAATAAGGATTCGGTCCACAACCAGTCGAACTTTGAATGCGAGGCCCTTCCGCATCCTTGGGACCAGGTGTGTTTAGCCCTTATGAAGTATGTCATGCTTTAAGGTAGGTTTAAAACCTACTTTTTCTATCACTTTCCCCTACTGAATCATCTTAGGCACAAAATCCTGCTTAGTTTTCCATTTTTTCTACTTATGGACCTAGAGAATTCAGTTCAAAAATGTAAAGAAACTACTAGTCTTAACCTGAATAACATTTTGCCTCTGCCTCTCCACCAGGGGCTTATCATGAGACTCTATCATTTTCATTTGGCCTTATGTCCTCCTAGATCCATTTCTTATTTTCATGTCAAAGAGATTGAATCCCTTTTTGTCGCTAATATCTCCCCTGTTGAATCAAAAAGCCCTTCTAGAAAACCCAACCTGAGTACTATCGAAAACCCTACACCCAAATTTTTTTCTAAAAAAATTAAGGGCAGTGTGGGTAATGTACAAACTAGCACTGCAGATAGCCTGTGTGAGCTTAAGGCCACCCCAGCTAAGTCTTCTTATAGAGCCACCCCAAAGAAAAGAGGCAAAGATGATAAAAAAGGTTTATTGGAGTCAATGGTGAAAGAGGGCAAAGGGAAGAATATTGTAGGGAAATACTCTAAAGGTGATATGGGTGTGGAGACCATGGTAATGACTAGAAGGGAGACTATTATGCGAAGGTCTGGGATATTGGTGAAAAACAACAAAAAAGGGTAGTTTGTTATGGACTCGGAGGAGGAGTAGACATATAGCAAGGAGTATAAGGATGAGGACACCAAGGAGGAAGATAATGTGGAGGGGCCCCATACTATCTCAGATAGTAGCAACATTTTGAAAGAGAACTTGGCCTCTCATTCTTTTCACCCTCTAGAAGTTGAGCCCAAGGACCTGAATACTATGGATGATGGTGTGGAGATTCGTGCGTTGAAGGAGAAGATGGACATGTTGGACAAAAGATTCACAGGCCTGACCTGCTTCACGGTGAAGCTAGTTCATTTCATGACCAACACCCTATCCACGGTGATCAAAGATGAGCTAGAAGGCAATAACAGCCACAGAAATCAAGATTGTGTCGGGGACGACGTTGTGGACCTCCTATCCAAAAAATGGGACAATGCCACTTAGTTTTTTCTTGGGTCTATATTTTGTGTTTCTGTTGTTGATCTGTGTTTGATTTGCTATTTTTTGTTGTTTTTGTTCCTTTTCGGCTTACTATTAGGTTTATGGACCTAATATTTTTTGGCCCTTGAGGCTCATTGTGTAAAGGTAGAGCACCCTATAAATGTTGCTTAATTTATCAAAAACAACCATACATTTCACTATCAAATAATCAAACAACGATCAATGCTACAAACACTCAACATGGACAACAAAGAACAAATAGTGCTCCTAAGCTACAATTCACTTCCTTAGGGGAACCTATGGAGGATATGTTGAAGAGGTTGATATAGTCTAATCTTATCACACTCTTAGAATTCTCAAACTATTAAGAGTCACAAGTCAAACCTCACAGCTATAAAGATCATTTTTGTGAATTTCACTGATACAAAGGTCATAACACAAACATAAAAAATTACACTCAAACATCTAATAGAAGATCTTATTGAACAAGGAGACATTCATGTTGATCAAAAATTTGGGAATGAAAATATAAAAATTTACACAAACCCTATACCTGACCATACCAAATAAAATAATTTAGGAAACGCATCAACCTCAAAAAATGTAAAAAATACTCATGATACAATGGTGGGACATATTTATTTATCACAACATGAGAATCAGACACACATCAAGATACTATTTTAAAATAGAGTTCAAAACCATCAACAATGTTTAGCACTATTTTATACCATAATGACATCAAGTGGATATCAGATTGTGATAACTCTCCCACATATGACTTAATGATTGGGCATGTTGAAGAAGTTCAAAACATTCCAAAAATATCCATTATTGCACCCATACCCACAAAATGTTGCAAAGAGTCTTTTACTGATGATCTATCATCTACCCAAGGATCATGTCAAGAGGAGGCTCTTGAGGATAACAAAAGTTACTATGAATTGAGTCAAAAAAAATTTCCAAGAGCTAAGGGACCTTCCAAACCATTTTAAACTCCAAAGATGTTCTCGATATCACTCATGAGATGTTTCTTTCTGATGGAAATATAGACATTCTTCATCCAAAATAAGAGTCTCCCACTCTTGATATTCCTACACAAGATAAAACAATGGTCGAGATTCTTGATTCTTACATTGATTGTGCTTCATCAATATTTTTGAATCAATACCAACATCTTTTGAAGCAGTATCAACAGATAATGATGTCATAGAATTAGGGAAAATAGTTCATATTCCTAAATAGGATTGTGCATCATCACTATCTTTTGAAGCAGTATCAACAAAAAATGATGTCATAAAACCAGAGAAAATAGTTCATATTCCTAAATAGCAAGAAACCATAGCAATATCATGTGTTCATGAAAAGTCATATTCAATAGCTATGGATCAGAGGATACATTATTAGGATAAAGGATTAGGTATTGATAATACCTTCACAACACCAAGGGCAATCTTGTCTACAAAAAACATAAACATATGGGACACAAAGAATTCTTATGATGAAAATACTATCAATGCTACAACTAACCACATCATGAGTTGGAATGCACCCATCATATCATACACAAATTGGGACCAACATAAAAAAAGAATTCATATCAAAACAGGATGAAGATCAACAAAGAAAATGAAGAAGTAAAGAAAAAAGGACAAAGTAAATACAAATGGATAGCAAAGAAAAAGAAAGAAAATCATCCCTTCAAAAATCCATTAGTCAAAGAAACTATGGGGTAAAATCAAAATGGGAAATTTATCCATGAAAAGAGTCCTCAAATACAAAAGTAGGCTTCTCAAGCAAGGAACAAAGTATATCTAGTGGTTGGTCCCAATTCCATGAAAACCTCCATTCCCACCCATCATTGTGTTGGTGTTTTATTTTTCCAGCTAAGCTTTGAAACTCTCTAAGTCGTAGCCAACCTCTATGTTTAACAATTCTCAAAGTTAGTGGCCAAATAACAAGATTCATTCAAAGACTAAAATCTCCTACACTTCTGGCTCTGCAGGACCAAGGTGGGTCAACCTACACAATGTCTAAAACTTAATTCAACCATACACACTGACATTTATATTTATAGCAGATAATTCCTAATTCCATTAAACCGTAGAGAGCACTGACAACTTCAAACCTGGCTAAACTCTCAGTAGCTCAATACTCACTCAGCAATTGAGAGGCATAATACAACATTAAACCTCAAGTGAACTATAGGGATTTAAAATGATTTTTCATTTATAAAATGTTTTTGAGATGCATAAAACTGAATAATAGATCAGTGCCAATTTTGGGCCATGGAGTCAAACACAAAATGAATTCATTAGCAAACAGACTTCAACCAGTGGATTTAAATTGCTGATGCTTTGCATCAACTATTAGTGTCTTGCACCAAAAATCTCTCTCTTATTATCAATCAAATTCTCCTTATCAAATCCCATCTACACACCTGAAATCACAATCACTTGCTCAAAGAATTTTAACCATTTCTTTGAAACAAAACAATGAACAGACAAAACAATCTCATGAAATTTGACATGATAAAAACTCAAAGATACTTTGTATTATTGAATTCATATGACTAAATGTGTACATAATATGGAGACAATCTGAAGATATTCATGAATGTGCAAACACCTTCATGATTTTATTTGCATAAATTGACTGTATTTTCTCATGATTTTAGAAAATTACAGCTTACATACTCAAGAAATAACTTAGAATTTACAATTCTCTATCTACCCAACCCCATACAATTTTTTTTTAACTTAATCTCAGAACCCTTTACAAATGAGAAATGAAGAGAAGAAATAGAAGAATGGAAGCAGCCCTAAAAAGCATCCATAGTTGACAACTTGCAACTTGATCCTCCATTGAATAGCAACAAGAAGCTGAAAATATCTACAACAACCTCTCTCTTCTTTCATCATTTGCAGCAACAAATTTTTCCTCTGTTTTACCTTTGCACCAAGTTGTTGAGTAACAGACAAAATCACCATGTGGAGAATCTCCAATTTACCAACAGCTGAAAGAAACTATCTTTGCCCGTGAAAATCCTCTTTTCTGTTCTTTTACAATGCTGGAGCAATACCTTTTAATTTCAGATATTAAAGTTTAACTTTGATATTGAAGCCAATAGAAAACTCAAATTTTAATAAAGGGACCACTTAAAGAGTGAATATTTAATTCACTTTATCACATATTTCCCTTCATGCACTTAATGTTTCAAATCCTCCACTTAAAACATTCACCCATTCACGTGCCATTTAAAATTCATTTGGGTAAAATATGTTACCCATTCCTTTATTTACCATTTTTTGTGCCTTATAGACATTTTCCCTAACCTTTCATGGGCAAAACACATTTCTTGTGCTCAAAATGTTTCATTTAAAACATGTGGCCATAAGTATTTGATTCCATTTTCAAAAGTGAAAATTTGGAATATTTGTCTCAAATCACATTTTCCACCTTCAACTTGGCTTTCTAAAATAAACTATTAAATATTGAATTTGAGCAATATTTAATTCATGGGCTTTTACTTTTTATTTTTCACCAATACCCATTATGTTTTTTATTTTCCCCTCGCACTGACCTCTTTTCACACTTAAAAAATGTGAAAGCTTTAAAATTTCGGGCATCTTTTCTTTTCACCTATCGAGCCCACCACATGACTTCTTCATGGGCACATCATTTTAAATTCAAAACAATGTAAAATATTTAAAAGTAGACAAACTCGCCCACCTCGCAACCTTTTTGTCGGCGTCATCCAAATCGTACGAGGCCCGCAAGGTAGGGTAGGGAGGTACATTTTACATTTGAAGGAATTTTTTTGAAATCATCGTGCTATTAATAATTATCCATGCCTTTCACTTTTTACCTAGAATTTTAAAAACAATTGGGCCCATATAATTTTAATAGTTATTCGGGTAATATTTCAATTTTAAATGTTTGGCCCATTGTTTCACTTACCCTGCATGCCTCGTAGCCATTTTGATGGTGTCACCCTTCCTCTCGCGAGGCTAGCGAGGTGTGGCCAGATTTGGGAATTTCCTTTTGCAATATCACGTTGACCCCATTCAGCATTGTCGCACATAGGTAGAATTTCCTCAAACAATTTTGATACATTTTCACTGTGAGCTGGGGTCATTTTTATAAATGAAACGACATTTTTGGCATTACCAGATACTCAAAAACATCTAATCCTTGTTTAAAAATATTCCAATGCATTAGAAACAGTTTGGGCATCTTCCTGGAGGCTGCACTAACATTTCCTAGCTTGCAAATGTCTTTAAAAATCCACCTGAAGACAAAAAACGTGATTGCAGCTTGATTTCTGCCCACAGATGTTCATAGCAGGTATGAAAAATGAAACTATCACAAATACAATACAAAAAATCCTTTAAAAGGCCTTGCAGGTGATGAATAATAGATTTATTGCCAGGAGAAACATCCCTCATGCTTGCCTACTTCCCCACAATCCTCTGTTGCCATGGCCTTCAATTTTCACAAATTGTCGTGAATAAAATAGATTATAAAGTTTAAACTTTACAAGTCACAAAATATTTAAAACATGCCCTAATTTCTCTTTTCTCCTTTATAAGTATCTAAAATACTTAACATATCTTAAACATTTGTAATTTGAACATTAGAAAATAGTGAAATTTTAATTTTGATTGCGGTTGAAATAGGGAAAATTTGTTGCAAACAAATCGGGACACCTAGAGGCGCAAAAATTTGCACAAAGACTTTATAATTTATTTAAAGAAAACCCATTTTCTTCAAAATTCGCATCATCAAAATATTTTAAGTACCTCATTTGTAAACTGGCTCACGTAACGTGTTCGACACAACTAAAATGCATTAAAATAATACATCATACGACCTCTGTTTTTAATGAAAATGGATCTGGAGATGTTTCAAGCACAAATAAGAAATGGGTTGTCCTTAGGTATACAAAATTTGATATTTTCTAGAACCCCATTTTTTGCCCTGTCACTATCATAAAACAATTAATTAACCCTCTGAACTCATCTTGAAACCCTAAAACCATCCAGACATGTAGACATATGACCTGGAAATAAATTTCAATAAGCAGCTCGGAGAAACAGATCACGAGGAAAAATTTATTAACTGCCAAAGTTGCTTACTCGAACTTTCTGCAACAACAGCCTATTTAGAACAAATTAAAACCCACCCAATTGCCAATTGGAAAAAATAGCAAATCATCTCCTGGGAGGCCACCATTGGAAACATAAGCCGATTTAGGTACCTTGAGCACATTTTCAAAAGGAATTTGTTTGAACCATCACTAATCAAAAGATATTAACGCTCAAAGTTGGCGTCTCGCAAAGGTTTAAGAAAATACATGTGCAAAACAAGAGAAATTGCATTTGGTTTTGACCTGTTAAAAATATAAAATGAGGTCATGAAGCTCTGAAAACTGACATATGAGATCATCTTGGTGGGGAGAATGCAGAACAACATTCGTTCTCTCATGTCAGTCAACTGGTTGCAAAATGCAAGCTCAAACGGGAAGCTACTTTGCAAAACTAAAAGTTTACAAACAATAGAATAGTGTCAACCCTCCAGCTTTGCTTTTTGAGACCCTAACAAAACTCATCGTGGGAAGCTGAATATTGACATGCTCATTCACATATGTCAATTGAATATGTCTACCAAGGGGTTTTGCATGAAAATCATATGGCTCTGAATTACGACCCTCCAATGTGGGTCACTCAGACTGATTCATCAGGTGCACTTCTTAAAGTGCAAAGGCAAAAATTTTAAATGGGCACTTAAAATTTACAAAATTTAAGAGTGTCATCACATTTCTCATCTTCCCAAGTTTGGAGAGTCAAAGGTTCCTAACCATCAACCAATACATCTAATATTACATTCACAATATCCAATTTGTGCATTGACCATGTGTTGGCAGCCACCTTTCATCATAAAAATTCTAAAGGTATCATATCATGATGTGTGCACATAGATAGGATTAATTCTGGTATCCACAAGGCAAATCAAAGTTCTTCAAAATTGCATTCAAGTGCTCATATATCAGAAAATCAGCTTCTTCACATAGAATATTGTTGGCACGTTATGATAGTGGCTTCTACACCAGTACCACTAGGTGGTTGAACATGAGGGCAAAACTTCAAGAAAAAAAAAGTTAAAAAATCAAGAAAATAGTAAAAATAAAAATTGTCCTCCAATGAAAACCACTATGGTGGTGCTTTGGACAAGTACTATGATGAAAACCTGGCAAACAGGTGTCATAAGTAGAATCAAGCATCTATATGATCCTTCTTAGATAGAAGCATCTCATCCTTTTCATGGTAAAACCAATGTTCTATCCATCCATCCAATCCAGATTTATCCAAATATTTCACTCTATCTTGATCTTAACAAAGATTTGGTGTATATTTCAACTCTTCTCATGGAAATATTTTGACATGATCTTTACCATTTTATCTCATGAAGTCCCATAGCCCATATCTAGCATGCTAAAACTCTATCAAACTATTCACACATACATTACCTATCTTGGTTTGTCCATTAATCTATAAAACATTGCTAAACACAGGGGGCAGGTTATTACACTGTTGTTTTCAAATAACTCTCGATCCATATCTTCTATCTCACAACATAACATCAACATCATGATCTAGGTATTTTTTTCCTCAAATCTTACTGAAAATCCAAAAAAAAATCATCAAAATTCATCAAAATCCAAAAACATTTGCAAAATCCTGTATAGCTAAAATCCAAAAACATTCAAAAAATTGTAAAGTTAAAATCCAAAAAATTCCAAATCACTAACCCATGGCACATTTTGACAAGAATATGTTCCTTATCAAGCATTATCTCTTCTCATATCAGTTTAATCTACCTTGCACTTCAACATCACATCAACTCATTCTAACAAACTTTGTTCCATACCAAGCTTTAAAGTCTTGATCAATCAAATCCACTCAATCCATCATCATCTCGGGATACCCTTCCCAATCCTCATGTTGCTTAACACTATCCTTGCATTGTTATGTATCCTCAACAATGTTATCATCATCAATCCATCAATCAAATCAATCACACCTAGCTTGGTTCTCAACAAAATCCCAAAACAGATCACTAAAATAATCACATATCCATGCACTCATCAACATTGTGCGAAAAATCCAAAAATATTCATAAAATTGTAATGTCAAAATCCAAAAAATTCAAAAAGCATCAAAATCCCTAAACATCCAAATATCGAATAATTCTCAAAAATATTCAAATAATTTTGAAAATCCCTAAACATTTGCAAAATATCAAAAAGCTCAAAACATTTAAAAATTGATAATCCAAAAACATTGGAAAACATTCAAAAGACCTAAAAAGCCTCAAATAATTTGAAAAACCTAAACATTCACATAAACTCTCAAAAAGACCAAAGACAACCTCAAAACATTTTCAAAATACCAAAAGCATTGAAATATTCAAAAAATCAAAAACCCACCCATCCCATCTCACTTTCACCCACAATAAACCTGCACCAATAATAAATTGATCATCACCTTCAAACTTTTTGTAAAGAAAATAGAAAGCAAGTGTAGCAAGTTGTAAAGTGGGAGCTTAATTATCAAAATCTAAAGCCTAGGTCATAGGTAAACGAGTGAGTGTTGAGTTTGTATCAGCGACTCATCATAGCATCATCATCTTAACATCAAACAACCATTTGATCTACATGTCCTAGAATGTATCCTTCCTACAATGGGCATCAATGTCAGAGATCCCCTTACCTAAATTAAATTGGCAAGAGATATAGATAACACTGACTATTTGTCTTTGCTCTCTTCTTGTGACTTATCTTAATGACCCATTTCGAGGACCTCTCAATGATGTCTATCAAAATGATTTAGAGAGAAATAAATGGACCATCGATCATGATATTTTGTTTGTTGTGATTGTGGGTATTCTTGTAAAATAATCTTGGCGCATACTTGCTTAGTTGTGTGTAGGGAATTTTTTGGGGGTATGTTGTTGACTATTGTATATGCTTTGGTCCAATATATTCTAAGCTTCTAGCTTGCATTCCAATGATGTTTTTGTATGTCAAGATGTGAACAAGAACTATCCTATCTATTGGAAGAATCAAAGCCCATTACACTAGATACAACACCATCCTAGTTAGAAATACCTTAATGCATTGTGTCTATGTGTTATATCAAAAAATAAGGAATGATAGAAAATCCCAATCCCAATATGTAGCAACTCATCATCCTACATTCATCCTACATCTTGCCTTGTCTCGTCACCATCTCTAATAAAGTCTCAGTGGATCATGGACTTGTAGGATTTTTGAAGAAATCATCAAAATCAATGGTCAATCCATCCATCTTATTCTTCTTATTCTTTTATCTTTACTAAAAATTCTATCCAAGTATCAAAATATCCATGAGGCTACCCATGACTGATGACTGTCTATACATCATGAAATTTGTCTACATCAATATTTGAGCTATCACAATAGAAATCTCTCTTTCATTGGGGCACACTGGGGCATCTATATCATATTCAGCTCAACAATCTAAAAATTTGTAGCTCCTTGATCCAAAAGCAACCTGAAATCTCAAGCATCTCGAGCATAAGTCTAATTTTCACCTATCGTGAGCCCAACTGAAACACTCTATTCTCTGATCAACCTCTCGAAGGGGAAACCAACCATCTTTTCATCATATCGATATCAAATCATCTAAAGAATTTTTTTTCCTATCCTTGCTAGTAAATCTTGATCAATCTATCAAATCAATCATCATGGAGATATATCTTTCCCTATGAATCCTTGTGTTATTCAACACAATCCTTACATTGTTGTGAATCCTTAATAATATTACCAATCAATCAATCAGATCAATTATCTTTATCTTGGATATCAACATCTCAAGGAGATCATCGATATATGTTTCTACATCATCATCAGCATCAAAATCAACATCAAATTCAACATCAGTCTTTCAACCAATGCAACAAGTACATTGCTTCAAAGAGGGGAAAAATGTAGATACCTAAAAATGTCTTGATGGATCAGACTAGCTAACTAACATTATTCCGTCCTCAAGCCCATCCTCTTTTTGCTAAATTAATTAAATTAGCCTAGCTAATTAATTAATTGTCATTTTCATTTATTAACCTAATCTATCAAATTGGGTTAATTCACTCCCTTTCATGCTAATATTTCATCTTATCAAATTAAATAAATCAACATATTTAATTTAATTCCATAAACCATCTTATTTAATTAAATAATCCTAATTTATATAATTAAATTTCATTCCACCTCTCCCCCTTTCATTAAATCATTTAATTTAATGAAAATCACTTTATTCCTCTAGAATCCCCTAATTTTGTTATTAAACTAATTTTCTTCCAAAAGGGGAATATTCACATGGAATATTCCTTATCCCCCTTTTCCACAATTAGAACTTTGTTTTAATTTGCAAATTAACTTTTTCCTCATCCATGAGAATATTCCAAAGGGAATATTCTCTCTCCTCCAATTAGTTAAGAAAGGGATATTCTCACTTAACTTCAATTGCAAGTTATATTTTAACCTCTTGAGCAAGTCACCCTATGACCTGTGTGTGCATGTCCAAAGTGTGTTTGTTTGGAACAAAAGTGAACCCTTGATTAATTATAATCTTGCATTCTCATCTGTTATGAGAATCCATAATTCATGCTTCTTCTTCCTTTCATCCTTGATCATTGATTAATCTTTTCAATATTAACCCTCCTCTTCCCATTTTATTTCTTGTAAATAGAACCCTATTTGGAGACAAATGGATCCATCTTTTAGAGAAAACTTATGTTATTCAAACTCATCCATCCATCTTTCAATTACAAGTTTATACTGCTAAAATCACTCACACTCACACTGATACTTTGCATACTTTTTTTAGTTCATTTTTAGTTGCATAATAGCTTTAAGCTTCCATTAATGGCTTACATGCATCCATCTTAGCTTGTTTATAAATTAGGGTTTGAATCTTTTACCTTAGAACTAGCTTAGATTAGCTTACAAATTTCATATTTAGATCAATTTTAACATAAAATCATGTTAATTTAGCTTGCATCATGTCTAATTTAGCATAAATCAGATTTTTATCTATTCATCACAATGGTTTCATCGATTCTCTTCCATAGAATCGATTGAAACAGGATCACTAATCATAGGATTGTGAAAGGGTCATTGTTCCACATTGACACTATGAACACTAATTTCAAACCTGCACAAACACAACAAACAAGCATAATATTAGATCATATGCAAGGTGAAACAAGGATTCCCCATGAAATGCATTTGCTAAACTTATATAGAAAAGAAATGAAGAACAATATGTAATAACCAAATTAAATCTATCTAAACTAGGCAAACTTTTGATCCCATGAGGGAATTGGTGCCAATTGATGTGTCGAAATCGACCCTTTCCCAACTCCTAAGTTGCAAATGTTGATGATGTGTGGATTGATCAAATCTCTTTGATGAGATTTTGGCATAACCTAGCTATGGAATTGTGAAATGATGAACATATGGAATGAAAATGCACAAAATTAGCTCTCAATGTCAAGAGAGTAACTTTGCATGAGATTGTGGATGTTGAATGAGAGGAATAATCTTTCATTTATAGATTTCCAAAATGGAAGAGAGAGTGAAATTGGGCAATGTGGGATCATTCAACATCCAATGGCCAAGTGCCACTTGTCAAACGTGAATGGTTGATGATTGTGCACATTTTGGCCAAAGTGCCAATAAATGCTATTAGGTGGAATTTGAAATTAAGAAAATGACATGTGAGAGGGAAAAAGGAATGAAACAAATGCCACTTGTCTCAATGCACAAGAACATGTAAGAGGAGTGAATTCTTTGTTAGAAGTATGCATCCACTTGGATTTTTTGAATTCAAACTTGAGGGAATATTCCCTTTTTATGCCATGTGAGGGAAAATAGAGATTTATTAAATGAATTAAATCTATTTTCATGTGCAAGTTGCATTCTCTAGACGATTTTAGTGATAGGGATTAACTTAATAAAGATTTGATTAATTTAATGAGAAGTTAAGTGATTTGACCATTTTGACTTAGATTTTTAGGATTTGATTTAAATCAAAATGAGAGGAAAGATTAATTAAATAAATATTTTTAATTTATTTAATTAAAAGGGGAAATGTTAGATTAAATTAAATAAGGTTTAATTTATTTAATTTAATAAGAAGACTTTATAGACTTTAATCAAATAAAATGGTTTATTTAATTAAACAGAGACATAAGGTTAATTAAATTAAATTGATTAATTTAATCAATAGAGGAGAAAGACTTAATCAAATAAATAATGATTTATTTAATTAAGATACAAAAGGTGATGATAATATGAGAGTGTGATTGAGGAAGAAATGTCGTTAGTAGTTAGAATCAAGTGTGCCGAATCGAGTTGTACATTTTTCATGTCTACATTTTTCCCTTCTTTGAACCAATGTACTTGTTGCATTGATTTAAAGAATAAACTTTTGTGATCAAAGTTCAAAATTTTTCTTGATTTTTTCAGATGTCTTATTGCTGCCCTAGCGAGAAGGATTACACTGGTATATTTCCCCCTCGAGAGATTGGACAAAAATGCTAATTTTTTGATCGATACCGCAATAAAATGTGAGAGGAGTGGTTCTATTGATCAGAGGATGAAAGATAATTTTCTGATGTAGACAATTTTGATGATGTATAGGCAGTCATCGGCCATGGGTAGCCTCATGTATATTTTGAGATCTCACACCTACTTTATATAGAAATGTTAGTAAAGATAGAAGAATAAGAAGAATAAGATGGATGGAAGGAGGATCCAAAAAGCCTACACTATGAATGATGATGATGATTTGCTTACCAGGAGTTAGGATTTTCAAAGGGTCAATTACATTATGTTTGATAACACACATAGGTACGATGCATCAAAGTATAATGAACTAGGATGGCATTGTACCCAATGTGATGGACCTTGACTTGAAAATCAGATAGGAGTCCTCTTGTTCACACTTGACATACGAGAACTTTGCTAGGATGGACCTAACAAAGCAAGTATTCGCCAAGTTATTTTACAAGAATATCCAACAAGCACAGTAGATAAAAAAGATAATGATCATTGCCCCATTTCTTTCTCTCTAAACCTGTTTTGTTTAGGCATCATCGAGAGGTCCTTGGAATGACCACAAAATAAGATAAGTCAAAAAGACCAGATAAAGTATACAAACAAGCTAATGTTCTTCATACCACTAGCCAAGGCTACACTACTATGAGATACCTGATGCTTATGTCCATCATGGGAAGGATACATCCTAGGACATGTTGTGATTAGGGTTTTGGTGGGACTGATTGGGTGAGAAGTTATTGATACTCCGAGTTGACCAACTTGCATGCTTACTAACCTAGACTTGAGACTTTGACGATTAGGTGTTCACTTTGGAACCTACTAGACTTGGTTCTAATTGAATCATTAAAGGATGACGGTGATGAATGATTTTATTATGAGTCATGATAATCCCGAGTGAAAGCGAGATGAGATGAAAGCACCATTTTGGATTTTTCAAATATTTTGAGGTTGTTTTGGTATTTTTGAAGTGTTTTGCAAATGTTTTTGGTATTTTCGAGATTTATGAAGAAGGGACTAACTTAAAGACCTATCCTAGGGGTCTCGGGAGCTTATCCATAGATTAGCTTTGCTTATGTTATACACGCAGAGACCACGTAGTTTGACTGACAACAGACTTGACTCAAAGATGAGATAGATGGGCAAACAGGTTGCCATTTTATTGTGACGGACGCTTGAGGACTGACCTAAACTGTCTCAGGGGATGATAAAAGATCAACCTTTCCTACGTTCAAGCTCAGAGATGACGTAGTTCAGACAAGGTGGAAGATTGACAAGACTCAATGATGAATTTTTTGAATATTTTTTGAGATTTTTGACATGTTTTTGGATTTTTGATGAATTTTCTGAATGTTTTTGGATTTTTTGATGTCTTGGGAAGAGCACAAAAAATATACACAAATCTGATCTAGTGCCAGTTTCAAGGACATGCCCCCAACGTTGAGCGATAGACTACTTCAATAAAGGCAGGAAAAATTGACCTTAGGAATATGCCTAGTAGTATGGTGGAATATGATATGGGCACCAACTTAGGCTATGGTATGGATGTGGGCGGATGGGTGGGGAGGATTAATGAAATGAGATGGAATGGATGAGTGAGTCATGCAGATCCTGGTCGATGGGGAGTGCTTTATTTACACTTGATGCATGTTTGTCAGGTTTTCACCAAGGTACTTATCCAAAGTGCCACCGAAGTGGTTTTCACTAGAGGATGATTTTTTTCTGTACTGCTTTCAATACTTTTTCTGATTTTTTGGATTTTTGTATTTTTGTATTTGTTTTTATTGTCGCCAAGATGCCTATTTTCCAGGTTTTCATCAAGGTGGCCATTTTTTTCAAGACATTTTTTGATTTTTTTTGTATTTTTCGATTCTATACCTTGCAAGTTCTTAGGCATATAACTTTTTGAGATGACAACTATTCATGGGCTTCTGTAGAGGCTCTCCTTCTAGTGTTGATAGTTGATATTCCCCTTACTTATAACTTTCTATGATGGTGAAAGGTCCCTACCAATTGGGCTCAAATTTTCCTTTTCTATCTGGATTGGGTACATTCTTCTAGTTCTCTTTCAGCACAAGTTTGCCAACTTGGAAGGTGTTTTTCTTGATCTTCTTGTTGTAGCTACATTTTAGGTGATTCCGATAGACCTGTAGATGATTGAGGGCATCCATGCGCCATTCATCTAATAACTCTAGCTCATTTAGTTGTGAGACCCTGTATTCTTCATCTGTGATGAGTTTTTGCAATTATATTCTCAGTGATGGGAGCTTGATCTCGATTGGGAGGATGGCTTCTAATCCATAGACCAGGGAGAATGGGGTGGCGCCTATTGGCGTGTGGATGCTGGTACAGTGTGCCCATAAGGCAGGATTTAACTACAGATGTCAGTCACGACCAGATTCATTGACTATTTTCTTAAGGATTTTCAGAATGGTTTTGTTGGTAGCTTCTGCTTGGTCATTGCCTTGTGGGTAATATGGAGTAGAAAAGTGATGTTGGATTTTGAATTTGTCGCATAAGTCATGGACATCCTGATTCTTGAGAGGTGTTCCATTATCAGAGATAATGGATTGGGGGATGCCATATCGACAAATGAGATAGTTCAGGATGAACTTGGAAATCTGCTTTCCTATGATGTAGGTCATTGGAATTGCTTCGACCCACTTTGTGAAGTACAATGTGGCTGTGATGATGAATTTATGGTTTTTGGATGAGGTGGGTGTGATTTTTCCGATGAGATCGAGTCCCCATTGTGAAAAGGGCCATGGTGTAACAATAGGATGGAGTTCCTGAGCTGGTTCATGGATAAGATCTCCATGCTACTGGCACTATAAACACTTTCTAACAAAGTCATGTGCCTCTCTTTCCATTGTTGGTCAGTAGTACCCTATTCTTAGTAACTTATTGGCCAAGTTCATACCACTTGAGTGTGAATTGCAAGTGCCATTATGTACCTCAGTCAAAGGAGTCAGGGCTTCCTTAGGTTTTAAGCAACATAATAGGGTTCCGTCAAACCTCCTACGGAAGATGGTTTCCTCTAGAATGAAAAAATGTAAGGTCCTTTTGACAAAGGTTCATTTGAGGTTCGGGGTAATGTCAGTTGGGAGGACTCCTATTCTCAGGTAGGTGTAGATATCATGATACCATAGATCACCGAGACCAATGATTTCACACACATATTCTGAATCTGGTACCTCGAAAGTGGGTACGAGAAGCTACTCTATCAAAAATTCATGTTTTGAGACATTGTGAGGGATATCTAGTAAGGATTCGATTGTTTCCATGGAATCAAGTGCTCTTTTGTTAGCCCTCGGTATCTACCCAAAGGTGATATCAATAAATGATTCTTTGAGGCTTTCCACTAACTTCTTGTATGGTGTGAGCTTATCATCCTTAGTTTGATACTCGTCATTGACTTGGTTGATAATAAGTTGTGAATCTTCATAAAAATTTAGTTCCATGATTCACCACTATTCTGCAATTTTGAGACCTATGGTTAAAGCCTCGTACTCTACAATGTTGTTGGTATAGGCGAATGCCAATTTGTAGGATCTAGGTATACAATCCCCATGTGGGGGGTGATGAAGAAAACACCGGCTCTTGATCCATGTTGTGTGTGGGAACCATCGAAGTAGAGTTTCCAATGATCGGCTATGCTGAGATTAAAGATGGACTCATCTGGAAATTCTCATATGAGTGGATTTTCTGCATAGATGGGAGCTTCTTCCAGTTGGTTTGCAATGACTTTTCCTTTGATTGCTTTTTGTTCCACATATTCAATTTCATATTCTGGTAGTATCATGACCCACTTAGCCATCCTTCCTCTGAGAATAGCTTTTGACAGTAGATACTTTAAGGGATCTATCTTGGCGATGAGTTTGATTTTGTGTGCCAGCATATAATATCAAAATTTTTGTGAAGCAAACACTACTGCTAGACAAAAAATTTCAATGAATGAGTAGTTTAACTCATGGCCAATCATTTTTTTGCTGATATAATAGATGGCCCTTTATGTCCCATTTTCATTGTGCTGAGCTAAAAGAGCACCTAGGGCTACGGTTGTTGCTGAGATGTATAAAATTAGTGGTTTTCATGCAATGGGTGGCATTAATACTGGTGGCATGAGCAAATATTCTTTGATTTTTTCAAATTCTTGATTGCATTTTTCGTCCCATTTGTACGCCACTCCTTTGTGGAGTAAATATGAATATGCAATTTGTTTGTTTTTCAGTTGTGTTATGAACCTCCGAATGGACTGGAGTATGCCTTGCAGTCCTCTGAGCTGTTTCAGTGTCCTTGGTGCTTCCATGTCGAGGATTGCTTTAAAATTTATGGGATTCACCTCTATTCCTCTCATCGATACTATGTATCCTAGAAGTTTACCTGATTGTACCCCAAAGACACATTTCTTGGGGTTGAGCCTGACCTTATACTTCTCCAGTTTGTCAAAAATGTCACTTAGGGTTGCTATGTGGTTTTGTCTCTTCTTTGATTTAGCCAGTATATCATCTACATAATCTTTGACAGTTTTGTGTATCATGTCATGGACGATTAGTGTCATGGCCCTCTAATATGTAGCCCCTGCATTTTTTAGCCCAAATGGCATCATATTCTAGAAGTAGGTGCCCCATGGACACGTAAATGTCATCTTATGTTGGTCTTCTTTTGCAATCATTATCTAGTTATACCTCGAGAATCCATCCATCAGTGATACCATCTCATGTCCGGCTGTCATGTCCACTATCATATCAATGTTAGGTAGTGGAAAATCATCCTTGGGACATGCTTTGTTGAGGTCTCTGAAATTTGTGCAGATACGAATGCCCCCATTTTATTTTGAAACTGGTACAAGATTGGGTACCCATTTTGGATAGTCAATCGGACGTATGAAGCCGACATCCAGGAGCTTTTATAATTCTACCTTGACTAGCAAGGTTATCTAGGGATGCATTTTTCTTAATTTTTGTCTTACTGGCTTCGCTCTAGGGTAAACAACCAAATGATGAACCACAACTTTTGGATCCAGACCCAGCATGTCACCATAGGTCCATGCAAAATTTACCTTCCTTTCCTTTAGAAATGCTGCTAATAGTTCTTGTTCTTCTGTCTGAAGCGACTCGGCATAGAAAGTGATTTGTGGCGTTGTCTTTGTTCCCAAGTTGACAGGATTACACTATTCTGCTAGGACTGCTGATTTTTCCTGATGCAGTACAGTAGGGGGGAGATCGCATCCTTCATCCTCTGGCACCTCAGAGAGGTTTTCACCATTGGATGCATCCTTTATTTTTATTATTCTATGGTTAGAGAGTACCATAGTGTGATTTTCACTCAATAACTATGAGCTTATTCTCGTTCTTTTTCTTTTGCAACTGAAGGACTCAATCGTCTCCCCGTAATATGCTTGAGTGTCTAATGTGATGTCAAAATTAGCCTTGTGATCGCCGCATGAAACTACATCCCTTAGTCCCATGAATTATGATGGTGCCTCATCATTTTCGAATGAATCTAGAATTGGCGGTCCTCGTTGGTCATGGTCAATGAGTTGAGGGTATACTAAGTTGATTTTGTGGGTTCATTGGTTTGAATCAACAGGTGAGGCACTAATCATTAATAAGGAGGAATCCTCAAAGAGTAAGGGAAGGCCAGCTATGGTATCCTCCTCGTCACTACTAGTGCCGACATTAGTTACATCAAAAGTGAAATTATATAGGGGTATACCTATGCATACGGGTGGTCGAAGGGTGGTTGTTGATACTTGAGAAGGGGACCTAAATGCCCTACTAGGAGTACCTCTCCAATGTACGGTTATACTTTTTGGAGTACATTCGAGGCCAAGGTTCCTCATTCTTCTTTCTACAATGATAGGCTCTAGTCGTCCATCACTATTTATTCCTAGGATTTTTTTCCTGTTGTAGCCCATACCAAGCATTATTTGTAGCCCTCTCCTGGCTTCATCCATGGGTATTGTGGGAATGGGTCCTTCATCACGGTATATCATGCTTGAAATATCTTCCTCATCAACATTTTCCTGACTTAGGTCTCCCTAATGGTGGAATCCATAGGGGTCTTCCCTAAGGGTGTGGATGGGTGTTTTGGTTGATCGAGGTTGCCCATGTGACCTAGGAGATTGTGGTAACTCTCCTACAACAAATGCACTCTTCTTCATTTTGTAGTCTCCACATCCATTGTCCTAGATCATGAGTTCAATGTCGGATATATCGGGGATGGTGGGTGTCTCTGTCGTAGAAGTGGAGGGAAGGTTAGATGGACCGATGTATGTAGTGGATGGGCCTTCATCATTTTTTGGTACTTGGGGAATTTTATAAAACTTGGATTCCAATTTTTTGCAATAGGTGAATGGTTCAGGATCCCCGTGTATAGTGACCTCCTCATTTTGGTACAAGAATTTGATGCATTGATGATATGTTGAGGCAACCTCCTTCATCTGATCCATGGGCATCCTAGGAGGATGTTGTATGGTAGGTCAAGGTCAAGGACCTAACAGGTAGTCTCCATGGTTTCTAGTCCCACTTGGATTGAGATTTTAATAGTGCCCTGAGACACTCTTTCTTGATCATCATATGCTCTTATAGTGATGCTCTTTTTCTTGTTAATGGAATCCTCGGAGAATCCCAAGCTCTTTATGATTTTGAGAGAGAAAATTTTAAAGCCTGCACCTCCATCCACGAAGACCCTTTTGACTTTCTTTTGGTGAATCAACACTTGAAGGTGAAGTGCACAATTATGAGATGGCTGGGAGGGGAAATCTTTATCGAAGAATGTAAGGAGATTTGGGGTAACGATATTACCAACCATAGCCTGAAACTATTATGTGTCAAGGGTGGTGGAGATAGTGGATGTTGCTAATGCTTCATCAAGGATTTTCCTATGGGTAGCGGAAATTTTAAACAATTCCATGATGGAGATTTGGGCGGGTGTTCTCTTTAGTTGGTCGATGACACTATAGTCATAGGGAGCGGATTTTGTATTTGAAATGGAGGTCTTATATGGTTGTGATTCCCCTTCAAAAGTGACCTTTCTGCCACATGTGTTGACTCCACAGTCGGTGTTGTCTCCTTTGATGTTAATTACTATGACCATTTTGTCTACACATGCGACTATCTCTTCATATACTAGGTTAACACTAGCATATTTTTGCTTCCCTTTGTTGTTCCCCTAGCTATTTCCTTGATTATGATTTGGCATTGGATTTGTGTATATTTTAAGGTCGTGGTTGCTAGTTGGTTGTTCAACATTTATGATCTTCTCCTCAATGAGGTCTTGGATGATATTCTTCAACCTCATGAAATTTGTGGTTGTATGTCCCTTGATTTTTTTAAAATCATAGAGGCGGTTTTCATTGTACCATGGTGGTTTGGCCATGGGTTCCGTGTATTGCTCAGAGTTGGATATTATGATAAGGTTTTCTATGACCAAATTCTTCATTATGGATTCAATTGATTCTCCAAGAGTTGTGAAATTCCGCTTCGGAGGATACTTGTTTCGGGGAGGTGGTCCTCCTTCATTTCCCAAGTAGTTGATTTGGTTGTTAGCAAGTGGTTGTTTTTGTGCTACTGTATTAGCTTGCACATTATTGCGATTGTGATTCTATGGCTGGTGATGAGTTTGGATGTTCTATTTAGGAGCATTTATGACCACCTTAGCATTGACCATGCCGTCGTTTGTGATATTTTTGTTCCTCGACCACGTTTGAGGTTTATCATTATAATTGTTGGACAAGCGGTTATCCTATGGTGGAGTAAATGTTGATGTGCCTCCTCGTGTAGTAAGGGCTCTTTTGATATTCAGTGCCTTTGGTATCAACTGATCATACGTTGTGATGCATTGCATTTTTAAGTAGAATGCCAAGTTTTCATCTAGATTGGATATGATTGTGAAAACTTGTTGTTCTTCTGGCATGGTCCACTTGCTCTGATTGGCCTTGGATTGCCATCTTTGCAAGAAGGATGTGAATAGCTCTCATTTTCTTTGTTTGAGTGTTGATAGTTCTTCCAAACTAACATTTGCACCCATGTTGAAAGCATAAATTTTAAGGAATGCTTCCACGATTTCCTGGAATGTTTTAATGCCTGTGGGTAGGAAAGAAAACCATTTTATGGCAAGACCAATCAAACTTCAGGGGAAAAGTCACATTAGATATGTGTCATCATATGCAACCTCCATGCAATGCAATTGAAATTCCCTTATGTGATTTTCAAGATTTCCCATTCCATTATATTTGTCGAATTTGGGGATTTCAAATCCCTTTGGGAATGGTATCATTGTGAGATCTCTGTCAAATGAATAGGGACATAATTTTCCCAACACTTTTGTTGTTTTTCCTGCTTCGAGGTCCAACACCTGCTGCGAGAGAATATTGATTTGTGTTGCAACATCATTGTGTGGATCAAGAGGTAGGATGAATGTGTTTTAAGGTGTTTGGGGCATTTAATTGATGAGAGAGGTACTGGTTGGAGTTTTCTGCAAGCTCTATTGTGCGTTCAAATAATGTTGATATACCTTCATTTGTGTCAACAACACCCGTTGTTGATCTTGTTGTTGTTGTTCCAATGAAGCTTGTTGTTGGTCCATCTATTGTTGTTCCCATAATACTTGTTGTTGGTCTAGTTGTTGTTATGCTAACAAAGCTTATTGTTTGTCTAGCTGATGTTGCACCAACAAAGCTTGTTGTTGGTCTAGCTGTTGTTGTGCCAACAAAGCTTGTTGTTGGTCTAGTTGTTGTTGCACCAACAAAGCTTGTCGTTTAGCTTGTTGTTGTGCCTGAAAATCTTGCAGGGCTTGTTGGTATGCTTGTTGATGAATTGCTTGCAGTTGTTCTCGGTATTGTGCTTGCACCTATTGAGCTTGGTGTTGGGCTTGAGTTTGAGCTTGTGCGACTTGCTAGACTTGTGCAACTTGTTGGGCAGCTAGTTGTGCTTGCACTTGCTGAGTAGCCTGTTGTGCAACTTGTTGGTTTTTTTAAGTACCCTCTGATGATTGGCTTTCTAGATGGCTTGGATCATGGTGATGAATGAGTTCACCACATTAGCTTTTGGTGGGATTGGTGGTGGATTGGGAATGGTGCTAACCATTGTGATGGGTGAAAGGGTTGTGTTGGTGGTCGGGACTTGGGTTGTTGGTGGTGTGGTTGAGATGCTCAATCCTTGAGAAGATATGTTTTGAGAGATTTGAGGACCGACTGATGTGTTGACCATGGTGGCTTGAGTGGTTTCCACTTGTTGTTGTGATGTTGCTGGAAAACAGAGAGGATTTGATGTGATCCTCGAATTGTCTTGATTTGAGAAACTAGCAGTGGTTAGGGGGGAATACCCAATCCAAGAGGTGATACAAATGTGAGTGGTAATGGAGGGAAAGATGGTATCCTCCCCTGGAAGAAGAACGAGTTAGTGACTCTTGTTGTTCTGAACAAACCACCTTCTCGTTGTGATAGAGAAGTTTGTATGTTTAATGGATAGGCTGGTGTTGTATGGAAAGAGGATGAATCCGCGTGATTATGGAAAGTGAGCGGGATGTATGGGTGTGATGGATTCACTAGGATGGATTTATCTGGTGTGGTGCTGATATTTACCTCTCTATTTTTTACAAGGTGATTCTTTTGTAATTCACAAAACATGGCACTTCCTTTGTTTACAATTGGTGAGATTGATGTGATTGTCGATATGGTTTGAGGCATTTCTTGAGTGATATTTAGAATGGACATTGGGGGTATGATTGTAAGAGGCCTTTCCATACTAGTGCCTACATCTAGGTCAGAAGGGAACTGAACCCCTCCTTCCGTTAATGCGCATATGTATTTAAGCATGGCATTAACAATTTTATGATTCTCTGGATTTTGCACCATTTCCAAAATTTTTGATTGTGTCATTCCCAAGTCCTCATTGGTGATTTCCTCTTCATAGCCTTCCTCTTGAGGATTTTGTGATGGTAGAGAAGAGTTGTTTGGGGGATTTTTTGATCCCGCAAGGTTTACTTTGGTGGTTACTTGACTTAAGTCATTGTAAGTTGATATTTCTTTGGTGTTTTCCATGTTCCTCTTGTGTTGTGATCTTGTTTGGACCGTAAAATAGAGATCGTTTGATCTTAATCTTTAGGCCCAAAAGAGGAGAAGAACTAGGAGATTCCAAGGATGAAAAGGGGTGGTGATGGGGATGAGATAAATGGATGAGGTGAATGAGTGAAACTTTTGGAGAACTTTTAGGGTTGATGCTAAACTTTTTAGGGCTTGGATATTTTGATAGTTTAACTAGTTGTGTTAAGCCAAACAAGATGATGGTGAACTTGTAAACCCTAGGAAGTTGTGTTATCCAAGAGAAAAATTCCACAAGAGAATGAATTGGCTAAGTGTGTTAATCCAATCAAGGTGATCATGAACTAGTAGACCTCAGGAAGTTGCATTATCCTAGAGGAAAATTTGTTCAAGATGATTGAAAGTTTGACTAGTTGTATTAAGTCAAACAAAGTGATGCTGATTTAGCCTTTAAGTTTAGCATGAATGAATTTTTAAAGTTCCCAAAATTTTGTTGGTGGGATGAAATTTGATCGATGGAGAGATGGATGAGAGT
Organism: Sequoiadendron giganteum; assembly: GCA_007115665.2. Classification (NCBI taxonomy): domain Eukaryota; kingdom Viridiplantae; phylum Streptophyta; class Pinopsida; order Cupressales; family Cupressaceae; genus Sequoiadendron; species Sequoiadendron giganteum. The sequence goes on from CM021105.1 coordinate 149,559,059, forward strand.
GAAAAATTTGATCCTAGACTTTGACCTAGACATGACTCTTTTTTACAAGACCTCGGTTTTGAATAACATGCCTTACTTCCTATGTAAGAAAAGCAAACCTTTCAAAAAGCTCAGGATTTTGTTGATAATAAAATGCATACAAACTTGGGTTATTCTTTGAAGCCTTCTTATAGAAATTATACACCAACCTTTCTCTGACTTCAAGAAGCATTTCAAGACGCTCCTCACTAGCTTTTAGACTGATCCTTTTCAATTTTGGTTTTGGTATTTTGACTTTTCGGGAAATCATTTGAGACAACACATGTGAGCTCCAGTTTGTCTTTATCTTTCCTTAGTGAGTTCTTTTTACCATAAGAAATTTCTTGATTATTTTTCAAACTACATGTCTAATGTCCTACTTTCTTTTCATCCCAAAAGGTCCATTATGTGGAAATCAAGGAAATTAGGGCAAAAGTTTCCTAGTATTGACTTTAGTGAAACAAATGGCGATAAAACCTAAGCACTTAGAAACCTCTAAGGATATAATCCCTAGGGAAAGCAAGAGCACTTAGATTCATTAAATGATATTTGTTTCCTCAAAGGGTTTGAAATTTCAAAGCTTTTGTAAATGTTTGTTTCTCAATGTTTAGAACCAAGCAAGGTGTCTCAATAACATGCACAACCCTATGCTAAAAAGACAATATTTGTTGGGTTCCCACTTGGACGAATCCATTTGTGCATATTCAGTGTGGATGATTAGATGCTTGACCACACAGGCTCCCCCTTATAGTGCACTCACTTCTCGAGTCAATCACGCATTAGTACCCATGAATCACACATGGCATACTTTTCATCTCTACAACAAAACCACATGTATAACATGGGCCAGCTTCAAAGGACATTACCTTTTGCACCACCAAATAGATAGGATTTTGGCCTTTGCTAAACAAGGGTTTTAATCTAGGAATTCCATTCGTGGGGGACTATCCATGAGGCGAGAGACCATTGTTTCCCTTCTCATCAAAATAATCCTCGTGATTCTTGAACTTTCCTCAAGAATCCACACTTATATACCGGTTGGAAGTGGCTTGGCTTTAACGTGTTCCCGGTTGGGTCGTTCCCTTGGGTGAGTACTTTTTCCCACAAAGAGAGCCCTCTAAGATAATGAATAGAAAGCTAGCATATCACGTAGTTCAATCAACCTTCATTGAAAAAAAAAGGGAGAACACTTGCAATATACCGTGCTCACACTCGCATGTTTGGTTCAATTTTAATTCCAAAAATGAAATGTGGAGGCAATTATTTTATTCAACTTAAGATCACCAAAATAAATTTTGATTCTCAAGATCTCCATGAGGCGCGAGAGAAGCACATACACCCTTTTGATTATATTAACCTGAATAAATAATTACAAAACAAAATAGCACTTGTTCATTTTAATCCCACACAGAAAAATGAATTATTTTTAGAGCACCAAATTCAACTATGGAAGTTGCCTTGTTTAATTTTTAAACCTCAAACCAAATCTAGTAGATTCTTTCTAAGGTTCTTTTTAAGCCCTTTTACAAACTTTTGAAAAATAAATTTGTGTTTTTCTTTGTAATGCCCAAAAAAAAAATTAGTGTTTTCTAAGGCATGAAAGGTAACAAATCCTTTGAAAGAGATTAGGAATTCTCTAAAGTGTTAAACAACACTATAGTGTTCAAAAACACTTTATATAAGATGGGAATGATGCCTTGATGTAACCTTCCATTTCGCTTTCTTTCCTGTCCTAACCTGCAAGATGATAAAAACCAAAGAGTACAAAAATAGCAAACAGGTCAATAATCCAAAAATCTAAAATACCAAAATGCACATGTTAAAAAAAAAATAATTTGAATTTCTAACTGTTTTTCAAGGGCACAGCTAGTGGGTGTGGCACAGTTTGGAACAAATGCAACACTATATAGCACCGCACTTTTTACTGAGTGCGGCGCTCTGCAAAAATAGAGAGCGTGGGTGCAGTGGAGTTTGGTAGGCGGCGCAGTTTGCAACTCAAAATCCGCGGCAGAGTTGGAGTTTTTTGAAAAAAATTGAGCGAGAAAGTAGGTGCGGTGCAATTTAGGAAAAGTGCAGTGTGATAGAGTTTTGCACCTTTGAAAGCAGTGCAATACAACACCGCACGATTGGGTGCGGTGAAGTTTGGACTCGTCGATCCGCGACGGAGTTTGGAAATTTAAAAAATTGGTGCAGGAAGCAAGTGTGGTGTAGTTTGGATTTGGAGTGGTGTGATATAGCGCCACACCTATGGGAGTGGTGCAATATAGAGTTGCAGGCCTGTATGTGGTGCAGTTTCCTAGGACCTGCAAAAGAAACAAAAAAACGTAGATTTTTGAAAAAAAAACGTGATTAGAATTTGTTCATGCCCTCCTTCTAGTGCCAAAATGTGAACCCTAATTTCAAACCTGCACAAACACAACAAACAAACATAATATTAGATCATATGCAAGGTGAAACAAGGATTCCCCATGAAATAAATTTGCTAAACTTAGATAGAAAATAAATGAAGAACAATATGTAATAACCAAATTAAATCTATCTAAACTAAGCAAACTTTTGATCCCATGGGGGAATTGGTGCCAATTGATGTGTCAAAATTGGCCCTTTCCCAGCTCCTAAGTTGCAAATTTTGATGATGTGTGGATTGATCAAATCTCTTTGATGAGATTTTGGCATAACCTAGCTATGGAATTGTGAAATGATGAACATATGGAATGAAAATGCACAAAATTGGCTCTCAATGTCAAGAGAGTAACTTTGCATGAGATTGTGGATGTTGAATGGGAGGAATGACCTTTCATTTATAGATTTCCAAAATGGAAGAGAGAGTGAAATTGGGCAATGTGGGATCATTCAACATCCAATGGCCAAGTGCCACTTGTTAGGACGTGAATGGTTGATGGTTGTGTACATTTTGGCCAAAGTGCCAATAAATGCACTTAGGTGGAATTTGAAATTAAGAAAATGACATGTGAGAGGGAAAAAGGAATGAAATAAATTCCACTTGTCTCAATGCACAAGGACATGTAAGAGGAGTGAATTCTTTGTTGGAAGTACGCATCCACTAGGATTTTTTGAATTCAAACTTGAGGGAATATTCCCTTTTTATGCCATGTGAAGGAAAATAGATATTTATTAAATGAATAAAATATATTTTCATGTGCAATTTGCATTCTCTAGAGGATTTTAGTGATAGGGATTAAATTAATGAAGATTTGATTAATTTAATGAGAAGTTAAGTGATTTGACCATTTTGACTTAGATTTTTAGGATTTGATTCAAATCAAAATGAGAGGAAAGATTAATTAAATAAATTCTTTTGATTTATTTAACTAAAATGGGAAATGTTAAATTAAATTAAATAAGGTTTAATTTATTTAATTTAATAAGAAGACTTTACAGACTTTAATCAAATAAAATGTTTTATTTAATTAAATAGAGATATAAGGTTAATTAAATTAAATTGATTAATTTAATCAACAGAGGAGAAAGATTTAATCAAATAAATAATGATCTATTTAATTAAGAGATAGAAGGTGATGATAATCTAAGAGTGTGATTCAGGAAGAAATGTCCTTAGTAGTCAGGATCAAGTGTGCCAAATCGAATTGTACATTTTTCATGTCTACAAACAAGACACCAATTCCAAAATGGGATAAGTTTCAAATGGATTAAAGTAGACATTTTAACGCTTTCATAGTTTACAAATATTTGTTTCAATAAATTTTTAGTTCAACCTTCATTTGAATGATCTTGTTTAATATTGAGTATTAGTGTCATGAATATGCTTTAATTCTTCATTGATCAAGCGTAATCAGCCCATGCTAATATCCTCAGTCATATTAACAAGTAACCTCAAAACATGAACAAGGGAACAATCCCACTAGCCACATATAACATCAAGGAATCAAAGTGCTCCATGTAAAATACCTATAACAAGAAACGATGTGACCACCATCCCAAGAATGAATGGTCTCATCCTCCATCATGCCCATGCATAAATCCAAAGGTATCAATATACACCAATAGTTGTCAAGATACATTGACCATACTTAAAATAACACCCAAAAAATGTTCTAACACATCCAAATATCCATACCTCCAAGTTATACAAAACATAGTAAACTCATGCCATCAACATCTACAACCCATAAGCTGAAATCATAAGCTACATGTATAAACCTATCAATGAAGAACATAAGCATCGAGGAACTCCCACTATATGTTTAATGTAATTGTGAAAATAATCATGGCATAACAATTCTACCAATAACATCACATATAAGGTGTAAAGAACATCATGTAGTACCAAGGAACATCTACAAATAAAAACTTGTAAACAAATAACTTGTAAGAACAACTCTCACCACAAGCCTCCATAGCTCTCTCATTTTCTCTACACCCAAAAAAGATGAAAGAGATAAAGGAACCTTCATGTAATCACCCAAGAACATAAGTGAAAATACATGACCATAAGATAATGACCACCATAGCTCCGACCAAACCTCAAAACCAAAGTAATGTGAAACAAAACATCCAAGAAGATAACCAAGACAAAAGAGAGAACAATTGTACATCATACACCTTTAGAAAGTCTTTCTGCATACACCTCTAAATGATAAATTTGTCAAGTGCGATATCCTTGGTAACACCCAAAAATAATTCCATAACAGCACAAAAATATTCAATCACCAAGAGCAAACATAACTTATGTATCAAGTAACTAAAATGGATGGAAGCCTCTCGAAACAAGAAGATCAAACACAATGTAACCATTACAAAAGAAGGAAATCAACCCAATACATCTCATAAACTCAACATCAATGAATGTACTCACAATCCATAAGGAGAAAAACATGCCAACACTCCTCAAATGAACCCTCCAAAACAAAATATCTATGCCTCAAGATCCATATGCATGAGAAGAAAAAGCATAAACATAATGCACCCAAAAGAAATAATGGGAAATACCTCTCAAGTGATAATCCATCAAGTAGAACAAGAGTGGGCAATGAGAATGCTCCTCCAAGATATCCAAGTCATCATGAGTCATCCAAGAACACTCGCCTCATAGGTCCATGTTGGAATCATGTCCAAACAACATGTAGGCTCCTCAGACTTCCTACTAAAATCTCATCAAGAGTAACCCTCTCAACAACATGGCTCTAACCACAAGAGAACTCCAAGCCTCACCTAAGTCTACATGTATCCATGAGAACCTATAATCGATCAATCGTTGCCAAACTCCAAATAAAAAATAGAATCATTATGAAGTAATAAAGAAAATTATCATGTACTGAGTACAAAAAAAACCAAACAACATCATTGTCACATATCCAACCAAAGAATAAGGATCATACATATGAAAACATGATCTAACAATTTCTCCTCCTAGGGGATCACATGAAACAATGCATACACCTTGTTCTCAAGAGAATATGTACCATGCCAAACTCTAATCTAGAACCAAGAGTACATCATGAAATAATACCAAAACACTCTAAACCAAGAATCAACATCTCGTATCACATGAAGATAACCACTTCCTTTCAATGAAACCCAAGATTTCAAAGAACCCTCGCTACATAGAAACAGGATACAAGAGTCCATTCATGACACCAAAAAAAAGTATAGAAGATCATCCACTATCAAATGGTGAATCCACATCATCACCACAAGCCCCCACTAAACCATGATACCAAAATCTTCATGGAAACACGATAACTATCCTTTAAATGAAGATCATCCAAGTCTAGAAACACAACTGAAATTTCAATAACATCAAATGAAACTAAGATCTCAAATATAAGAAGATACAACTACCAAAAAACCATCAGGAATATATCCAACATTACAAATCTGTCACTATCAAAATCTCCCACTGAAATGTTTAACCAATGAATGTACCAAGATATCATGAAATCATGGTAAAACCATCATGCTACAAGTCCAAAAATTGATTATCAAGGTACTAAAAACATCATCTATCCTCTCATATCAAAGCATACATACCAGTGTATCAATGACCACAAACAAGGCCAACTAACAAAATCTGAAACAACACTAAATCAAACCTGGTGGATATAGACCATCCACATCCAAGTCATCTCACTACAGTTAATAGTTTTCACATACATACCAATTACATAACTCATGGATCCAACCACTGCAACATGCAAACTCATCCTCACATTTGTAAACTACAAAATGAGATATTAAATAGAATAATCATGTAGAACAAATGACTCAAACACCAAATCAAACTTGGATCTAATTTTCCAAACATGTCCACACCCAGGTACCATAGTTAAGGAACCAAACAAGCATCTAGGAGATAATAAAAAAAATCCTAGAACCAAACCATATCACCACCAAAACACCAAAAACCTGATTATATTGTAATAATGCAAAAGTCTACCTGCAAAATCATGACACCATAATCAACACCAAGGTTGTACCTACACTCAACTATCACCCACACAATAATCCAAGCCTCAAACCATGTCCAATAATGTCCTCAAAGTCAAAGACAATTTGTGTACTTGTCACCATCAAAGTCCAACTCTATAAAATACATGTAAACCTATACCTGGAAGCACAAAATTGAAAATCAATTGTACCATCAATAAAATCACATGAAAAAATGTACTCCCTCAAGGTTTCTCCTCTTGACTCATCCAAATGCTCACATAATCATGCCTCAAATCTTAGACACCCACACGTGTTCAAACAAGTACACAAATCTTCATACTCATCAAACTTGAAATATAATAGTGTCACTATGAAGTATATTAAACATTCTCTCCAATGCCTATTCAAAATTGAAAAATTGATATCGTATGCAAATGTTATGCTCAAAACTATGTAATGGAGGACATCAAGATTTCAGTCTCTAAAATATTATTTAAAAAAAACAAAATCAGGAAACCAAACCTATACTATAGAGTAGTGCTCTGAACCATCTTTCCAATGAGTATAAGAAGATAAAAAGTGGGCAATTTGGGTGAAAGTTATGCCTCCTATAAAAAAATTGCCCAATTTGACTATAAGGTTGAGCTCTAGTGGCCCTTGGGCAACCCATCGATGGCAGCAGTGCCACCCGAGCGGTGCTAGCTATAGGTTAGAGAACTCGACACCATCATAAAATTTGGTTTCATTTTATAAATTTTAAATTTTTCAAAAGTGGCAGATTTAATTAAAATGGGGTGGCATTTATCTTTAACGCAAGATGGTTTAAAATTTTATTTTGGGCAGCTACTTTTGCAACCACATTGAACTACCTCTAGTAGTACCAATATGTCTATCTTCCCCTGCCACACTTGGCAAGATACCAAAGGAAAATAAACTTGCATCCATCTAATGACAATTTCCACAACTAAAAGATAAATCAATGCAAATAAGTACTCAAAATCCACATGCAAGAGAATGAACAACATACCCATGAAAGAGTGACACAAGATATACCCTGGGAAAAACCTCAAGAGGGGAAAACCTAGCCACCAAAAGTATCCATGACTCATGGACTATTCAACAATATTTACATTATAATGCATATTCAAGTCCTCCATTAAAAAATTTTAATCATCAAGCCCTCTACAAGCACTCGATGTGAGCAAGCATGTAACCACACATCCCATGGCATGCTTCAATTCTCACAAATGCTAACAAGAGCTAACCTATCAACCAACCAACCTCAAAAAACTACGCTCAAACAAAACCACCAAGTGGTATTACATAAAACCATGAGATTATAAAACCATGACCACACATTTAATATCGGGTACTGTATGAAATTTCATTCCCCAATATTAAGTAAATATTTTTTTACAACTTATATCTTATGTCCCATTTCTACATACAACTTAAAAAGTGGCCCTAAGAATGTTAACTCCTAGTAATGCATGTACTTCTAGGTCCCCCTAGGTGCACCACACACATAAAAATATATTAAACATTAGAAACATTATGAAAGGTGTACAACACCTAATTCCTAACACTTATATCTCTATCTCTCTATCACTCTATATCACCATCTATATCTCTCTATATATATATCTTTCTCTCTACCTCTCCCTCTATATCTCTTTACCTCTTCCTTTCTATCTCTCCCTTTTTATCTCCATATATTTCTTTTTATCTCTCCCTTTGCCTCTCTTTATTTCTCTATTTATTTTTCTTCTTACTCTCTCACTTTATCTTCATCTCTATGTCTATCTTCCTTTCTCCTTCTCTATCTCTAGACATGTATCCCTCTCTACCAATCCATATATCTCCCTCTCTCCCCCCATTTCCCTCTTTTTGGACCTATTTGTTTATAGCTCTTTGCCTCTCTATCTTTACCTATCCATATTTATTCTTTCATTTCTCCCTCTATATCTATCTTGTTGTCTCTCCATCTCTCTTGACCCCTTTATCTCTCCCTCTCTCTACTTCTTTCTATATATCACTTAATATCTCTATATTTATCTATCTATCTCTCCCTCTCTCTCCATCTCTATATACATATATCTTCCATATCTATCTATCCATCTCTCCTCTCACTCTTTATCTCTCCTTCTTCTCTCCATATCCCTCTCCTTCTCCATATACATATCCATCTCCATCACTATATCTATCTTCCTCTCTATCTCTATACACGTATTCCATCTCTCACACACACTCTTCCCCTCTCTATATTTCCTTCTTTTTATCCCTATCTCTTTGTCTCTCACCCTATTGAAAACATAACATGAATCTCTTAGTAATGAAGCCCAATTATCTTCCCAATTAAGAGTTTTTTTGGTTTTGGTCATGTTTGGATCCCTATTAGTGGATGCATACTTGATTTGAAACTATCGCTTCTACATTAAGACCTTTATTGTATAAAAAACATCATTTGCTAAACGACCCACCAATTCAAGTCACATACTTTAAATATATATGGAAAAAATGGACAATTTTTTTCCCTAACTAAACTTCCAAAATATTTGGTGTACCCATTGCACACCATGGTGCGGTTGCTAGCTATTTCTTGTTTAATCCAACCATATACTTGGGATGATCCCACAATACTGATTTACAATTTTTGGGCCAACTAGACACTAAACTGATTTTTTTTAACTAAATCTTAACTTTCGGGCTCCTATAGCAACTAAACCGTGAGGAATTTGAAGATGATGCAAACTAGTGATTTGTGAATTTTTGTCTATAGACTCTAAATATATATTTTTAAAAAAATTTGGAATCAAATTGCACGTTTTTTTCATCTCCTTTGAAAACTAGTTTTTATCAGTAAACAACATTTTTAAGGAGTGATGCTCACTATATACAACATAACATTTTTTGTATGAAGGATAAAATTCTCTTTTATTTTTAATTTAGATTTGTAACTATGATATCTAACTAGTTCATTTGGTTTCATAGTTTTTTATTAAATATTTTTTCCTTAATCAAGTTTCAAAGTCAAACCAATTACAATTCATACATAGGAAGACTATATACAACATAAAAAAATTTGTATGTATTGAAATTCATTTTTTTTAAAGGACATCAATACCCAACCTAGACATATTTTTCAAAATTTATTTTCATAATCTACTATTTTTCCACATGTGTAGAACAAAGAGCTTGATTTTCGATGAAAAACCTACATTCACAAGAAATAAAAAATAAATTTAATAATCAAATTTAATTTAATTAAAATTATACTTTTCTGGAAGCTTATAATAAGGAGTACATACTTACAAAAAAATAATTTTAAATGAACTCATTTGATCCCCCAAAAGGTAAATCAAAAGTGGTTTGTTATCAACATTTTGATAGGTGTAAAGGAGACTCCATTATAGGTATGGTTTAAAACTAGTGGGGTTCTATCTAAGGGGAATTAGTCTGAGATGGTTTGATCAAACTCTCTTCAATTGTAATCCTTTAAATGGAACTTTTCAAGGCTTAAATCATTATATTTTCTAAAAATATGTGATTTCAGCAAAAAATAGGATCTCCTAGAAAGTGTAAACCACTATTGTGGCAGCACCCACAAGTAGAATTTGTAGTATATGGAATCCATAACACCCATGCACAAATACATACTCTCTAGCATATTAACATACAAATAGTTTTCTAACAGTGTAATCCTTGAACCTCCTTTAGGTGCATGTTGTAGTTATATTTGGTGCAATTACATTATTGCTATAAAGTTACATTTTTTAATGTAAAATAAAGATTCTTTAAATATATGAATCTATTTTTAATTAATTATATTATGATTTTGTTTAAATTAATTATTTTTAGTTTTGTTAGTGTATTTTTTTCTTTTCTTTTATTATATTTTTGAATACCATTAATTATGTTTGATTAAAATATTAATATGGATAATACATGTGTAATGAGATGACAATTATTTTAAAAAATATTCTTTCTAATTTTTCATATTTTAAAACTGTATTTCTTATTGGTTGTAATTGTCACCTCCAAATTATTTGAATATATATATTTATGTGTGTGTGTGTGTATCTAGTCATTCAACTAATATGTATCCAATCTCTAACTTCATGTATTATGATCTTTTAGTAATGTAAACTCTTATAATATTTGGATTCAACTATGTAGTTTTTGAGTTAAAATACTTGAACCATATTTGGTGAAAAGGAATATAGACAAACCCATCTCTCATGAGAATGAAAGGTCCACATATCACTTATTACATCTAGTTGGTATTCATAGGTGTGAAACATTGAGGCTTCCTAAGAGGACACCAATGTGTAGTACTCCAACTAAATAATTATTAAACATGGATTTTCTCCCAAGATAAAGCTAAATTAGCTTCCTACCCAATTCTAAAATATTGTACAAGTATTTTCCTTATGAACCATCTATTATAGAGCCCATTTAGCTCATCCATTGACAAGTAGAAGGTATTTTCCATAGTGTTTCAAGTTATCACATTTATATTAGGATTCAACTATGTAGTTATTAATTCAAGCTCCTTGATCCATATTTTATGAATATTAGTTTATAAGAATGAATGGTCTACTCATCACTCATTGCATCTAAGTGATGCTCAAATTAGTCAAGCATTGAAACTTCCTAGGAGGTCACTGATACTAATACTACTCTAACTCAAGAAACTATTAATTATGTAGTTTTCCCCAAGATAAAGCACATTTATTTTTACGTATCATTTGGAAAAACTTAAAAAAATTATTTTCCATATGGACCATTAATTGTAAAACCCCTTTAGCTCATTCATTGAAAGCTAATAGTTTTTTTCTACAGTGTTTTGAATTATGATATATATTAGGATTCAGCTATATGGTATTTTGTCAAAATTTTAGTCACATATTTCTTGAGTAGTGGCTCACACAAACCAATCTCTTGTAAAAATGATTTTAGTTGTATGATGATGACAAGGATGACATGTAGGCAGTAGGGACCACCTAATAAAATTTGTAAGGTATATTGATGAGACCTTCTTGTATCGTTGTGAGTTGCTACAACATCGCATTAACACTCTGATGGGACTTCATCAGTGAGACTTCACCATATCAGAAGGATTCAATTGGGAGTCCTTTTGATGGAATGATAGGTGTATCAAGGTGATAGGGGGAATTTAGAGAGACAATTCCTATTCAGTTGGTATGGAAGTTAGAACAATTTTTTTTTTTTTTAAATTCTGAGAAGTATGTATGCAATGTTGTAGTGCATTGGAATTATGAGTGAAGATTAGAGTGAATGTAACAAAGTGCTACCATTTTCATTTTAGAAAAGCACCTGAAAGAGCATAGCTCTACACTTGTAAGCAATTTTTTTTACTGTAATACAAGAGGTCTTTGCTTTGGTGTGTGGGGTTTTTCTTGAAAAGGGTTTTCTCACGTATATCCTGTGTTGACATTTTATTGTCTATTTGTATTTTGTTTGTAATATGTGCATCTTAAATGAACTGTAATTACAAATTTTTAAATGGTTTATTTTCTTCTCTCTCTTGAAGATTATTATTAGGAAGGTGTGTTCCACACTCTGCTTTCTTTTCATTTGGTATCAGACCTTGGCCAACTTTGTTATCCTTGTGGGTTAGAAGGTTTTTTTGTGTTGATCTAGTTTCAATGGGATTTTTGCAAAGAAATATACTTGTAGTCTTGTTGCAAATTTTAGATGGCAAGCACATTCAAAAGAATAGAAATAGAAAAATTCAATGGTGGTAATTTTGAGTTGTGGAAACTCAAGATGGAATATTTTTTCATAGATCGATAGCTCTAGGATGTGGTATCCAGTAACAAACCATCAACAAGCTCACAAACTGACTAGAATGGACCAGAAATCCAAGGGTTTGATCAGATTGTGCTTGGTCAATTATATTCTTTTAAACTTCCATGAAGAGAAGACCTCAAAAATTCTCTGGAAAATGCTTCATGACATTTATTAATGGAAATCCTTGGTAAATAATTTATTTCTGAGAAATAATTTATACTCTTTGAAGATGGAGGAAGGAGTGTTTGTTGCAGATCATCTGAATGCATTTAACACGATTGTTTCTTATTTGGGGTCTATTGGTATGAAGATAGATGATGATCATTGCATGCCCTTATTATGTTCCTTTCCTGACACATGGGATCACCTAGTTATGGCTATTGGGAGTAAAAAAACCACTTTCAAGATGGAATATGTGGTTTCTTCGCTGCTACTAGAAGAAATGTGAAGGGAGTCTTATGAGATGGCCAAGGAGGCCCTTGATGTTAGAGGTAGATCAAAGGAGAAATACAAGAAGAAGGGAAATAATTCTAGATGGGTATGTACAGGATCATCATGGAAAAAATAGGCCCTTAAGTGGCAATGAAAATTTAGAAAAACCAGAGTTAGGCAACTTGATGTAAAAATTTGAATAAGTTATCTATATTATTTCAAAAATATGTAAGAATAGAATATGTGGCAAATTGAATGTAGTTTCTAAACTACTAGGTTTATTTTTCTAAAAAAAATATCTATTTGGGTTAAAAATTGAAATTTCAATGCAGTAGTACTTAAATTTCAGGGAAAGAATAATAAGTAGGTGTCTGTCTGACCACCATAACCATAATAAAATGATAATATTTGTTTATAAGATTTTAGAAATAAGTAGAGGACTCATGTCTGGATGTGATGCATATTTTTTTGTAATTTGTTTCCAAGTAAATAATTAATTATGAATTTTTTATTACAACTTTTAAAAAATATAAAAACTCGTATGTCTAACCACCTTAACTTCGTCAAAACTTCATGAAATTCAATTTTTTTTTTTAATCCTATAGTATGCAAAGCATAGAATGTGATGCATATTTTGGATTCAAAAAATGTGATACCGTTTGAAAGCTATAGATGTTTTTCAATCAGGCTATCAATCAGGACTTTAGTCATAATTCTAATAGAAAATGAATAATAATTATTTATTACATTGAAAGTAAAGTATAATTTATATTGGTGGAAAGCTGAGAAGCTCCTTTACAAACCCTTTTTGTTTCATCAATTTTGGGTAAAAAAAAAGTCATCAGCCACATGGGCGAAGTCTTGAAAAGCAAGGTAAGTTTTTAAACACGTTTTTCATGTTGACTTCTTAGGATTGGAAGGTCTGAACCAAATTCCAAAGAAAGCTCGAGCCTAATCCCTAGGCATTAAATTTTATGTCAACATATCTAATATGTTTTAGATATGAGTTTAAAAAATGTTCTACAATTTATAATATATGATTTAAAAAATGCAATAAAGTTTATAATTTAATATATAATATACAATATAGTTTATAATGTAATATATAATATACAATTTATGATAATTGGTACCAAATTATGTATTTAATATATAATATATTATATTATT